>CM022395.1:96240261-96625696 GCA_011833715.1 Carcinoscorpius rotundicauda
TGTAGATATTTATGTTAACAATACATGGTAATTAGTCAGCAGCAGCTGTAGATATTTATGTTAACAATACATGGTAATTAGTCAGTAGCAGCTGTAGATATTTATGTTAACAATACATGGTAATTAGTCAGCAGCAGCTGTAGATATTTATGTTAACAATACATGGTAATTAGTCAGTAGCAGCTGTAGATATTTATGTTAACAATACATGGTAATTAGTCAGTAGCAGCTGTAGATATTTATGTTAACAATACATGGTAATTAGTCAGCAGCAGCTGTAGATATTTATGTTAACAATACATGGTAATTAGTCAGTAGCAGCTGTAGATATTTATGTTAACAATACATGGTAATTAGTCAGTAGCAGCTGTAGATATTTAAATTTACAATATATGGTAATTAGTCACTAGCAGCTGTAGATATTTATGTTAACAATACATGGTAATTAGTCAGTAGTAGCTGTAGATATTTATGTTAACAATACATGGTAATTAGTCAGTAGCAGCTGTAGATATTTATGTTAACAATACATGGTAATTAGTCAGTAGCAGCTGTAGATATTTATGTTAACAATACATGGTAATTAGTCAGTAGTAGCTGTAGATATTTATGTTAACAATACATGGTAATTAGTCAGTAGCAGCTGTAGATATTTATGTTAACAATACATGGTAATTAGTCAGCAGCAGCTGTAGATATTTATGTTAACAATACATGGTAATTAGTCAGTAGCAGCTGTAGATATTTATGTTAACAATACATGGTAATTAGTCAGTAGCAGCTGTAGATATTTATGTTAACAATACATGGTAATTAGTCAGTAGCAGCTGTAGATATTTATGTTAACAATACATGGTAATTAGTCAGTAGCAGCTGTAGATATTTATGTTAACAATACATGGTAATTAGTCAGTAGCAGCTGCAGATATTTATGTTAACAATACATGGTAATTAGTCAGTAGCAGCTGTAGATATTTATGTAAACAGATATTGTACTCAACGTGTGGCACATAATTCGATACCCACGTGATTCCTCCTCAGTTAGAACTTTGGAAATCTTTATGTCGAAAGCACACATGATGACAATGACAAACTTGTGTAAATCATAAATACTCCAGTGGAATAACGTAAACAAATACTGGGTATTTATTATTATTGTAATCAGTTGTTGAATAATAAAAATATGAGATCTTAAGCCTAAAGTACAGTATAATGTATTGTTGATCTCGAATGTGTATGTATGTCTTCTGACTTTTGATAAACGAGATCGAAGCCAGTAAGAATTACTGATCTAAGTCCTCGGTACAGCGTATGTTATTAATAATAAAAGTTTTGAATGTCCTTCGATAAATATTCCAATATTCAATTTATTATAGAAGGTTGCTCGAGTTTTGAGAAAGTATGGAGCGTTTATCTATGTAACTTTCCTATTTACTGAAGAACGTATCTTTAAAATTCGTAATGTCACTTTGAATGAAGTGTAGAAGTTTTTGAAACGTGTTATTACTGTAAGTTTAAACAAGTTTCACAAACGAATGATTCGAAAAGCTTCGTTGCTATGGTAATTTTATCGTCTCTTTCCTTAGCTATAGCTTTGGTTCGTTTGTTTAGCGTTTTCTGGTAAGGAAACCAAAGAAGTTAAAAACTGTTTTTTAAAGATTGTGTATGACATTACTTTCGTTTTATTTCATGAAAGTCTTACATAAAGTAACAAAACAAACTCGTGTTATATCTGGATAAGTTACTTTTTCTCCTTGAAGTCCTTTGTACGCGGGACAATGTGATTGTGTGATTGGACTTCTTAAGGATGGTATATTTCTTGTTGACACAAGATAATGTAATGTACTTTTTTGGTAAAGTGTAGTTACTGATATCCGCTAGTGTCTCTATAGCGTCCTGTTGAAAGATAAGTACTTAAAATTGGACTTCTAGTTTGAAATTCAATGACGTCACGCATTGTGTTCGAATATATATATACTTCATCCAATCGAAATTTTTGTTCCAAAGAATACCAGAATGCATTCGCTGTCTTGTAATACATGTGACTTCATGCTGGCTTGTTTTCTTGGTGCAACTCTATTGTGTTATATTGTCACCTCAAGAACCCGGAGAACACTATATTAGACTATATATGACTTCATATGACATTTCTTGTACGGTCATTTGAAATTTCTAAATTACTAAATTTTGACACACGATGTTGTTATATACACTGCATTCAAATACTACAGCAGGTTAATACAGCCAAAATATATCATTTGTTTCAATTACACAAAGAAGCATGGCTCTCCTTGATTCTCAGTTTCAGTTACACAAAGGAGCATGGCTCTCCTTGATTCTCAACTAGAAGGCAGCTTTTTCACAGCACCAAATCTTTCTCTTGGTTTTTGTTTTGTTTATTCGTTTGTTTCTATACGCAAAGTTACACAATGGGCTATTTGTACTGTGCACATCACAGGCTTTGAAACCAGGTTTTAGCGTTGTAAGCATTCAGATTTACCGCTGAATTACTGAAGTGGGGTCTCTTGAATTACTTTTAAATGACAAAATTCCGGGGTCTAACCGCTACTCTTATTACACACTCACGGATTCAAAAAGTAGAGCACGTTTTTGAGGCAGAGATCGTGAACTAAGAATCCTAGAGTTCACAGTTTTGGCACAGTAATGTCTAGTTCACATCCCGCAATAAAACATTGAGTCATTACTGTTGAATAATTTCTCTTTCTTGCCCACTAGATAATTAAACATATTCCTTAAGTCACTTTTTCTCGCTGTAGTTGTCCTTACATGGTGTCCAGTCTGCCTGACACAGTTAGACAATGGTTCCTAGTACTTTATCATTTAATGATTACATCAACAGATAAGGACTTTTGCTGTTCTTTATGTTCACAGTTTTTCAAAACAGAATAAAACAATCAAAAGCATTAAATTTCATTTATTTTAAATGGTTAAAACCTAATAAACAAACATTGATATTTATGAGGTTGTATGTTTTATCGTACAACAACGATATTTATGGGTTTGTATGTTTTATTGTACAACAATGATATTTATGAAGTTGTATGTTTTATCGTACAACAATGATATTTATGAAGTTGTATGTTTTATCGTACAACAATGATATTTATGAAGTTGTATGTTTTATCGTACAACAATGATATTTATGAAGTTGTATGTTTTATCGTACAACAATGATATTTATGGGGTTGTATGTTTTATCGTACAACAATGATATTTATGAAGTTGTATGTTTTATCGTACAACAATGATATTTATGAAGTTGTATGTTTTATCGTACAACAATGATATTTATGAAGTTGTATGTTTTATCGTACAATAATGATATTTATGAAGTTGTATGTTTTATCGTACAACAATGATATTTATGAAGTTGTATGTTTTATCGTACAACAATGCCACTTCAAGAAGAAAACTGATACAAACGAAAGGTATTGAACCTCAAACCACAGATATTTTCGATTTTATTCAGATTTCTATTTTGACTGTGAAATAGTGATATTACATTTTCAATGATCAAAAAGTGTTGAAAATGCCTGAATTTTAGACATAATATTTATGTAGTATTCTCAGTTTTTCGATAATATTATGGGAGAATTCAGATAAGTAGTCGGTTAAGTTATCTTAACAGTTCGAATTCCCTTCAAATTTAATAAACGTTGCTAAAGATCCATTTTGTTCACGTGATTTTTTATCTGTTGTCTGGCATGGCCTAGAGGTTAGGTCACTTGACTCACAATCGGCGGGTTTGAATCCCAGTCACCAAATGAGCCCGCCTTTACAACCGTGAGAATGTTATAAGTTCAATCAAATCCACTTGTTGTTGGTGAAAAGAGTGTCGCACGAGTTGGTAATGGTGGTGAGTTTGATTAGATGCAATCTCTGTAGTCTATTGCTTCTCAGTTAAAGAAAGATAGCGTATATAGCCCTCGTGTAACTTTAAACGAAATTTAAAACAAAGCAAACATATTGTGGTTATAATATCAAATCCCACCACCAACCGCACAGATATTCAATCCATGTATCTTAAAGATTCCAAAGAAAAACAAGAAACAAGAAGTGCAGGGAAAGAAGTTTCAATAAAAAAATTATACATTTTAAAAATATGACTTGTACAGCTCTGGTGTGGTTCATCATGCCTCTGTTATAATATGACTTGTACAGCTCTGGTGTGGTTCATCATGCCTCTGTTATAATATGACTTGTACAGCTCTCGTGTGGTTCATCATGCCTCTGTTATAATATGACTTGTACAGCTCTGGTGTGGTTCATCATGCCTCTGTTATAATGTGACTTGTACAGCTTCTGTGTGGTTGATCATGCCTCTGTTATAACATGACTTGCACAACTCATGTGTGGTTCATCATGCCTCTGTTATAGTATGACTTGTACAGCGCTGGTGTGGTTAATCATGCCTCTGTTATAATATGACTTGTACAGCTCTGGTGTGGTTAATCATGCCTCTGTTATAATATGACTTTTACAGCTCTGGTGTGGTTCATCATGCCTCTGTTATAATATGACTTGTACAGCTTCTGTGTGGTTCATTATGCCTCTGTTATAATATGACTTTTACAGCTCTAGTGTGGTTCATCATGCCTCTGTTATAGTATGACTTGTACAGCTCTGGTGTGGTTGATCAGACCTCTGTTATAGCATGACTTGTACAGCTCCTGTGTGGTTCATCATGCCTCTGTTATAATATGACTTGTACAGCTCCGGTGTGGTTGATCATGCCTGTGTTATAATATGACTTGTACAGCTTCTGTGTGGTTCATCATGCCTCTGTTATAATATGACTTGTACAGCCCCTGTGTGGTTCATCATGCCTCTGTTATAGTATGACTTGTACAGCTCCGATGTGGTTGATCATGCCTCTGTTATAATATGACTTGTACAGCTTCTGTGAGGTTGATCATGCCTCTGTTATAACATGACTTGCACAGCTCCTGTGTGGTTCATCATGCCTCTGTTATAGTATGACTTGTACAGCGCTGGTGTGGTTAATCATGCCTCTGTTATAATATGACTTGTACAGCTCTGGTGTGGTTAATCATGCCTCTGTTATAATGTGACTTTTACTGCTCTGGTGTGGTTCATCATGCCTCTGTTATAATATGACTTGTACAGCTTCTGTGTGGTTGGTCATGCCTCTGTTATAATATGACTTGTACAGCTTCTGTGTGGTTGGTCATGCCTCTGTTATAATATGACTTGTACAGCTCTGGTGTGGTTCATCATGCCTCTGTTATAATATGACTTGTATAGCTCCGGTGTGGTTGATCATGCCTCTGTTATAATATGACTTGTATAGCTCCGGTGTGGTTGATCATGCCTCTGTTATAATATGACTTGTACAGCTCCGGTGTGGTTGATCATGCCTGTGTTATAATATGACTTGTACAGCTTCTGTGTGGTTCATCATGCCTCTGTTATAATATGACTTGTACAACCCCTGTGTGGTTCATCATGCCTCTGTTATAGTATGACTTGTACAGCTCCGATGTGGTTGATCATGCCTCTGTTATAATATGACTTGTACAGCTCTGGTGTGGTTAATCATGCCTCTGTTATAATATGACTTGTACAGCTTCTGTGTGGTTCATCATACCTCTGTTATAATAACTTGCACAGCTCCTGTGTGGTTGATCATGCCTCTGTTATAATATGACTTGTATAGCTCTGGTGTGGTTCATCATGCCTCTGTTATAATATGACTTTTACAGCTCTGGTATGGTTCATCATGCCTCTGTTATAGCATGACTTGTACAGCTCCTGTGGTTCATCATGCCTCTGTTATAGTATGACTTGTACAGCGCTGGTGTGGTTAATAATGCCTCTGTTATAATATGACTTGTACAGCTCTGGTGTGGTTAATCATGCCTCTGTTATAATGTGACTTTTACTGCTCTGGTGTGGTTCATCATGCCTCTGTTATAATATGACTTGTACAGCTTCTGTGTGGTTGGTCATGCCTCTGTTATAATATGACTTGTACAGCTCTGGTGTGGTTCATCATGCCTCTGTTATAATATGACTTCTATAGCTCCGGTGTGGTTGATCATGCCTCTGTTATAATATGACTTGTATAGCTCCGGTGTGGTTGATCATGCCTCTGTTATAATATGACTTGTACAGCTCCGGTGTGGTTGATCATGCCTGTGTTATAATATGACTTGTACAGCTTCTGTGTGGTTCATCATGCCTCTGTTATAATATGACTTGTACAGCCCCTGTGTGGTTCATCATGCCTCTGTTATAGTATGACTTGTACAGCTCCGATGTGGTTGATCATGCCTCTGTTATAATATGACTTGTACAGCTTCTGTGTGGTTGATCATGCCTCTGTTATAACATGACTTGCACAGCTCCTGTGTGGTTCATCATGCCTCTGTTATAGTATGACTTGTACAGCGCTGGTGTGGTTGATCATGCCTCTGTTATAATATGACTTGTACAGCTCTGGTGTGGTTAATCATGCCTCTGTTATAATGTGACTTTTACTGCTCTGGTGTGGTTCATCATGCCTCTGTTATAATATCACTTTTACAGCTCTGGTGTGGTTCATCATGCCTCTGTTATAGTATGACTTGCACAGCTCTGGTGTGGTTCATCATGCCTCTGTTATAATATGATTGTACAGATCCTGTGTGGTTGATCATGCCTCTGTTATAATATGACTTGTACAGCTCCGGTGTGGTTGATCATGCCTCTGTTATAGTATGACTTGTACAGCTCTGGTGTGGTTGATCAGACCTCTGTTATAGCATGACTTGCACAGCTCCGATGTGGTTGATCATGCCTCTGTTATAATATGACTTTTACAGCTCTGGTATGGTTCATCATGCCTCTGTTATAGTATGACTTGTACAGCTCTGGTGTGGTTAATCATGCCTCTGTTATAATAAGACTTGTACAGCTCTTGTATGGTTCATCATTCCTCTGTTATAGCATGACTTGTACAAATCCTGTGGTTCATCATGCCTCTGTTATAATATGACTTGTACAGCTTCTGTGTGGTTCATCATACCTCTGTTATAATATGACTTGCACAGCTCTGGTGTGGTTAATCATGCCTCTGTTATAATATGACTTGTACAGCTCCTGTGTGGTTGATCATCCCTCTGTTATAATATGACTTGTACAGCTCCGGTGTGGTTGATCATGCCTCTGTTATAATATGACTTGTACAGCTCCTGTGTGGTTCATCATGCCTCTGTTATAGTATGACTTGCACAGCTGCGATGTGGTTGATCATGCCTCTGTTATAATATGACTTGTACAGCTCTGGTGTGGTTCATCATGCCTGTGTTATAATATGACTTGTACAGTTCCTGTGTGGTTGATCATGCGTCTGTTATAATATGACTTGTATAGCTCCGATGTGGTTGATCATGTCTCTGTTATAATATGACTTGTACAGCTCTGGTGTGGTTCATCATGCCTCTGTTATAATATGACTTGTATAGCTCCGGTGTGGTTGATCATGCCTCTGTTATAATATGACTTGTACAGCTTCTGTATGGTTGATCATGCCTCTGTTATAATATGACTTGTACAGCTCCGATGTGGTTGATCATGCCTCTGTTATAATATGACTTGTACAGCTTCTGTGTGGTTGATCATGCCTCTGTTATAGTATGACTTGTACAGCGCTGGTGTGGTTAATCATGCCTCTGTTATAATATGACTTGTACATCTCTGGTGTGGTTAATCATGCCTCTGTTATAATGTGACTTTTACTGCTCTGGTGTGGTTCATCATGCCTCTGTTATAATATGACTTGTACAGCTTCTGTGTGGTTGGTCATGCCTCTGTTATAATATGACTTGTATAGCTCCGGTGTGGTTGATCATGCCTCTGTTATAATATGACTTGTATAGCTCCGGTGTGGTTGATCATGCCTCTGTTATAATATGACTTGTACAGCTCCGGTGTGGTTGATCATGCCTGTGTTATAATATGACTTGTACAGCTTCTGTGTGGTTCATCATGCCTCTGTTATAATATGACTTGTACAGCCCCTGTGTGGTTCATCATGCCTCTGTTATAGTATGACTTGTACAGCTCCGATGTGGTTGATCATGCCTCTGTTATAATATGACTTGTACAGCTTCTGTGTGGTTGATCATGCCTCTGTTATAACATGACTTGCACAGCTCCTGTGTGGTTCATCATGCCTCTGTTATAGTATGACTTGTACAGCGCTGGTGTGGTTAATCATGCCTCTGTTATAATATGACTTGTACAGCTCTGGTGTGGTTGATCATGCCTCTGTTATAATATGACTTGTATAGCTCCGGTGTGGTTGATCATGCCTCTGTTATAATATGACTTGTACAGCTCCGGTGTGGTTCATCATGCCTGTGTTATAATATGACTTGTACAGCTTCTGTGTGGTTCATCATGCCTCTGTTATAATATGACTTGTACAGCCCCTGTGTGGTTCATCATGCCTCTGTTATAGTATGACTTGTACAGCTCTGGTGTGGTTGATCATGCCTCTGTTATAATATGACTTGTACAGCTTCTGTGTGGTTGATCATGCCTCTGTTATAACATGACTTGCACAGCTCCTGTGTGGTTGGTCATGCCTCTGTTATAGTATGACTTGTACAGCGCTGGTGTGGTTAATCATGCCTCTGTTATAATATGACTTGTATAGCTCCGGTGTGGTTGATCATGCCTCTGTTATAATGTGACTTTTACTGCTCTGGTGTGGTTCATCATGCCTCTGTTATAATATGACTTGTACAGCTCCGGTGTGGTTGATCATGCCTGTGTTATAATATGACTTGTACAGCTTCTGTGTGGTTCATCATGCCTCTGTTATAATATGACTTGTACAGCCCCTGTGTGGTTCATCATGCCTCTGTTATAGTATGACTTGTACAGCTCCGATGTGGTTGATCATGCCTCTGTTATAATATGACTTGTACAGCTTCTGTGTGGTTGATCATGCCTCTGTTATAACATGACTTGCACAGCTCCTGTGTGGTTCATCATGCCTCTATTATAGTATGACTTGTACAGCGCTGGTGTGGTTAATCATGCCTCTGTTATAATATGACTTGTAGAGCTCTGGTGTGGTTAATCATGCCTCTGTTATAATGTGACTTTTACTGCTCTGGTGTGGTTCATCATGCCTCTGTTATAATATGACTTTTACAGCTCTGGTGTGGTTCATCATGCCTCTGTTATAGTATGACTTGCACAGCTCTGGTGTGGTTCATCATGCCTCTGTTATAATATGAGTTGTACAGCTCCTGTGTGGTTGATCATGCCTCTGTTATAATATGACTTGTACAGCTCTGGTGTGGTTAATCATGCCTCTGTTATAATATGACTTGTACAGCTTCTGTGTGGTTCATCATACCTCTGTTATAATAACTTGCACAGCTCCTGTGTGGTTGATCATGCCTCTGTTATAATATGACTTGTACAGCTCTGGTGTGGTTAATCATGCCTCTGTTATAATATGACTTGTACAGCTCTGGTGTGGTTAATCATGCCTCTGTTATAATATGACTTTTACTGCTCTGGTGTGGCTCATCATGCCTCTGTTATAATATGACTTGTATAGCTCTGGTGTGGTTCATCATGCCTCTGTTATAATATGACTTTTACAGCTCTGGTATGGTTCATCATGCCTCTGTTATAGCATGACTTGTACAGCTCCTGTGGTTCATCATGCCTCTGTTATAGTATGACTTGTACAGCGCTGGTGTGGTTAATCATGCCTCTGTTATAACATGACTTGTACAGCTCTGGTGTGGTTAATCATGCCTCTGTTATAATGTGACTTTTACTGCTCTGGTGTGGTTCATCATGCCTCTGTTATAATATGACTTGTACAGCTTCTGTGTGGTTGGTCATGCCTCTGTTATAATATGACTTATACAGCTCTGGTGTGGTTCATCATGCCTGTGTTATAATATGACTTGTACAGCTTCTGTGTGGTTCATCATGCCTCTGTTATAATATGACTTGTACAGCCCCTGTGTGGTTCATCATGCCTCTGTTATAGTATGACTTGTACAGCTCCGATGTGGTTGATCATGCCTCTGTTATAATATGACTTGTACAGCGTTTGTGTGGTTGATCATGCCTCTATTATAACATGACTTGCACAGCTCCTGTGTGGTTCATCATGCCTCTGTTATAGTATGACTTGTACAGCGCTGGTGTGGTTAATCATGCCTCTGTTATAATATGACTTGTACAGCTCTGGTGTGGTTAATCATGCCTCTGTTATAATGTGACTTTTACTGCTCTGGTGTGGTTCATCATGCCTCTGTTATAGTATCACTTTTACAGCTCTGGTGTGGTTCATCATGCCTCTGTTATAGTATGACTTGCACAGCTCTGGTGTGGTTCATCATGCCTCTGTTATAATATAACTTCTACAGATCCTGTGTGGTTGATCATGCCTCTGTTATAATATGACTTGTACAGCTCCGGTGTGGTTGATCATGCCTCTGTTATAGTATGACTTGTACAGCTCTGGTGTGGTTGATCAGACCTCTGTTATAGCATGACTTGCACAGCTCCGATGTGGTTGATCATGCCTCTGTTATAATATGACTTTTACAGCTCTGGTATGGTTCATCATGCCTCTGTTATAGTATGACTTGTACAGCTCTGGTGTGGTTAATCATGCCTCTGTGATAATATGACTTGTACAGCTCCTGTGTGGTTCATCATGCCTCTGTTATAATATGACTTGTACAGCTTCTGTGTGGTTCATCATACCTCTGTTATAATATGACTTGCACAGCTCCTGTGTGGTTGATCATGCCTCTGTTATAATATGACTTGTACAGCTCTGGTGTGGTTAATCATGCCTGTGTTATAATATGACTTGTACAGCTCTGGTGTGGTTAATCATGCCTCTGTTATAATATGACTTTTACTGCTCTGGTGTGGCTCATCATGCCTCTGTTATAATATGACTTGTATAGCTCTGGTGTGGTTCATCATGCCTCTGTTATAATATGACTTTTACAGCTCTAGTATGGTTCATCATTCCTCTGTTATAGCATGACTTGTGCAGCTCCTGTGGTTCATCATGCCTCTGTTATAATATGACTTGTACAGCTTCTGTGTGGTTCATCATACCTCTGTTATAATATGACTTGCACAGCTCTGGTGTGGTTAATCATGCCTCTGTTATAATATGACTTGTACAGCTCCTGTGTGGTTGATCATCCCTCTGTTATAATATGACTTGTACAGCTCCGGTGTGGTTGATCATGCCTCTGTTATAATATGACTTGTACAGCTCCTGTGTGGTTCATCATGCCTGTTATAGTATGACTTGCACAGCTGCGATGTGGTTGATCATGCCTCTGTTATAATATGACTTGTACAGCTCTGGTGTGGTTCATCATGCCTGTGTTATAATATGACTTGTACAGTTCCTGTGTGGTTGATCATGCGTCTGTTATAATATGACTTGTATAGCTCCGATGTGGTTGATCATGCCTCTGTTATAATATGACTTGTACAGCTCTGGTGTGGTTCATCATGCCTCTGTTATAATATGACTTTTACAGCTCTGGTATGGTTCATCATGCCTCTGTTATAGTATGACTTGTACAGCTCTGGTGTGGTTAATCATGCCTCTGTTATAATATGACTTGTACAGCTCTTGTATGGTTCATCATTCCTCTGTTATAGCATGACTTGTACAAATCCTGTGGTTCATCATGCCTCTGTTATAATATGACTTGTACAGCTTCTGTGTGGTTCATCATACCTCTGTTATAATATGACTTGCACAGCTCTGGTGTGGTTAATCATGCCTCTGTTATAATATGACTTGTACAGCTCCTGTGTGGTTGATCATCCCTCTGTTATAATATGACTTGTACAGCTCCGGTGTGGTTGATCATGCCTCTGTTATAATATGACTTGTACAGCTCCTGTGTGGTTCATCATGCCTCTGTTATAGTATGACTTGCACAGCTGCGATGTGGTTGATCATGCCTCTGTTATAATATGACTTGTACAGCTCTGGTGTGGTTCATCATGCCTGTGTTATAATATGACTTGTACAGTTCCTGTGTGGTTGATCATGCGTCTGTTATAATATGACTTGTATAGCTCCGATGTGGTTGATCATGCCTCTGTTATAATATGACTTGTACAGCTCTGGTGTGGTTCATCATGCCTCTGTTATAATATGACTTGTATAGCTCCGGTGTGGTTGATCATGCCTCTGTTATAATATGACTTGTACAGCTTCTGTATGGTTGGTCATGCCTCTGTTATAATATGACTTGTACAGCTCCGATGTGGTTGATCATGCCTCTGTTATAATATGACTTGTACAGCTTCTGTGTGGTTGATCATGCCTCTGTTATAGTATGACTTGTACAGCGCTGGTGTGGTTAATCATGCCTCTGTTATAATATGACTTGTACATCTCTGGTGTGGTTAATCATGCCTCTGTTATAATGTGACTTTTACTGCTCTGGTGTGGTTCATCATGCCTCTGTTATAATATGACTTGTACAGCTTCTGTGTGGTTGGTCATGCCTCTGTTATAATATGACTTGTACAGCTCTGGTGTGGTTCATCATGCCTCTGTTATAATATGACTTGTATAGCTCCGGTGTGGTTGATCATGCCTCTGTTATAATATGACTTGTATAGCTCCGGTGTGGTTGATCATGCCTCTGTTATAATATGACTTGTACAGCTCCGGTGTGGTTGATCATGCCTGTGTTATAATATGACTTGTACAGCTTCTGTGTGGTTCATCATGCCTCTGTTATAACATGACTTGCACAGCTCCTGTGTGGTTCATCATGCCTCTGTTATAGTATGACTTGTACAGCGCTGGTGTGGTTAATCATGCCTCTGTTATAATATGACTTGTACAGCTCTGGTGTGGTTGATCATGCCTCTGTTATAATATGACTTGTATAGCTCCGGTGTGGTTGATCATGCCTCTGTTATAATATGACTTGTACAGCTCCGGTGTGGTTCATCATGCCTGTGTTATAATATGACTTGTACAGCTTCTGTGTGGTTCATCATGCCTCTGTTATAATATGACTTGTACAGCCCCTGTGTGGTTCATCATGCCTCTGTTATAGTATGACTTGTACAGCTCTGGTGTGGTTGATCATGCCTCTGTTATAATATGACTTGTACAGCTTCTGTGTGGTTGATCATGCCTCTGTTATAACATGACTTGCACAGCTCCTGTGTGGTTGGTCATGCCTCTGTTATAGTATGACTTGTACAGCGCTGGTGTGGTTAATCATGCCTCTGTTATAATATGATTTGTATAGCTCCGGTGTGGTTGATCATGCCTCTGTTATAATGTGACTTTTACTGCTCTGGTGTGGTTCATCATGCCTCTGTTATAATATGACTTGTACAGCTCCGGTGTGGTTGATCATGCCTGTGTTATAATATGACTTGTACAGCTTCTGTGTGGTTCATCATGCCTCTGTTATAATATGACTTGTACAGCCCCTGTGTGGTTCATCATGCCTCTGTTATAGTATGACTTGTACAGCTCCGATGTGGTTGATCATGCCTCTGTTATAATATGACTTGTACAGCTTCTGTGTGGTTGATCATGCCTCTGTTATAACATGACTTGCACAGCTCCTGTGTGGTTCATCATGCCTCTGTTATAGTATGACTTGTACAGCGCTGGTGTGGTTAATCATGCCTCTGTTATAATATGACTTGTAGAGCTCTGGTGTGGTTAATCATGCCTCTGTTATAATGTGACTTTTACTGCTCTGGTGTGGTTCATCATGCCTCTGTTATAATATGACTTTTACAGCTCTGGTGTGGTTCATCATGCCTCTGTTATAGTATGACTTGCACAGCTCTGGTGTGGTTCATCATGCCTCTGTTATAATATGAGTTGTACAGCTCCTGTGTGGTTGATCATGCCTCTGTTATAATATGACTTGTACAGCTCTGGTGTGGTTAATCATGCCTCTGTTATAATATGACTTGTACAGCTTCTGTGTGGTTCATCATACCTCTGTTATAATAACTTGCACAGCTCCTGTGTGGTTGATCATGCCTCTGTTATAATATGACTTGTACAGCTCTGGTGTGGTTAATCATGCCTCTGTTATAATATGACTTGTACAGCTCTGGTGTGGTTAATCATGCCTCTGTTATAATATGACTTTTACTGCTCTGGTGTGGCTCATCATGCCTCTGTTATAATATGACTTGTATAGCTCTGGTGTGGTTCATCATGCCTCTGTTATAATATGACTTTTACAGCTCTGGTATGGTTCATCATGCCTCTGTTATAGCATGACTTGTACAGCTCCTGTGGTTCATCATGCCTCTGTTATAGTATGACTTGTACAGCGCTGGTGTGGTTAATCATGCCTCTGTTATAACATGACTTGTACAGCTCTGGTGTGGTTAATCATGTCTCTGTTATAATGTGACTTTTACTGCTCTGGTGTGGTTCATCATGCCTCTGTTATAATATGACTTGTACAGCTTCTGTGTGGTTGGTCATGCCTCTGTTATAATATGACTTGTACAGCTCTGGTGTGGTTCATCATGCCTCTGTTATAATATGACTTGTATAGCTCCGGTGTGGTTGATCATGCCTCTGTTATAATATGACTTGTACAGCTCCGGTGTGGTTGATCATGCCTGTGTTATAATATGACTTGTACAGCTTCTGTGTGGTTCATCATGCCTCTGTTATAATATGACTTGTACAGCCCCTGTGTGGTTCATCATGCCTCTGTTATAGTATGACTTGTACAGCTCCGATGTGGTTGATCATGCCTCTGTTATAATATGACTTGTACAGCGTTTGTGTGGTTGATCATGCCTCTGTTATAACATGACTTGCACAGCTCCTGTGTGGTTCATCATGCCTCTGTTATAGTATGACTTGTACAGCGCTGGTGTGGTTAATCATGCCTCTGTTATAATATGACTTGTACAGCTCTGGTGTGGTTAATCATGCCTCTGTTATAATGTGACTTTTACTGCTCTGGTGTGGTTCATCATGCCTCTGTTATAGTATCACTTTTACAGCTCTGGTGTGGTTCATCATGCCTCTGTTATAGTATGACTTGCACAGCTCTGGTGTGGTTCATCATGCCTCTGTTATAATATAACTTCTACAGATCCTGTGTGGTTGATCATGCCTCTGTTATAATATGACTTGTACAGCTCCGGTGTGGTTGATCATGCCTCTGTTATAGTATGACTTGTACAGCTCTGGTGTGGTTGATCAGACCTCTGTTATAGCATGACTTGCACAGCTCCGATGTGGTTGATCATGCCTCTGTTATAATATGACTTTTACAGCTCTGGTATGGTTCATCATGCCTCTGTTATAGTATGACTTGTACAGCTCTGGTGTGGTTAATCATGCCTTACTTGTGTACAGCTCCTGTGTGGTTCATCATGCCTCTGTTATAATATGACTTGTACAGCTTCTGTGTGGTTCATCATACCTCTGTTATAATATGACTTGCACAGCTCCTGTGTGGTTGATCATGCCTCTGTTATAATATGACTTGTACAGCTCTGGTGTGGTTAATCATGCCTGTGTTATAATATGACTTGTACAGCTCTGGTGTGGTTAATCATGCCTCTGTTATAATATGACTTTTTCTGCTCTGGTGTGGCTCATCATGCCTCTGTTATAATATGACTTGTATAGCTCTGGTGTGGTTCATCATGCCTCTGTTATAATATGACTTTTACAGCTCTAGTATGGTTCATCATTCCTCTGTTATAGCATGACTTGTACAGCTCCTGTGGTTCATCATGCCTCTGTTATAATATGACTTGTACAGCTTCTGTGTGGTTCATCATACCTCTGTTATAATATGACTTGCACAGCTCTGGTGTGGTTAATCATGCGTCTGTTATAATATGACTTGTACAGCTCCTGTGTGGTTGATCATCCCTCTGTTATAATATGACTTGTACAGCTCCGGTGTGGTTGATCATGCCTCTGTTATAATATGACTTGTACAGCTCCTGTGTGGTTCATCATGCCTGTTATAGTATGACTTGCACAGCTGCGATGTGGTTGATCATGCCTCTGTTATAATATGACTTGTACAGCTCTGGTGTGGTTCATCATGCCTGTGTTATAATATGACTTGTACAGTTCCTGTGTGGTTGATCATGCGTCTGTTATAATATGACTTGTATAGCTCCGATGTGGTTGATCATGCCTCTGTTATAATATGACTTGTACAGCTCTGGTGTGGTTCATCATGCCTCTGTTATAATATGACTTGTATAGCTCCGGTGTGGTTGATCATGCCTCTGTTATAATATGACTTGTACAGCTTCTGTATGGTTGGTCATGCCTCTGTTATAATATGACTTGTACAGCTCCTGTGTGGTTCATCATGCCTCTGTTATAATATGACTTGCACAGCTCCGGTGTGGTTGATCATGCCTCTGTTATAATATGACTTCTACAGCTCTGGTGTGGTTAATCATGCCTCTGTTATAATATGACTTTTACTGCTCTGGTGTGGTTCATCATGCCTCTGTTATAATATGACTTTTACAGCTCTGGTGTGGTTCATCATGCCTCTGTTATAATATGACTTGTACAGCTCCTGTGTGGTTGATCATGCCTCTGTTATAATATGACTTGTATAGCTCCGGTGTGGTTGATCATGCCTCTGTTATAATATGACTTGTACAGCTTCTGTGTGGTTGGTCATGCCTCTGTTATAATATGACTTGTACAGCTCTGGTGTGGTTCATCATGCCTCTGTTATAATATGACTTGTATAGCTCCGGTGTGGTTGATCATGCCTCTGTTATAATATGACTTGTATAGCTCCGGTGTGGTTGATCATGCCTCTGTTATAATATGACTTGTACAGCTTCTGTGTGGTTGGTCATGCCTCTGTTATAATATGACTTATACAGCTCCTGTGTGGTTCATCATGCCTCTGTTATAATATGACTTGTACAGCTCCTGTGTGGTTCATTATGCCTCTGTTATAGTTGTTCAATACAAACTTTACATTGTTTATCCTTTTGACACAGTACAGTAAACAACGAAAGTTTTATTACTTGACAAGAATTCGTTCGATCCTTGTTAGTTATTTTGGTCAAATATCTTTCAACTAAAGGAGATCAAAAACTTCGGCTTTGTTTGATCCCACTTCGTGGTCAATTGATAGGGACTTTATAATTAAATGGACTGAAGTTATTTTAACCCGTAATGTGATGAAAATTAAATTTTTTCACGCTGTTTATTACCTCGTGCTTTCAGAAGGAATAAGAATTGTATATTAGTCGAATGTTGAAGCAAAATTTATAATTCACATCCAGAGAGCAGAACAGAGGTGATTCTGAGTCACTTCTGAACGAAACTAATAACAGAATTCGGTGTTATATCAATACAGGTTCACTCTAGTTACCATGAAATTAGTTTAAAATTCCTATTACAAATCTAACAAACATTTTCATACTTTTTATTCTAATTTTTTGACACAAGTCAGCGCCCTTGCTTGCTGTGTCAGTTTTGCTTCTAATCTTGAGAAGGAGTTAAGCATTTGTTTTTTTGTTTACAACAAAATCCATTTCGATTGTGTATGTTTTTGTTATTATTTTTTTATTTCGCACAAAACTACACGAGGGCTATCTTCGCTGAGTGGTGGGACGGGTGTTCGAACCAGCAACTCTCAGGTTATGTATAAGATCATCGCTCTTATCCTATCACCCTTTTATTTCATTTTTCATCCACTACATCTTTAAAGATGTTTTTTATTTAAGTCATGTTTATTAGAAATCGAGGTTTAGGTTTACAAGCGGCTTTCATCTATGTTTTACGGTATATTTTCCATCAGTTATTGTTGTAAATTTATGGTAAAAGAAGCTAAACTAACATCACAAAGAAAAAATCCGAAAATGTTGCGAGGAAGACTCGTCTGTTTTGTTAAATCAAGGTGAAATATATCACTCAGTAATCGACTCACTTGGTATCTCATTTTCAATCATGGACAGAAAGCACACAGCGCTTTGGGTAGATTTGTGCTAAAACAAACAAACGCATAAAAAGCTTTCTGTTGACCACCATCGATAAAAAAGATAACATAAGATAAATCAAGCATTTAATTCCAAGAAAATGTGTTACTTTAGTCCCCCACCAAGGTATTTTGTTTTCAATCATAGATTATAAAAAATAATCAAAATCAGTGATTGCAAATGGTTGTCCATATAGGAGGCTTGGCATGGTCAGGTGGTTAAGGCATTCGACTCGTAATTCGAAGGTCGCAGATTCGAATCTCCATCACACCAAGCATACTTCCCTTTCAATCATGGAAGCGTGATAATGCCAGGGTCATTCCCACTATTTGTTGGTAAAAGAGTAGCCCAAGAGTTGGCGGTGGGTGGTAATAACTAGCTGCCTTTCCTCTAGTCTTACACTGCTGAATTAGGAACAGTTATCGCAGATAGCCCTAGTTTAGTTTTGCGCAAAATTCATAAATAAACAAATTCAAACCTATAAAGGATTGTACTTGTTTCGTTGTCCAATGTTCAATTAATTTATTCTTCCAAAGCCATCAGATGAGCCCCCGCTAGTACAGCGGCATGTCTCCGGACTTACAACGCTAAAATCAGGGATTCGATTCCCCTAGGTGGGCTGAGCAGATAGCCATTTGTGGCTTTGCTATACGAAAAACACACAAACACACATCATTAGATGAGGTTAATTTTCATTTATCTAATAATTTGTTGTTTGTTCATAAAATTGCTATGCCTATCAACACTAGCTTGTCAAAATACCAAAAAGAAGTCCCAAACGGGGTAGGAAATGCCCAATAAGAGATCTCAGTATTGAGTTCCACGACCGTCATTGAGAATAATTGCAAATACATTCGCTTTGGCATTGTCTATATAAGCGTTTGCAGAAGGCTGGCTGCTGTGTTATTCCAAGTGGTGAGGATGGCTTCACGAAGATCATGCACTGTTTGGAATTGACGTCCATTTCTATAGACTTCCCTTGCCATCCACCCTCAAACATTTTCAGTGAGTTCAGTTCGGGCAAACATGCTGAATGGTTCAAAAGAATCATGTTATTAGCCATGAAAAAGTCCTGCGGGCACTGTGGATTGCAGCATTGTCCTGCTAAAAGATTCAGTAATTTTCACACAAGCGAGGGCATTCAGTCAATAAGGATGCTCTCTCCAACATACCAATGTAGCCAGCTGCTGTTTGACGCCCCTGTATAACCTGAAGCTCCATTGTTCCATAGAAGGAGAAAGCACCCCAGATCATGATGGAACCTCTTTTACTGTGTCGTATAGAAAATGTCTCCAATGGGATATTTTTATCGTGCCAGTAACGTTGGAAGCCATCTGGACCATTCAGGTTAAATTGTTTCTCCTCAGAGAACAAAACTTTCTTCCACTTTTCTATGTACCACGTTTCGTGCTTCTCAACAAAGTCTAACCGAGCTGTTTCGTGGTGTGGAAGGAGGCGTGGCCTTTGAAAACATTTACGGTTTTAAAACCTTTCTCTCGTAGATGCCGTCTTATTGTTCTTAAGCTGCATTCTGTGTCCGTAAGGGCCTTAATATGGTTCGACGATCGACTGGTGTCTTGCCGGAAAACTCGTCAAATCCTCCTGCTCAACGCCGGCGAAATTTTCTTGGGCCGACCACTTGAAATTCTAGTTCCGTATTCCTCAGGGTCTTTTAAGGAGTTTGCAACAGCAGTTTTACTGCACCCTATCTCACCAGCGATGGCACGTTGAGAGAGAACTTGCTTTTGCAGCTCGACAATTCTGCCACGTTCAAACTGTCAACTTTTTCGACTTTGCCATGTTTTTATCCAATGTAACACAAGAGATGTCAGTGGGAGATATTGACAACGCTAATGCTTGAACACAAATGACTAAATTTCATTACGTGTTTACTGATTAATGCTTCGTTTCAGTATAGTCTTAAACTTTTGACCAGCTAGTATTTAGGCTAATTTCATAGTGTTCACATTTTCCCTATTAAATGGTCAAAATGTTTTTATTTTTATTTTATTTTTTCTCATGTTCATCTTTCGAAGCTCTACTCAAATAAGTGGTTAAGTCTAACAATGTAAAAATGCATATTTTTTCGTTATGTTTATTGGCCTTAAGATTTTGGCCAGCAGGGTATTAATAAGTTATTTGTTTCTGAATTTCGCGCAAAGCTGCAAGAGGGATATCTGCGCTAGCAGCCCCTAATTACGCAGGATACGAATAGAAGGTTTATTTGTTTGTTTTTGATTTCGAGCAAAGCTGCATGAAGGCTATCTTCACTAGCCGTTCCTAATTTTTGCATTGTATGACTAGAAGGAAGGCAGCTAGTCATCATCATCCACCGCCAACTCTTTGGGTACTCTTTTACCAATAAATAATGGAATTGACCGTAACATTATAACGCCCCCACGGCTAAAAGTGCGAGTATGTATGGTGCGACGGGGATTCGAACCCGTGACCCTCAGATTATGAGTCGAACGTCTAAACCCACCTGGTCATGCTGGGCCCACGAGTAGAGGAAAGGCAGCTAGTCATTACCACCCACCGTCAATTCTAAGGCTACTCTTTTGTCAACAAATAGTGGGATAAACAGTAACATTATAACGCACACACGACTGGGGAGCCGAGAATTTTTGATGTTATGGGGACTGGAATCCGCAATCCTCAGATTGCAAGATTGCCAGAACCTAATATGTTGGAAAATAACAATTTATAAGAACAATAAAATGATTTATTTTGTGAGAACATAAGCATCTTTTCGACAGTAGTATTGTTTTTAGATGTAGTCAATGCCAAAAGAAAAACAAATAATGGCCTGTCGAAACATGAGATATGTTCTCTTCAAAATAAGCCACTGTTCTGAATGGTCGTTGTTTACTGACTTATTATTACCAATACAGTTTTTAATTGTTTATTTTTGCCCATTTCGTTATCACTTGATCACATTCCGATCATGTAATATACTGATATGAAGTTACGTACTTTTTTCTGATAGCTCAATATTGCTTTGATATAAGAATTGTTTGTTTGTTTTGGAATT
Organism: Carcinoscorpius rotundicauda; assembly: GCA_011833715.1. Classification (NCBI taxonomy): domain Eukaryota; kingdom Metazoa; phylum Arthropoda; class Merostomata; order Xiphosura; family Limulidae; genus Carcinoscorpius; species Carcinoscorpius rotundicauda. Next base: position 96,261,332 of record CM022395.1, read on the forward strand.
TCGCACAAAGCTACTCGAGGGCTATCTGTGCTAGCAGTCTCAAATTTAGCAGTGTAAGACTAGAAGGAAGGCAGCTAGTCATCACCACCCACCGTCAACTCTTGGGCTACTCTTTTACCAACGAAAAATGGGATTGCCCGTCACATTATAACGACCCCACGGCTGGGAGGGCGAGCATGTTTGGCGTGACGCGGGCGCGAACCCGCGACCATCGTATTACGAGTCACGCGCCTTACGCGCTTGGCCGTGCCGGGCTAATTGATATAAGAAAATACACTGATGAAAATATTGTGATACAAAATACTAGAAACGTTTCTTTGTGGAAGCTACTGTCGTGTTTTGATTTTTAGGATAAAACGTGATTCGTAATTTTTTTTCGAAATAATAAAATAATCTGTGATAAACATTACAATTAATGTATGTTATAACTGTTGGGTTTCTTTTCTTACAAACAAATATCCTTCCTTCGCAGATATGGCGGGAATACGATACCGACGACAGCGGATATATCGAAGCAGACGAACTAAAGGTTGGTCACTCTTGATAAATAAATAACAAATTAGCTACTTTAGCAAGACGCGACGATACTGTTGGCAGAAGGCACTTTATTTTTACTGTTAGCAATAGTTATTTCAACTAGACGTAATAAGCTGATGGTAGTATTACTGTGTTGCGTATTAAGATTTATCTCGCACGTGCTTCCAATTTCTTATGTTACGTATTACGACTTAAAACAATCTGAAACTGAGTTAACTTTACTATTGTTATGTGTCAAAATTTATCTCGAACGAGCCTAAAAGTCATTGTGCTACCTATTAAAATTTCAATAGTCTGCAACTGAGTTAAATCGTAATTTAAATGTAGAAGTTAATTAAACGTTGATATGTATTAGATTTGTGATGCTTCCCAACAAGATTGATACACGCACTTTTAAAAACTTACAAACAATATTGAGTCTTCTATCTAGAACTGAATATTTTATCGACGGTTTACAATGAGCGAATTACAACTGAACTGATATAGGCTCGTTTGGGTTGAGAAAAAATTTTACGTAGAGGAGCGAACAAAGTTTCGACCTTCTTCGATCATTGTCAGGTCGAAACGTTATTCGCTCCTCTACATAAAATATTTTCTCAACCCAAACGAGCCGTTTTTTACATGTATATTTCTCTACAAGTGGGTTTTCTCGACATCACTGAAGTGATATTGGTACAATTCCCTTACCGGGGCGCTAGCTAACTCTTCGCTGATTACGCATGAGATTTTCATAGCTAAAGTTATAAAATGTTTTTGTAAACACACTAACGTCCAAGGTTAAACCGTTGAAGTTAAATATCTGAAGTTCCTAATTAATAAGTATCAAGCATAGTTATATTTTCTGAAGCTTATAATATACCAACTGTAGCAAACCAATAATGCATACTTTCTCCTGGCATGTTACTTTGGTTACCTTTAATAAGCCTTACTTTCGTTCAACTAAAACAACAATACTTACATCCATTGTTACCCTCCAGAATCTTCTACAACCTCAGTGAATGAGCGGGAATTTCGCAATACAGATTTTACAGTATAAATACTTATGTATCTAAAACAAACGTCGATATTAAAACATATATATATAACAATAAAACCATCACAGTTGATAGAAGAAAACATTATCTACACGTTGTAATGGCTGGCAATAGTTAATCTATCTGGAAGTAACGAGACTGTGTTTCAGAAAACACATTATGAAGATGTTGACATGATAAGTAATAGGCGTTTTGTCTTGACACAATAGGAAGCCCGGTATGGCCAGGTGGGTTAAGGCGTGCGACTCGTAATCTGAGGGTCGGGGGCTTGCATCTCCGTCGCACCAAACAAGCTCGCTTTTTCAGCCGTGGGGGCGTCACAATGTCACGGTCAGTCTGATTGTTCGTTGGTAAAAGTGTGGTAATTAGTAGCCTTGCCTCTAGTCTTACCCTACTAAATTAGGGACGACTAGCACAGATAGCCCTCGTGTAGCTTTGTGCGAAATTCTAAACAAACCAAAACCAATATTTCAGTTGTAAATATTTTTTATTCCTTTGTAATAGTTCTATGACAGTTAATCACTCTACCTTGGCTTTTCTATTATTCAATATTACAATCTGTATTTCTAACATACACTACCGAGTCTCAGGATGTGTTCAGTGAATACACGATAGTTTATGTGCGAAGAAATTTTAATCGTTATCACTTCCCTAAGTGTAATAATATTAACGTTATAAGTATGTTTTACAAATGTTATTGAAAATTCTTCTTTGTTTTGATTATTTACTTACTTTTGTTTTTGTTTGTTTTTGGAATTTCGCACAAAGCTGCACGAGGGCTATGTGCGCTAGCCGTCCGTAAATTTAGCAGTGTAAGACTAGAGGGAAGGCAGCTTGTTATCACCACCCACCGCCAACTCTTGGGCTACTCTTTTACTAGCGAATAGTGGGATTGACCGTAACATAATAACACCCCCATTGCTGAAAGGGCAAGAATGTTTGGTGTGGCGGGGATTCAAACATCCGACCCTCAAATTACGATTCGAGTGCCTTACCAACCTGGCCAGAGAATGTTAATAGAAAGAGCATTATTTAGACGTTGGAACGGCTAGCAATAGGTGATTTATTTAGGCTTAACGAACGCTTATGACAATGTTTTTGCGAAAAGATCGAATTAATATTCAACTTTGTGTTATATTAAGAACACCGTTAACAAATAAACATGTCGGACGTTCAATAAGCAATTTTGTTTCGCATAATGAATGTCGAACATCTTTTTTTTTTACAAGAACATTTAGGTAATAATCCTCAAACAATAACATTACTACCACTTAATTACAAAATGTAACAGCAGCCTTTACATTAGGTAAGTTCTAACTTAGGTAACTAAAACATTTTCATACTTACTAATTACTAAAATCACAACTTGGCTATTATAAATGTTGCTATTATCGTATTTTTAATTAATTATTCAGTTCAGTAGGTTCCTCACTAAACAAGTTAGCAGTTTTGTTTAAAAATCAGTTCCCCTTTACTATATTAGTCAAATGTTCATGTTTAACTCTCATACTGTATTAGTCAAATGTTCATGTTTAACTCTCATACTGTATTAGTCAAATGTTCATGTTTAACTCTCATACTATATTAGTCAAATGTTCATGTTTAACTCTCATACTGTATTAGTCAAATGTTCATGTTTAACTCTCATACTGTATTAGTCAAATGTTCATGTTTAACTCTCATACTATATTAGTCAAATGTTCATGTTTAACTCTCATACTGTATTAGTCAAATGTTCATGTTTAACTCTCATACTATATTAGTCAAATGTTCATGTTTAACTCTCATACTGTATTAGTCAAATGTTCATGTTTAACTCTCATACTATATTAGTCAAATGTTCATGTTTAACTCTCATACTGTTTTAGTTAAATGTTCATGTTTAACTCTCATACTATATTAATCAAATGTTCATGTTTAACTCTCATACTGTTTTAGTCAAATGTTCATATTTAACTCTCATACTATATTAGTCAAATGTTCATGTTTAACTCTCATACTGTATTAGTCAAATGTTCATGTTTAATTCTCATACTATATTAGTCAAATGTTCATGTTTAACTCTCATACTGTATTAGTCAAATGTTCATGTTTAACTCTCATACTGTATTAGTCAAATGTTCATGTTTAACTCTCATACTATATTAGTCAAATGTTTATGTTTAACTCTCATATTGTATTAGTCAAATGTTCATGTTTAACTCTCATACTGTATTAGTCAAATGTTCATGTTTAACTCTCATACTATATTAGTCAAATGTTCATGTTTAACTCTCATACTGTTTTAGTCAAATGTTCATGTTTAACTCTCATACTATATTAATCAAATGTTCATGTTTAACTCTCATACTGTTTTAGTCAAATGTTCATATTTAACTCCCATACTATATTAGTCAAATGTTCATGTTTAACTCTCATACTGTATTAGTCAAATGTTCATGTTTAATTCTCATACTATATTAGTCAAATGTTCATGTTTAACTCTCATACTGTATTAGTCAAATGTTCATGTTTAACTCTCATACTGTATTAGTCAAATGTTCATGTTTAACTCTCATACTATATTAGTCAAATGTTTATGTTTAACTCTCATATTGTATTAGTCAAATGTTCATGTTTAACTCTCATATTCTTAGAAAAAGTTCAGTGTTTCGGGATTTAAGTCAGTTTCACTATAAAGACCGGGGTTAAAGGTCATACATATAATGAGGCAGAATTAATGTTGTTCACGAGTTACTCAGTGTATTCATGATAAATCACAGGTGTGACTAATGAAGGTAACTATTTGTTGCAGAATTTCTTGGATGATCTATTGAAAGAAGCGAAGAAAGAAGGGTACCAGTCTGTAGATGAAGAAAAGCTGATAGAATACACAGACACGTTGGTGAGCATACGACATAAGTTTGTAAAGCTGATAGAATACACAGACACGTTGGTGAGCATACGACATAAGTTTGAAAAGCTGATAGAATACACAGACACGTTAGTGAGCATACGACATAAGTTTGAAAAGCTGATAGAATACACAGACACGTTAGTGAGCATACGACATAAGTTTGAAAAGCTGATAGAATATACAGATACGTTGGTGAGCATACGACATAAGTTTGAAATGTGTAACAGTCTTAGTTTGTAAGGGTGTGTTTGTTGTGCTGTGACGTTGTTTTTTCATTGGCGCCCCCACTAGTACAGCGGTAAGCCTATGGATTTACAACGCTAAAATAAGGGGTTCGTTTCCTCTCAGTGAGCTCAGCAGATAGCCCGATGTGACTTTGCTGTAAGAAAACATACACACACACACACTCGTTGGCGGATTTTTTTTCAATTATCTGATGAAAAATAATCCAACGTACACTCCACTTAACTATAATAAATTATTTTAGTTAATCTTTTAAATTTTCTACAAGCTTGAAAGCTTGTACACTACTGTAAACTGTTGTAAGCCTTCATCACAAATGACGTTAACAAACGCAAAACCAATCAACTTGCTTATGCAAAGCAACTGAGTAGAAGCGATAGCAAACACAAATCCAAACGCTTCACTGACTGATTTCATTCTTTATGAAAAAAAAAACTGCTTATTTCCTTGACTTCTTTCATCTCAATCTACACTTGAAACAACTGATACTTTACATACCCGCGATATGTCTATAGATTTACAATACTAAAATCAACTGTTCGATTTCCTGTCTTGGGCACACAAGATACCCGAAGTAGCTTTGTTATAAGAAAAACACAAACATACTTCAGAACTATTCCGTATTTAACCTCGAATGTATGAGTAAAATCTAAAGTCAACATAAAACTCTCTTGGAGTTTTACGCCCTCCAGCTAATACTTAAATTACTATATTAAAAATATACCTTTAAAAATAATGTAATCGTATTGTTAAACTCTACTGTATTAATAACATAAATATATATATAAAGAGAGAGAGAGAAATAAAACCATCAATTTTGTTCTTATAACAATCAGTGTAATATAATAAACGCGCGCATCCACACTCGTGTATAACTTTATTATTAAGTGTATTATGTTTCTTTATATTTGTAGTAATTTCTAGAGGCTATGAAATTATGAATAAAATGTAGTTCGTATTTACGTCTACAATAACTTACCAAATATTTTGTTCCTTTCCACAGCTCCAAATATTTGATTCCAACAAAGATGGAAAATTACAATTAAGTGAAATGGCCAAGTAAGTACACAGATATACAGACAGATACAGAGATAGACATATAGACAGATATACAAATAGATATACAGATAATATCCCTGAAACATTCGAGAATATAGGTTTGTCAAATGTTGTCACAGAAGTCGATAAGACAAACTTTGAATAATTTAAGTTTGTGAACGTTCAAAAAGCATATTCTGCTGAAATAATTTAAAATAACATAGACTAGCTAAACAAATAGATAGGAATATAGAATGTTGAAACAAATGGTTAAAATACATAAAAATATCTAAAATAACACGTTTTAGTTGAGAAAATTACAAAACAAACACTCACTCTAGCTAGGCCTAGTGTATAGTCGTCTCTTTCCGTGCTGAAAATAAAACATAAAACTGTTATATAATAAACCCGTAATACGAAATTATAACACGAACTCTACAAAACCAATTATCAATACAAATAAATCACGTACACAGAGCAGAGAAACAAATATACAAAATTAAGTTTACAAAATAAAAACCTGAATATTAAAGTTAACATAGTTACGTTCCTAGTATACAAACTGATATAAAATATGTCCAATAACACAGGTTAAAATAATAAGTTATCAAGAATACAGACTGATATAAAAATATGTCCAGTAATATAGGTTAATGGAAGTTATGGAACGAGTTAGCAATAACACAAACTGATATAAAAATGTCCAATAACCCAGGTCAGTGGAACAAGTTATTAACACAAACTGAAGTGAAAATGTGCAACAATACAGGTTAAAAGCAAAGTTAGCAAGTTGTTGAAAAAAATGGCCATTAATACAATTAGAGTGCATTAAACAAACGACCAAGTATACAGACTAGTTAAACATGTAGTCAGTAATACATATTTATAAAATAAAACTTCTAAAAGTAAGCCTGGAAGAAATACGTTTCAAGAATAAAGATTTTTCAAACGAGTAACAAGAATAGAATCTAATGGTACAAACGACCAAAAATACAAACTGATGAAACAGAGTTCCAATAACCAAAACTGAAAAACACGAAGTTACAAAATAGAAAATGAAATAAGTGGCAAAGAAATGACTTCTGAAGTAACTGATCAGGAACAGAGATTGTGATCAAAATTGATAAATAATATAATTTGATGAACATTCTTTTTTAGAACCAGAACTGATAAGTGAATTGAACACTTAATGAATAAAACAGACATTATTTCAGTAACAAAGCTAAATAAGTCACACTTATTGGCCAAAATGCTAAATAATTACTAAAATACAATTTTATACACGATAATTACTACTAGTTGTTTTCAAATAAAATGTTTCCCCAAAAGAAGTAATAAAATTAATATTGTGTCGTTTTCAGCCAGATTAAAGAACCCTTCTGTGAAATTGGTCTTGATGAGTTAAATATGGACTTAGTTTCGCTGAATTTATCATTATTCGAAATATTTTATTCAATCATTACCTCACACAGTTATCATAAGCATTCAATTTGTAATCAGAATATATTACTACATCGTGTGTCCGCTGTGACCCAATGACTTGATGCTGCTAAATTTCTAACTAAGGGGTTCAATCAGAAAACTAAGTACTTTTGTTATCAATGATGGGTTAATAATAACAATAATACAAACAGTTACTTGGATTAACTTATTGGTTTTCAGTATATATAGATGTTGGGAACATTTTTAATCAAATGGTAGTACAAGGATTTGGAATTACTAAAAGAGTGTATGAAAACTCTTATGGACACGTAGCTACTGCGCGTAATTTAACATATCTTTCAAACACTATTTCAAATTCAACAATATTTTATTATAATAAATGTTTCTTTCACTGACTAAAACTATTTATTAAATAGTTTCCAAATAGTAATGCTGCATTTGTCCAGCATCTAGTGCGTCGTAATAAGCAAAACGCATCGAATACCAAAAACTGAACATAATCAAGAACTCATCGAAATGAAAAGGGTAAAATCTTCATTAGCAGACTGCTAATGAATAATTAAGATAGTAAACTTTGTCATATGTGGCAAATTAAGCGTATAAAATGTAGTTTGAGTGAAATAAACGTAAACAAATTTCGTAGATATGTTGTGTGAAAGTAGCAGAAAAGCTATACAAAAGGAGAAAACGCAATCAGTCCATTACACTAAGAACGGTAAATTAAAATAATAAGATCATATATCATAGTAAGTGAACGACTTACATTCATTTGGTTGTTACTTTCTTTATGAAAAACACTTATCCGTTCCTACTCGTGTAACTGTGAAATTGTCAGTAAAATATCCAGGGAATTATCAGTAATCATTGTTTTTAAGCCTTTTGTGTATCACAATATGGTTTCCAACAGTGTCCTCGTGTGGGTTAAACACTATATTGTTGGCGTTAGATTTTTATCAAATATATATAACATCACTTTGTAATAAATATAATTTAACTAATTTGAACACATACTGATAAAGTATAAATAACATTACACAATTTTGAATGTACATAGTGGCTTCAAGTATAACATAGTTTCGTGGTTTATGAAATTGGTATGTGTTGTTTCTCGCCACTAGGCTGCTTCCGGTCAAAGAGAACTTCCTGTGTCGGTCTGCTTTTAGAGTAAGTTTGTTATCCTTCCACCTTCATGAAATTACAAAGTTAAGAAAACAAAACAAATTTTTTTAGCATTTACTTATTGATTTAGATCAATATGTTTATTTTAGTTTCTATATTATTTGTAACGCAAGGATGTAAAAACACGAAACGAATCGTTCCGGAAAATTCTTGACAATGACATTATAATCGCTTTTCTTCAAGCAATTCTAAAGACGAAATAATTTAATTAAACGATAAGTTTTATTTAAAGAAAACAAACGTACTTGCGCTCTTATGAGAGCGTTCGTTTAATAACGTATTAAGTATGTCCGTCAGAAGTGGTCTTTATTGATTGGAGAATGTAATTAATTTTATTTTATCAATATATTGATCATGTCCAAAAATAATAGTAAAAATCTGAAAAAGACTGTTTCTTTTTCCATTGGACAGAATCATATTTTTAATCATTGTTGAATGTGTGACGTCAACTTATTATAAGTAGGAGCTGTAAAAAAGAAAATGTTTATTCTACATGTTATTGACAATGTTGAATATTCACTTGTGTATCGTTCTTCGTATGACTGTATCACTACTACAGCTGTACCCTCTCCGTGATTACTTCTTCACTATGGCTGCATCCTTACTGTCACTACGTCCTTACACTGGCTGTATCCTTACTGTCACTACGTCCTAATTTTCACAACATCCTTATTGTCACTATGACCTTACTGTCGCTACATCCTTACACTGGTTGTATTCTTACTGTCACTACATCCTTACATTGGCTGTATCCTTACTGTCACTACATCCTTACATTGGCTGTATCCTCACTATCACTGCATCCTTACTACTGTTGCATTATTATTGTGACTTCATCCTTACTGTAGTTGCATCCCCACTATGACTGTATCCTTACTATTGCTGCATTATTACTGTGTCTTCATCCTTACCGTAGTTGCATCCCCACTATGACTACATCTTTACTATGACTGCTTCCTTACTGTAGTTGCATCCTCACTATGACTACATCTTTACTATGACTGCATCCTTACTATTGTTGCATTATTATTGTGACTTCATCCTTACCGTAGTTGCATCCTTACTATGACTGCATCCTTATTATTGTGACTTCATCCTTACTGTAGTTGCATCTCCACTATGACTACATATTTACTATGACTGCATCCTTACTATTGTTGCATTATTATTGTGACTTCATCTTTACCGTAGTTGCATCCTTACTATGACTGCATCCTTATTATTGTGACTTCATCTTTACCGTAGTTGCATCCCCACTATGAGTGCATCCTTGTTATTGTTGCATTATTATTGTGACTTCATCCTTACTGTAGTTGCATCCACACTATGACTACATCTTTACTATGACTGCATCCTTACTATTGTTGCATTATTATTGTGACTTCATCCTTACTGTAGTTGCATCCCCACTATGACTACATCTCTACTATGACTGCATTTTTACTGTAGTTGCATCGTTACTACGGAGCCTAGTGTGGCCTTTTAGTAAGGTCAAGGGTTAGAATCCACGTGACCAAACATGCTCTTCCTTTCAGCCGTGGGAGCGTTATAATGTGACGGTTATTTCCACTGTTTGTTGGTAAAAGATCGGCCCAAAATGCACGGTGAGTGGTGTTGAGTAGCTGCCTTCCCTGTAAGTTAATAATACTAAATTATGAAAGGCTAGCATAAAGAGCCCTGTGTAGCTTTGCGCGAAATTCAAACCAAACAAATCCTTTATTGTAACTGCAAACATGCTGTGATTGTATCAATACTATGACAGTATTATTTCTATAACTACACCCTTACTATAATTATAACCTTACAATGACTACAGTACTATTTCTATAACTACACCCTTACTATAATTATAACCTTACAATGACTACAGTACTATTTCTATAACTACACCCTTACTATAATTATAACCTTACAATGACTACAGTACTATTTCTATAACTACACCCTTACTATAATTATAACCTTACAATGACTACAGTACTATTTCTATAACTACACCCTTACTATAATTATAACCTTACAATGACTACAGTACTATTTCTATAACTACACCTTACTATAATTATAACCTTACAATGACTACAGTACTATTTCTATAACTACACCCTTACTATAATTATAACCTTACAATGACTACAGTACTATTTCTATAACTACACCCTTACTATAATTATAACCTTACAATGACTACAGTACTATTTCTATAACTACACCCTTACTATAATTATAACCTTACAATGACTACAGTACTATTTCTATAACTACACCCTTACTATAATTATAACCTTACAATGACTACAGTACTATTTCTATAACTACACCCTTACTATAATTATAACCTTACAATGACTACAGTACTATTTCTATAACTACACCCTTACTATAATTATAACCTTACAATGACTACAGTACTATTTCTATAACTACACCCTTACTATAATTATAACCTTACAATGACTACAGTACTATTTCTATAACTACACCCTTACTATAATTATAACCTTACAATGACTACAGTACTATTTCTATAACTACACCCTTACTATAATTATAACCTTACAGTGACTACAGTACTATTTCTATAACTACACCCTTACTATAATTATAACCTTACAATGACTACAGTACTATTTCTATAACTACACCCTTACTATAATTATAACCTTACAATGACTACAGTACTATTTCTATAACTACACCCTTGCTTTTATTATAACCTTACAATGACTACAGTACTATTTCTATAACTACACCCTTACTATAATTATAACCTTACAATGACTACAGTACTATTTCTATAACTACACCCTTACTATAATTATAACCTTACAATGACTACAGTACTATTTCTATAACTACACCCTTACTATAATTATAACCTTACAATGACTACAGTACTATTTCTATAACTACACCCTTACTATAATTATAACCTTACAATGACTACAGTACTATTTCTATAACTACACCCTTACTATAATTATAACCTTACAATGACTACAGTACTATTTCTATAACTACACCCTTACTATAATTATAACCTTACAATGACTACAGTACTATTTCTATAACTACACCCTTACTATTATTATAACCTTACAATGACTGTATCTTTTCTACGACTACCTTCTTGCTATGATTCTTTTCTTTGTGTGACTCTATCCTATGACTTCCCTTTTACTTTGAATACATTGTTACAATGACTTCATGGTTACTATCATACTATTCTTACTAATGACTACATCCTTAGTATTGCTGTACCTTTATTATGCTTCTGTCCTTACAATGACTACAAATAATTTGCAAGTATGCCTTCCTTAAAGAACCGTAGTAAATTTATATGCAACGTTTTTCCAGGGATGCAGCAAGTTGACAAGGGAAGACATCGAGCGAGTTTTTGCACTTTATGACAGAGTAAGTGTCACTGCATAAAATTAATAATCAAATTGTGTTGATGAAAAACAACTCAATTATGTTCCATACTCTGATGAAACACGCCATATCACTATTATATCTTAAGAGAGAATTGTCTCTACTCTTAAGAGTCGTCTGTTGGAAACAATGATAGTAATCATGCTTTATAATCACTCTTACGATGAGTTGTTTGTTGGAGATAATAATAGTAATGATGCTTTATAATCACTCTTACGATGAGTTGTTTGTTGGAGATAATAATAGTAATGATGCTTTATAATCACTCTTACGATGATTTGTTTGTTGGAGACAATAATAGTAATCATGCTTTATAATCACTCTTACGATGATTTGTTAGTTGGAGACAATGATAGTAATGATGCTTTATAATCACTCTTACGATGATTTGTTTGTTGGAGACAATAATAGTAATCATGCTTTATAATCACTCTTACGATGATTTGTTAGTTGGAGACAATGATAGTAATGATGCTTTATAATCACTCTTACGATGAGTTGTTAGTTGTAGACAATAATAGTAATGATGCTATAAAATCACTCTTACGATGAGTTGTTAGTTGGAGACAATAATAGTAATCATGCTTTATAATCACTCTTACGATGATTTGTTTGTTGAAGACAATAATAGTAATGATGCTTTATAATCACTCTTACGATGATTTGTTAGTTGGAGACAATGATAGTAATGATGCTTTATAATCACTCTTACGATGATTTGTTTGTTGAAGACAATAATAGTAATCATGCTTTATAATCACTCTTACGATGAGTTGTTAGTTGGACACAATGATAGTAATGATGCTTTATAATCACTCTTACGATGAGTTGTTAGTTGGAGACAATAATAGTAATCATGCTTTATAATCACTCTTACGATGATTTGTTTGTTGAAGACAATAATAGTAATGATGCTTTATAATCACTCTTACGATGAGTTGTTAGTTGGAGACAATGATAGTAATGATGCTTTATAATCACTCTTACGATGAGTTGTTAGTTGGAGACAATGATAGTAATGATGCTTTATAATCACTCTTACGATGAGTTGTTAGTTGGAGACAATAATAGTAATCATGCTTTATAATCACTCTTACGATGATTTGTTTGTTGAAGACAATAATAGTAATCATGCTTTATAATCACTCTTACGATGATTTGTTAGTTGGAGACAATGATAGTAATGATGCTTTATAATCACTCTTACGATGAGTTGTTAGTTGGAGACAATGATAGTAATGATGCTTTATAATCACTCTTACGATGAGTTGTTAGTTGGAGACAATAATAGTAATCATGCTTTATAATCACTCTTACGATGATTTGTTTGTTGAAGACAATAATAGTAATGATGCTTTATAATCACTCTTACGATGATTTGTTTGTTGGAGACAATAATAGTAATGATGCTTTATAATCACTTTTACGATGATTTGTTTGTTGGAGACAATAATAGTAATCATGCTTTATAATCACTCTTACGATGAGTTGTTAGTTGGAGACAATGATAGTAATGATGCTTTATAATCACTCTTACGATGATTTGTTTGTTGGAGACAATAATAGTAATCATGCTTTATAATCACTCTTACGATGATTTGTTAGTTGGAGACAATGATAGTAATGATGCTTTATAATCACTCTTACGATGAGTTGTTAGTTGGAGACAATGATAGTAATGATGCTATAAAATCACTCTTACGATGAGTTGTTAGTTGGAGACAATAATAGTAATGATGCTTTATAATCACTCTTACGATGATTTGTTTGTTGAAGACAATAATAGTAATGATGCTTTATAATCACTCTTACGATGATTTGTTTGTTGGAGACAATGATAGTAATGATGCTTTATAATCACTCTTACGATGATTTGTTAGTTGGAGACAATGATAGTAATGATGCTTTATAATCACTTTTACGATGATTTGTTTGTTGGAAACAATGATAGTAATGATGCTTTATAATCACTCTTACGATGATTTGTTTGTTGAAGACAATAATAGTAATCATGCTTTATAATCACTCTTACGATGATTTGTTTGTTGAAGACAATAATAGTAATCATGCTTTATAATCACTCTTACGATGAGTTGTTAGTTGGAGACAATAATAGTAATCATGCTTTATAATCACTCTTACGATGATTTGTTTGTTGAAGACAATAATAGTAATGATGCTTTATAATCACTCTTACGATGATTTGTTAGTTGGAGACAATGATAGTAATGATGCTTTATAATCACTCTTACGATGAGTTGTTAGTTGGAGACAATGATAGTAATGATGCTTTATAATCACTCTTACGATGAGTTGTTAGTTGGAGACAATAATAGTAATCATGCTTTATAATCACTCTTACGATGATTTGTTTGTTGAAGACAATAATAGTAATGATGCTTTATAATCACTCTTACGATGATTTGTTTGTTGGAGACAATAATAGTAATGATGCTTTATAATCACTCTTACGATGATTTGTTTGTTGGAGACAATAATAGTAATCATGCTTTATAATCACTCTTACGATGATTTGTTTGTTGGAGACAATGATAGTAATGATGCTTTATAATCACTCTTACGATGATTTGTTTGTTGAAGACAATAATAGTAATCATGCTTTATAATCACTCTTACGATGAGTTGTTTGTTGGAGACAATGATAGTAATGATGCTTTATACTCACTCTTACGATGATTTGTTTGTTGAAGACAATAATAGTAATGATGCTTTATAATCACTCTTACGATGAGTTGTTAGTTGGACACAATGATAGTAATGATGCTTTATAATCACTCTTACGATGAGTTGTTAGTTGGAGACAATAATAGTAATCATGCTTTATAATCACTCTTACGATGATTTGTTTGTTGAAGACAATAATAGTAATGATGCTTTATAATCACTCTTACGATGATTTGTTAGTTGGAGACAATGATAGTAATGATGCTTTATAATCACTCTTACGATGAGTTGTTTGTTGGAGACAATGATAGTAATGATGCTTTATAATCACTCTTACGATGAGTTGTTAGTTGGAGACAATAATAGTAATCATGCTTTATAATCACTCTTACGATGATTTGTTTGTTGAAGACAATAATAGTAATGATGCTTTATAATCACTCTTACGATGATTTGTTAGTTGGAGACAATGATAGTAATGATGCTTTATAATCACTCTTACGATGAGTTGTTAGTTGGAGACAATGATAGTAATGATGCTTTATAATCACTCTTACGATGAGTTGTTAGTTGGAGACAATAATAGTAATCATGCTTTATAATCACTCTTACGATGATTTGTTTGTTGAAGACAATAATAGTAATGATGCTTTATAATCACTCTTACGATGATTTGTTTGTTGGAGACAATAATAGTAATGATGCTTTATAATCACTTTTACGATGATTTGTTTGTTGGAGACAATAATAGTAATCATGCTTTATAATCACTCTTACGATGAGTTGTTAGTTGGAGACAATGATAGTAATGATGCTTTATAATCACTCTTACGATGATTTGTTTGTTGGAGACAATAATAGTAATCATGCTTTATAATCACTCTTACGATGATTTGTTAGTTGGAGACAATGATAGTAATGATGCTTTATAATCACTCTTACGATGAGTTGTTAGTTGGAGACAATGATAGTAATGATGCTATAAAATCACTCTTACGATGAGTTGTTAGTTGGAGACAATAATAGTAATGATGCTTTATAATCACTCTTACGATGATTTGTTTGTTGAAGACAATAATAGTAATGATGCTTTATAATCACTCTTACGATGATTTGTTTGTTGGAGACAATGATAGTAATGATGCTTTATAATCACTCTTACGATGATTTGTTAGTTGGAGACAATGATAGTAATGATGCTTTATAATCACTTTTACGATGATTTGTTTGTTGAAGACAATAATAGTAATGATGCTTTATAATCACTCTTACGATGATTTGTTTGTTGAAGACAATAATAGTAATCATGCTTTATAATCACTCTTACGATGATTTGTTTGTTGAAGACAATAATAGTAATCATGCTTTATAATCACTCTTACGATGAGTTGTTAGTTGGAGACAATAATAGTAATGATGCTTTATAATCACTCTTACGATGATTTGTTTGTTGGAGACAATGATAGTAATGATGCTTTATAATCACTCTTACGATGATTTGTTTGTTGGAGACAATGATAGTAATGATGCTTTATAATCACTCTTAGAGTTTGCAACGATGAGTTTTTTGTCACTTTTTGATTTAGTAAGTTCTAAAACTAAACCAAAAAAATAAAATTTGTCCAACTACTCATTTCGCTTAGCGTTAGGTGACGATGTGTAATATTTCTTATAAAATAAACACATTTAACACAAGTTAATTATTAAAGAGTAAAGCAATCAATACAGGGATTTGGTGCGTTACATTAAAACCATTCTGGAGTTTCACCCTGTCGTTACAACCCATGTCGTGACGTCAATGCTCTGTCTGAAGACTCTTCAGTGTCACTTCCATTGCATAAAGCTCCTTTTCTGGGGTTGTCATATCGAAAGCAGCTCTGCTTGTTTTACATAATCTAGGGTAACAGAACGACTGTTTTTCCAGCTACTGTTTTAACAGCCCAGTTACACAGAAATCTATAAGCGCTGAATTCGTTGACTTGACCGTGAGGAACAACATAAAGACACGTTTCTTTCTGTAGGTGTTAGAAGTATGCGACATGTGAACAGAACAATTGTAGAAGCAAGCAGTGGATACGTGATTGCATCACTTTTTCAGATGGCTATCCTTCTTGACTATGCGATACAATCTTACTTGGGACGGCACACGTGGATGATTTTAATAAGGAGGCTATTTGTAATGGATAACTTTTATTGAATGGAATAACTTAAAATTATGTCAGAAAATAATAGGAAAACGAGATTACCATTCACTAGCGACAGAAACTCTTTCCTCAAATATTCTATAGTATATAAAATATTGTTCAGTTAATTTCAAAGACGAGCATTTAGAATGCGGTTTGTTAGCATCAGTGAGTTCAAATACTGAGGCACGTGTTGTGGCACGTGACTTTACCTCAACATTTTTGGACTAGCTCATCCTCAATAATATTCACAAAATAACTTGATATAACTAATTCAGAAATTATCACGAGCAGCATGGGACAGGTTTTAATTAATTTAGAGATTAGTGTTTGTAATCATGAAAGCGTGCGACTCGTAATCTGAGGGTCGCGGGTTTGCATCCCCGTCGCGCCAAACATGCTCGCCCTTTCAGCTGTAGGGGCATTATAATGTGACCATCAGTCCCACTATTCGTTGGTAAAAGAGTAGCCCAAGTGATGACAGTGGGTGGTGATGACTAGCTGCCTTCCCTCTAGTCTTACACTGCTAAGTTAGGGACGGCCAGAACAGATAGCTCTCGTGTAGTTTTGCGCAAAACTAATAAAATAAAACAAATACAGCATTATGGACTGAACCACATTCATTTCATTTACTTTATGTAATTTAAAACGAATGTTTATTTATTTTACAGTGTGTTAGTTATTTTTTTAAATAAAGTTTAATTGTGACACTTATTTTGCTGTATTTGGAAGTTTTTCATAATGTGGTAATGATAATAGTGCTACCTTTAAGGATGGACTGAATTTACTAACGTCCATTCCATTTTCTTTTTTATTTTCGTAACAGGACGAAAATGGCACGATAGAAAACGAAGAGTTGAAAGGATTTTTGAAAGATTTGCTGGAACTCGTCAAAAGAGTAATTATCACTTTGATCGAAAGATGATAAATATTTCATTTAACTTCGGACTTCTTTGTTTAAAGTATTTATTAAACAAAAGCCCCACCAATGGTAAACATTAGCAATAGACCCGGCATAACCAAATAATTAGAACGCTTGACTCCAAACTTGAGGATCGAGAGTTCGAATCTCCATCTCATCCAATATGTTCACCCTTTCAACCGTGGAGGCTTTATAATGATACAATCAATCCCACTATTCTTTGGTAAAAGAGTAGACCAAAAGTCTTTCATTACTAAATTATGAACGCATATCACAGATAGCCTTCATGTACCTTTGTGCAGATCTCAAAGTTAACAAACATAGAACTCAAAAATGAAGAGCAGTAACGCAGCGTTTGACAAGCGCGCGCGAGAGTGTACAAACACAGTAAACGGAAATAAAATACTTTTATTTAATTTGTGAGCGACATCAAATTCAGGTTGAGTTTGAATTTTCCTCTGAAAGCAAACAAAAATATTCTCAGTATTCTGTCCAATAAAAACCAAACAGTACGTTAAACAACAATGGACAGCCATGACGGTCCCCTAAACAGCAAACATTGACTAGTTTCCAGAAACAAACACTTGATTAAACAATATATTAAACAATAACAGGCAGCCATGACGGTCACCTAAGCAGCAAACATTGACTAGTTTCCAGAAACAAACGCTTGATTAAACAGTACATTAAACAATAACAGGCAGCCATGACGGTCACCTAAGCAGCAAACATTGACTAGTTTCCAGAAACAAACGCTTCATTAAACAATATATTAAACAATAACAGGCAGCCATGACGGTCACCTAAGCAGCAAACATTGACTAGTTTCCAGAAACAAACGCTTGATTAAACAATATATTAAACAATAACAGGCAGCCATGACGGTCACCTAAGCAGCAAACATTGACTAGTTTCCAGAAACAAACACTTGATTAAACAATATATTAAACAATAACAGGCAGCCATGACGGTCACCTAAGCAGCAAACATTGACTAGTTTCCAGAAACAAACGCTTCATTAAACAATATATTAAACAATAACAGGCAGCCATGACGGTCACCTAAACAGCAAACATTGACTAGTTTCCAGAAACAAACGCTTGATTAAACAATATATTAAACAATAACAGGCAGCCATGACGGTCACCTAAGCAGCAAACATTGACTAGTTTCCAGAAACAAACACTTGATTAAACAATATATTAAACAATAACAGGCAGCCATGACGGTCACCTAAGCAGCAAACATTGACTAGTTTCCAGAAACAAACGCTTGATTAAACAGTACATTAAACAACAATGGACAGCCATGACGGTCCCCTTAGCAGCAAACATTGACTAGTTTCCAGAAACAAACACTTGATTAAACAATATATTAAACAATAACAGGCAGCCATGACGGTCACCTAAGCAGCAAACATTGACTAGTTTCCAGAAACAAACGCTTGATTAAACAGTACATTAAACAACAATGGACAGCCATGACGGTCACCTTAGCAGCAAACATTGACTAGTTTCCAGAAACAAACACTTGATTAAACAATATATTAAACAATAACAGGCAGCCATGACGGTCGCCTAAACAGCAAACATTGACTAGTTTCCAGAAACAAACACTTGATTAAACAATATATTAAACAATAACAGGCAGCCATGACGGTCACCTAAGCAGCAAACATTGACTAGTTTCCAGAAACAAACACTTGATTAAACAATATATTAAACAATAACAGGCAGCCATGACGGTCGGCTAAACAGCAAACATTGACTAGTTTCCAGAAACAAACACTTGATTAAACAATATATTAAACAATAACAGGCAGCCATGACGGTCACCTAAGCAGCAAACATTGACTAGTTTCCAGAAACAAACGCTTCATTAAACAATATATTAAACAATAACAGGCAGCCATGACGGTCACCTAAGCAGCAAACATTGACTAGTTTCCAGAAACAAACGCTTCATTAAACAATATATTAAACAATAACAGGCAGCCATGACGGTCACCTAAGCAGCAAACATTGACTAGTTTCCAGAAACAAACGCTTGATTAAACAATATATTAAACAACAATGGACAGCCATGACGGTCACCTTAGCAGCAAACATTGACTAGTTTCTAGAAACAAACGCTTGATTAAACAATATATTAAACAGCAATGGACAGCCATGACGGTCGCCTGAACAGAAAACATTGACTAGTTTCTAGAAACAAACACTTGATTAAACAATATATTAAACAGCAATGGACAGCCATGACGGTCACCTAAACAGTAAACATTGACTAGTTTTCAGAAACAAACACTTGATTAAACAATATATTAAACAACAATGGACATCCATGACGGTCACCTAAACAGCAAACATTGACTAATTTCCAGAAACAAACGCTTTATTAAACAGTAAATTAAACAATAACAAGCAGCCATGAAGGTCACCTAAACAGCAAAAAGTACATTAAACAACAATGGACACCCACAACATTTGCCTAAACAGCAAACATTGTCTACTTACCGAAAGCAAACATTTGATTAAACAGCACATTAAAAAGAACGAACAGCCATGACAGTCGCCTAAACAGGAAACGTTGTATAGATTTCTGAAGTAAACACTTGTAGAGTAAAAATCTATAATAGCTTGTTTATCGAGCCACAGCAGTACAATGTTCGTTAACAGTAGCAATGTTCTTCCTGTTATATATACAGCTGAAATTCCCTGTTAGGTATCCAGTAACAATATCTTGTTAATAAGATACCAATTTCCTGTTATAATGAACGGTTATTTTTGTGTTAAAGTTAGATAGATGTAAATATTTTATAAACATCTTCAGGACTACGACGCTCAAGACCTGCTGGAGTTCCAGGACGCCATTTTGCGAGGTTGTGACTTTAACAAGGATGGGAAAATAAACAAGAAAGAACTAACTATGATCCTTATGGCACTAGCCAAACATTCTTCTGATGAGGATTCTAAATAAACCACTCATGCTCTCAGAAACCGTCAAATAGCAATGATTGGTTAATAGGAAGAAATGTGGATTTCTCGCGCCAATCGTCACTGTTTTGCTCAGTTAAACTATACGAAACATTAACTGTACATTTTATTTTTTGTCTGGTTTCTATAAATAGGTTATTATGGCTATGCTGTTCCAAATATATGATGTTTATATCATTTTCAGAAACTAGTATTTACTTTACCCCCTATCGCCTAGCTCCAAGTAGAATATAGTAATAGGTAAAACAAATAATGTCGTGATTTCTTATTTATAAATACAATTATCGTACGCAATAATGCAATTGTCAAAATAATTGTAACTCCTTATACGCAGAATAATTAAAGTCACGACCAATACAATAGACGTCTTGGTCAATACGGGAGAAATGTATTTCTGCACTAGTTAATTCTTGGCAATTTCACTAATATTAAAAAAAAGTTAGATTCTGTGTATAGTTAGCGTGATGTGTGTAATTAAGTATAGAATATTTATTCTCCTGTTTCCTGCTTCAAATTATGCCTTTATAAAACGTAAATATTTCATAAACCATTTTCTAGGTGAATAATGTTAAAGGTTATCGATATTTTTGTAGATATGGTTTCATTGTGTGGTAGTCAATTACCACTACCACAAACTTGAAGAAATCTTCTAGACTTTCTCGGTTTATTACATGATAGCTGAGGTACCTCTATTGTTGAATTGTAGCTTAGGTCTATTGTTTACTTGCTAATTAGATGTATCGTCACTTGTTACTTAATGTATTGTTGACTTGTTACTTTGTTCTATTGTTGAATTACTAGATGGTTCTATTGTTGACGTTTTTATTGACCTATTGCTGCTACTTGACTTGAAGTTTAGAAGGAACTAAACCTTATGATCTGGCTTTAGTTTGTTGAATTAATGTGTATTTGTTTTTAATACTAATTAATTTATTCTGTATCTATAAACACATATACACAAATGTTAATTTTGGTTTACGCCATAATGTTTTTCATGCATAAACATAGAAGAATCAATGCAAAGTTATGACGTGATAAAAATTCAATTTTTAGAGAAAAAAACGAACAAATTTGTTTTCGGAATTTCAGGAAGAAGAGGTTATTATGTTTTAACGT
Source organism: Carcinoscorpius rotundicauda (assembly GCA_011833715.1). Classification (NCBI taxonomy): domain Eukaryota; kingdom Metazoa; phylum Arthropoda; class Merostomata; order Xiphosura; family Limulidae; genus Carcinoscorpius; species Carcinoscorpius rotundicauda. Next base: position 96,283,033 of record CM022395.1, read on the forward strand.
ATCTTATATTTTATTTATTTCATTAGTAGTTTGTAATCGAAATTCTTTACGGGATATACATTTGCATTAAAATACTTTTGTTTACTAAATCTTTGTGGACTGTTTGATATCAAAATATCCCGTAATAAAAATCTCACTTTCTTTAACATGTCACGAAATAGACTCTTCAGAGAAGACGTTTGGAGTCTTTGCTTGTTTCCTGCACCACATTCAAATAGGAATCATTTATTTAATATAGTTTTGAATGTTTATTTCACAAATATAAATTACAATTTGGAAAAATGAGCATGAAAATTTATATTTTATTTTGTTAGGTTAAGTCCGTCTGTGTGAGGTTAGATCAAGTTAAACAAATTAGTAAATAATTACATGTTTATTTAAATACAAAAAATAAATTCATTTTTTAAACCATCTTAAAAAACGAACATATTTTCTCCTTTTTCATTTTAAAAATGGCCGAGCGCGTTAAGGCGTGCACTCGTAATCCGAGGGTCGCGGGTTCGCGCCCGAGTCGCACTAAAACATGCTCGCCCTCCCAGCCGTGGGGGTGTATAATGTGACGGTCAATCCCACTATTCGTTTGTAAAAGAGTAGCCCAAGAGTTGGCGGTGGGTGGTGATGACTAGCTGCCTTCCCTCTAGTCTTACACTGCAAAATTAGGGACGGCTAGCACAGATAGCCCTCGAGTAGCTTTGTGCGAAATTCCAAAAACAAACAAACAAACAATCATTTTAAAAATTTAAATATTTATGTTTCTAAAGTCAGCATACAAATTGAATTCGTTTATACATATATATATATATATTTCAACGCAGTAGGTGAAACAGAAAAAGTTCGAATTTTCTTATGGGTTGAAGTCATAATAATAATAATAGACCAACGGACATTGTGCTGTGAAATGAAGAATGTAAAACAAACAAATACAGGGATTTTATCCAACCAAAAAAATAACAAATGAGTTGAAGTCAATCTGGTTCTAAAGATGGTTAAAGATCATATTTTAAACAATTTAAAAAGGTTCGTGAAACTTAAAATAAGAGGGAGTTTAAAGATTTTCGCTGAAATTAAAAAAGGTCACATGAATCATCACATTTATCATCGATGTTAATTTAACAGAAAATCAAAAGCAATAAAAACTGATTTTGTTAATAATTTGATTCGTTTCTTTGTAGCTAAGCACGGATGTACAGAAGTGGTTATTTGTGCTCTGCCCATCAGGGTGATCCAGACCCAGTTTCTAGCATTGTAACTCCGCCACATAAAAATGTGCCGCTGGATTTCAACCGTAAATCTTACAAAGAGATGGTTTCTTTTACAACTAATAGTCTTTGCATTTCTATTAAAGTATTCGACTTACGACTTGTGTACGTAGGTTACATCTCTAATATCTGGAAGTTCTAATTCAATACAATGTAGTTTTCTTATTAATAACATTATGTAGTAGTACATTATAATTATACAAACTACTTATTGTAACTTGTATATCACAACAGTTGTTTGATATTATACTTTCCACTTTGTGGAAAATCGCAGTGAGAAAGACGTGATAATAACCATGAACACTCATATCATGCTATAAATGTTTCACTAGCCAGACGTTATTTTTAAAATGTCAGTTAATAACCCTTTTGTCACAGACACTGTGAGAGGTTATTATGCATTCAACATGTTTGCCTTTAGGATAAAATATTTTATTACGTTCGACTGATATGAGTTGACCACTATTAAAGAAGGAAACACCAGCAAGAAGACGCCACGAGATGTATCCTTTGTGGCTTTCCAAGTCACTGACACGAGATTGTTTGTACCACTTGTTTTCCAACGGACTCTGTAATAAATATAGAAAAGTCAGAAGTAATTTTTCGAGTTTCGATATTCGTTATTTTAAACATCCTAAATTAATAAACTAAACGTTTGACACTCAAGATTAAATAAAATTTTCTTAAGTTGTGTATTTAGAGGCACAATGTTAATCACGTTTAATTAAGAATGCTTATTATATACACTCTAATTTATACTTATTATTACATAAATACTCTTTTAAAATAAAACTAATAGAATGACTTGATATAAGATGTGGTTTACTTTTTAATTAAATTAATAATATCAGTCAGCCAGAATCGTAATTTTAGAGAAAAACTGGGTTTCAATACCTGTGGTGGTGTTATTGATCATTAAAATTAATTAACTATTTTTAAATAATTAAATAAACAGCTCTCTGATTAATAAAGAAGAAACTTGTTACATTAAGCCTTAGTTAAATGAGACTTTATAATCAGGAACAAAATGAAAGAAAAACGTTTAAGAGCCGATCCAGAAAGAGCAAGGAAAACAAAAAGAGTGCAGTTTCCACCGAGTGAACAAACACATAAAATACACAAATACTGCAGAAAGTGAATAGTTCAAAATCATGCAAAAACTCAGTCGAAAAAAGATGCGCCATTACATGGTGTAAACTATTATGATTATTTTAGAAAAGTCACTTCAAACAAAATCAAACTATATAGACCTCAACATTTTAAACATCTCAGTATCTTACACGGATCATTAACTACAATTAGAAAGTACAAATTACTTGAGAAACGTTTCCAGGTGTATCCTCTGTGAGACAACGGTATGTCTATGGATTTATTTATGACACTAAACAGGGGAATCGATTCCCCTCGATAAACACAGCAGATTGTCCAATATAGATTTACTATCAGAAAACACTAATGGACGTTTTCAACCTAAATCATCCTGGGTATATATATTTATTTTCTGTTTATTGCTGGATAAAAATTCTGTTTATTTTCTGTTTATTTGTTCAACACTTAACCACTTTCATAATATGCGCCAGAAAAAAATGTTTCAATCCGATAAAACCCGAGTAAATTTCCTAAAAGAACGCTATTGTCTTTTGGGAATTGTTTCATAATTATCCAGAAATTCCAGGAACACGAACAAGTTTTTTGTGAAGAGTTTTTATCCCTGATAGAAAAGATACACAATCAGTAACATGGATGATTATCCACCATGGAAGCACATTTATTGAAAAGCAAAGCTTTTCAAAAGTGTTCACTCACTGTAAAGAAAACATTACATAATATCTCAATATTACCATGTGGAATTAAGTAGTTTTACTTATGTCACATTTCTTTCGTTGGTGAAAAGTTAGCCCAAGAGTTGACGGTGGATTGTGATGAGTAGTGCCTTCATATCCTTTGGTTCTACACTACAAAATTAGTGATGGCTTAGCGCGAAATTCAAATCAACACAGACAACTAAAAACAAGTGTATACTGTCAAAAATTACAATTATGCACCACAACTAAGAACAAATATTAATATTAAAAGAAAAGTTAGCTTATTAGTTCGCAAATTCGAATCCTATTACCGTGTATGGACACTGTTACGGTCGTGAGGGCATCATTTGACATGACCGTGTGGAAGTCTTTTTTTTCAAGAAGTTTGAGCATATTTATAATTAATTTATATTTCATTAACCATCAACACCCTAACTCAGCTTGGAAAATACAGTAAATTAATCTTCATTCCAACTAGTTGGCTGTTGTAACAACAGAATTTTAAAAACCACAAAAAATACGAAATAAGAACGTTCCGTGAGAATGGGTATATTCATATGTCATCCAGTTATGTATTTAACTGTTGAAAAAGTTGTAGAAATGTCATCCTGTTATGATTCTAAATGTTGAAATAGCTGTAGAAATGTCATTCTGTTATGTATATAACTGTTGAAATAGCTGTAGAAATGTCATTCTGTTATGTATCTAACTGTTGAAATAGCTGTAGAAATGTCATTCTGTTATGTATATAACTGTTGAAATAGCTGTAGAAATGTCATTCTAATATGTATCTAACTGTTGAAATAGCTATAGAAATGTCATCCTGTTATGTATCTAACTGTTGAAATAGCTGTAGAAATGTCATTCTGTTATGTATATAACTGTTGAAATAGCTGTAGAAATGTCATTTTGTTATGTATCTAACTGTTGAAATAGCTATAGAAATGTCATCCTGTTATGTATCTAACCGTTGAAATAGCTGTAGAAATGTCATTCTAATATGTATCTAACTGTTGAAATAGCTATAGAAATGTCATCCTGTTATGTATCTAACTGTTGAAATAGCTATAGAAATGTCATTCTGTTATGTATCTAACTGTTGAAATAGCTGTAGAAATGTCATTTTGTTATGTATCTAACTGTTGAAATAGCTATAGAAATGTCATTCTGTTATGTATATAACCGTTGAAATAGCTATAGAAATGTCATTCTGTTATGTATCTAACTGTTGAAATAGCTGTAGAAATGTCATTTTGTTATGTATCTAACTGTTGAAATAGCTATAGAAATGTCATTCTGTTATGTATATAACCGTTGAAATAGCTATAGAAATGTCATTCTGTTATGTATCTAACTGTTGAAATAGCTACAGAAATGTCATCCTGTTATGTATATAACTGTTGAAATAGCTGTAGAAATATCATTCTGTTATGTATATAACTGTTGAAATAGCTGTAGAAATGTCATTCTGTTATGTATCTAACTGTTGAAATAGCTGTAGAAATGTCATTCTGTTATGTATCTAACTGTTGAAATAGCTGTAGAAATGTCATTCTGTTATGTATCTAACTGTTGAAATAGCTGTAGAAATGTCATTCTGTTATGTATATAACTGTTGAAATAGCTGTAGAAATGTCATTCTGTTATGTATCTAACTGTTGAAATAGCTGTAGAAATGTCATTCTTTTATGTATCTAACTGTTCAAATAGCTGTAGAAATGTCATTCTGTTATGTATCTAACTGTTGAAATAGCTATAGAAATGTCATTCTGTTATGTATCTAACTGTTGAAATAGCTGTAGAAATGTCATTCTGTTATGTATCTAACTGTTGAAATAGCTGTAGAAATGTCATTTTGTTATGTATCTAACTGTTGAAATAGCTATAGAAATGTCATCTTGTTATGTATCTAACCGTTGAAATAGCTGTAGAAATGTCATTCTAATATGTATCTAACTGTTGAAATAGCTATAGAAATGTCATCCTGTTATGTATCTAACTGTTGAAATAGCTGTAGAAATGTCATTCTGTTATGTATCTAACTGTTGAAATAGCTGTAGAAATGTCATTTTGTTATGTATCTAACTGTTGAAATAGCTATAGAAATGTCATCCTGTTATGTATCTAACCGTTGAAATAGCTATAGAAATGTCATTCTGTTATGTATCTAACTGTTGAAATAGCTATAGAAATGTCATTCTGTATCTAACCGTTGAAATAGCTGTAGAAATATCATTCTGTTATGTATCTAACTGTTGAAATAGCTGTAGAAATGTCATTCTGTTATGTATATAACCGTTGAAATAGCTGTAGAAATGTCATTCTGTTATGTATCTAACTGTTGAAATAGCTGTAGAAATGTCATTCTGTTATGTATCTAACTGTTGAAATAGCTGTAGAAATGTCATTCTGTTATGTATATAACCGTTGAAATAGTTGTAGAAATGTCATTCTAATATGTATCTAACTGTTGAAATCAATGAGAACGCTAGCGTGGGCTATCTTACTCAGAAAGTTATTCTAATGGTCTAAGAATGAAATAAAAGATAGAGATTTTATAAGTTTCTCTGTATGCCCTATTTGATATTTACTCTCCTAAACCACCAACTGGCCATCCGCTGAGAAAGCGATAAGTCTCTGAGTTTGCAATACTAAATATCCGAGGTTCGATTCCCTGCTGTGGACACAGCAGGTAGTCCATTTTGGCTTTGCTTTAAAACAAATAAGTAAACATCACGAGCTGTCGCCACATCTACAATGTAGAGTAAAATGACATCAAATGCATAATAATATGGTGAAAGGCACTTTACAAAACGTTGTGACTTATGCACTCTGACCCTAACCCGTGTGGAAGATGTTTACTGGTAGTTTTGTCAGATGCTTTGTCGTGATGAAACCAGAACTTGTTTTCATACACAAAATATATTTCCTCGTTTGTTTCGTGGTGTCTAAACGTTAACTTTCAGAGTTCACTTAACTCTTCATATTTGTAGATTAGTATCACAGCTGTAGCCGGCTGTGTGGCATGCGTTCTCCTGATATGTTGTATTAAAAGCAAAACCACTACAAAGTGCCTGGACTTTTAAAAACACGTGGATAAACTTCATTGAATAATACCACACAAATTGTTAAAAACACGTGGATAAACTTCATTGAATAATACCACACAAATTGTTAAAAACACGTGGATAAACTTCATTGAATAATACCACACAAATTGTTAAAAACACGTGGATAAACTTCATTGAATAATACCACACAAACTGTTAAAAACACGTGGATAAACTTCATTGAATAATACCACACAAATTTTAAAAACACGTGGATAAACTTCATTGAATAATACCATACAAATTGTTAAAAACACGTGAATAAACTTCGTTGAATAATACCACAAAAATTGTTAAAAACACGTGGATAAACTTCATTGAATAATACCACACAAACTGTTAAAAACACATGGATAAACTTCAGTGAATAATACCACACAAATTTTAAAAACACGTGGATAAACTCCATTGAATAATACCACACAAATTGTTAAAAACACGTGGATAAACTTCATTGAATAATGCTACACAAATTGTCACAAGCCAGCTCCCACCTCTACATCGTTTCACAGGGGGTCTTCTATTAAATTATGGAACATTTTTGTTTTATTTACTTGCAAAGATATATATATATGTGAGAATTCTTTTGTTTATAGTTCCATGAAAGGTTCCACAATTGTGCTTTGTTGCTTCTCGTAACAAATTGTTTAACTTTCTTTACTGCCCCCTGCGCACAATTAGTAACCATTCATGGAGTTCTGTCCCCTGTACACAATTAGCAACCATTCATGGAGTTCTGCCCCCTGTACACAATTAGTAACCATTCATGGAGTTCTGCCCCCTGTACACAATTAGTAACCATTCATGGAGTTCTGTATCCTGTGTACAATTAGTAACCATTCATGAAGTCCCGCTGTACACAATTAGTAACCATTCATGGTGTTCTGCCCCCTGTACACAATTAGTAACCATTCATGGAGTTCTGCCCCCTGTGTACAATTAGTAACTATTCATGGAGTTCTGCCCCTGTGTACAATTAGTAACCATTCATAGAGTTCTGTATCCTGTGTACAATTAGTAACCATTCATGAAGTCCCGCTGTACACAATTAGTAACCATTCATAGAGTTCTGTCCCCTGTGTACAATTAGTAACCATTCATGAAGTCCCGCTGTACACAATTAGTAACCATTCATGGTGTTCTGCCCCCTGTACACAATTAGTAACCATTCATGGAGTTCTGCCCCTTGTGTACAATTAGTAACCATTCATGGAGTTCTGTATCCTGTGTACAATTAGTAACCATTCATGAAGTCCCGCTGTACACAATTAGTAATCATTCATGGAGTTCTGCCCCCTGTGCACAATTAGTAACCATTCATGGAGTTTTGCCCCCTGTGCACAATTAGTAACCATTCATGGAGTCTCCTGTACACAATTAGTAACCATTCATGGAGTCCCCTGTACACAATTAGTAACTATTCATGGAGTTCGTGTTTTTTTTCAGTTTTGGGACCAAGGCTTCCTTTACTTTATCACTTTCGCGCAAAGCTACACGAAGAGCTATCTTCGCTATTCGTCCCTAATGTAGCAGTGTAAGATAAGAGGGAAGGCAGCTAGCCATCACCACCCTCTGCCAACTCTTGGGCTACTCTTTTACTCCCGAATAGTGGGATTGACCGTCACATAATAACGCTCCCACGGCTAAAAAGGCGAGAATGTTGACCGGGATTCGAACCCGTGAATTACGAGTCGAGTGCCTTAACCAGGTAGTCATGTCTGGCTTGGCGGAAAACGTATTATATGAAAATAAGTAAGTGGTGTCTGTTAGCATAACAGTATATTACAGTAGTATGTAATAAGTAAGAGGTGTCTGTTTTGATATTACAGTAATATGTAATAAGTAAGTGGTGTCTGTTTTGATATTACAGTAGTATGTAATAAGTAAGTGGTGTCTGTTTTGATATTACAGTAGAATGTAATAAGTAAGTGGTGTCTGTTAGCCTAACAGGATATTACAGTAGTATGTAATAAGTAAGTGGTATCTGTTTTGCCTAACAGGATATTACAGTAGTATGTAATAAGTAAGTGGTGTCTGTTTTAATATTACAGTAGTATGTAAGATGCTGGTTAAAAATATTAGCGCTATAATATACTTTGCTAGCTAAATATATTTGTTTGTAATTAAGCGCAGAGCTACACAAAGGGCTGTCTGTACAATCGTCACTACAGTATCGAATCCCCGTTTCTACCGATTTAAGCCCGCATACTATGCCGCTAGGAGACCAGCCAAATATAACATCCAATGCTGTGAGTGAACTAAAGTCGCGAAATGAGAATGTTGAATGGAAAAAGAAAGCGAATCGTCCTCTAAATTCCGGCTAACTTCACTTAGCCAGTTCTATTTGGAGGCTATGAAGACTCATTCTTAAGATCATCACGTTTAACTCGACTGAACGCTGTCCATAAAGCTATGGGAGTGGCGCAGGTTAGCGGTTGTCATGCGCCGTACTATGTACACCGGGTTTTCTTTTGGAATGAAGATTGTTTTTATTTTCACCAACTTTCGTTATTTTACACACACCAGCAAGAGTCGGTTGAATTACTTGGTCAGAATCTGCAATCATTTACTGATCTGTCATTTTTTAATTTTCAGAAAATCAGCGGTTGTTAGTTAAAAATACTTCGGAAATCACTCCAAAAGCGGCTTGGTAAACATGTCGAATTTGTTTATTAAGCATAAACCTGTCCTGTAATGTGTCCATTGTAGGAAATGAATCTCGAAATTCATCTTTATAAGCCCTCAAGCTTATCGGTAGCAACATGCCGAAAAAGTTGTTGTATTTTTAAAGCAATAAAAAGTGTGCTTTAAATCTGTGTGCGTGTGTTAGTATAATACCTAAGGACAGCGGTTTCCAAACTTTTTCAGCTTGTTACCCAATTTAACATGCCACATTAAGCATGTTACCCCTTTCACAAATGTTTTCAACATTGATATATATGGCTAAATTAAACTAAAGATATATTGCACTTTATTTATTTACAGTTTATTTATGTAATTTATTTACACTGAATTACACTTTTAATTATTTTATTTGATCATTGCGCATTTCTAATGAATATTGCCAAAGATGTCAAGAACATCAGTGGGATGGATGGAGTTGCATACTTGAAGCTAGTTTAGGAATTCTTGACTTTGTGGTTGAAAGTGCCAGCCTGGCATCGTTTGCAACATTCAAGCGAGTCCTCTTTTTTGTTTTCATCCCCAGCACGGTTGAGAGCCCCTTCTCGCACAGATACGTTGTTGAGAATGATACCAACAACTTCAAGGCTCTCTTGGACAGAGTTGGCGAGTCAGCTAGTTGTGAAATCCAAAAGGAATCTGCATTTTGGTTTTGGAATTTGACTTTCAAGGCTTCATTTGCTCGCATTGTGATCCACTCCACCTTTGCAGGGAAATCATCATCATGAATGGCCTCATCAGGTACAGAAAAGGGAAGAATGATCCACTGAAGACTGGCTGTTTTTAGATCACTCTCTGGAAAGTAGTGCTGCATGCTTGTTTCAAGCCCCTTCAAATGGTCGCTCATCTCTTTGTTGATGGTCTGTAAAAGTGATCCAGTATCATAACTATTCTCCTCAACAAACTGGTCTAGGGTGGGAAACTGAGTGATCACTCCTTTCTCCAAGCGTCGAATTCAAAGTCTCAGTTTTCCCAGAAATGCAATCACAGTGTGATGGGCATCAATGACAGTCGTGTTTTGGCCCTGGAGTTGCAGATTATCACTGTTCAGCTCCGCAAATATGTCAGCCAAGTAACAAAGTCGAGCAAGCCACTCCTTATCAGTGAACTTGGTAGCAAAAGGAGATTCTTCTTGTTTCAGAAATTCCTGAAGAGCCGTTCGGAGCTCAATGACTCGACGTACAACCTTGCCTCGTGACAACCAGCGAACATCGGTGTGGTAAAGCAGAACTTGATACTGCTCTCCCATTTCCTTGCACAGCTCCCTGAATATGCGCGAATTCACATCTCTGGACTTGATGAAATTGACGATTTTCAACACATCTTCAAACACTAATTTCAGATTACCAGGCAAGCTTTTTGATCCAATAGAGTACCGATGAATGATGCAATGATCTACAGAAATTTCTGGATTCACAGCTTGTATGAGGCCCCGTAATCTACGATTACGACCCATCATCGACGGTGCTACATCGAGGGAGACCTAGATTAAAAATGAAAAAATATTATGGATTGCGTCAGTTAGTCATTCTTACTTATCTTTTGCGTTATAATTATATGGTTTTAATTTAATTTAATTTATTTTGATATTTTAGTATTTCAGTACGACAGGCACGATAGTTTTTGTGAATTATGTATAAAATATTAGCTACACTACAGCTACTTGTACAATAAATAAAACTGTATGACTATATGCCATGTAATTCATTGTATTTATACTAATCTAGACTTTATACAAACATCTCTCCTTTTGAACGCTGTTCCAATCCAATCCATTTGTGGTAAAGAAACTGTTGATGATATTGAAGATATCTTCTCCCTTCGTGGTTGTCAGCAGATCTTCGCATAATAGGAACTCTTCTTTGATCTTGTCCTGGTAGACGTAACAAACGAACCCAAGGAGAACAGCACAACTGGCTACGTCACACGACTCATCAAATTGCAAGGAGAATTTGCTATATGAGCTTTCCTTTATCTCTGTTGTAACTTGGAACAGAATATCTGATGCCATGTCATCGACTCGTCGGCGGATTGTGTTGTTTGATAGAGATACGACACTCAGTTTCTTCACTTGATCCTCCCCACATACCTTGCTTACCATCTTGTATGCACAAGGCATAATCAGATTCTCTGGAATGGTGTGGCATTTTTGTTGTTCGGCAACTTTATATGCAACAAAGTAAGATGCTTCGACCGCAGCTTGAAGATTTTGGGCTTGAATTCCAGATGAACCAATCTGGATATTCTTCAGTGCTACAGCCCGGCGCTGAAAATAAGCCTGATCCTCATTTTGAAGATTTGGATGGCACTTCTGGAGGTGAGCTGAGAGTTTTGATGGCTTGAGGCTTTCATTAGTCAAGACTTTGTGACATACTACACATTGTGGCCGATCCTCTCCACCAGAAGGTAAATTCACAAAGCCACAGCGAAGAAAGACGTCAGAGTAGGTGCGCTTTTTAGACATTTTATTGTTTAATCTGCAGAAAAATTCTAGATTGCATTAAAAGAGCTTATTCAGCATAGGAATGATGTAATAGTAGGTAAATACTGACTATACTGCACAGGGCAGTACACATACATACCAGGTTTTGTCTACCTCGGCTGATGCTCACATTGAAACTAACAGTGTGAAATAAAGGCAACCTCAGGCAGTGAGTGACGCACACTGGACATGTCGATGAGTCATCAGTGTTACGTTTTTGTTTATGTTTTATGTAGACTAAACGCAACAGAAAAACACAGATAACAGCTTGTATAATTTATTACACTAAACTATTAACAGATGTAACATAAATTATATAATAACAATGACAGATATTAAGTTCAAACCTTCGAAATTAATTACAAAACAAAATGGTACTAGTTTCAACCTTCAAAATTAATCACAATACAAAATGGTACTGGCCTGTATCTAATATAATGATCTAAAATGAAAGTATCAAATTCCAGCCTAGGGTGTGAAGGTCCCACGAAGAAATTCCGAAGTTTAAATGAAGAAGTTCAGAAACAATTCACAGTTCAGTAAATTTAACGAAGTTCTTTTCACGATGCCTCCGATGAACGTCACAAACTTGCCGACTCTCAGCACAACCAGTAATTCAGATGAATCGTAGAGATTGACGAAATAAAATCACAGCTTCTGTAGATCTAGCTTCAGTCACAAATCCAAGTTGAATAATCACAGCAAACACTTAATCTTTCTCAAATGAATGACTGACTCTTCTCTTGAATAAAACTAATGTCTGACTCTCCTCTTTTCTTCTTCGCATCTTCGTCTGTTTATATATTGTAGGCCGAGACTCCTCGAAACACCGCGAAACTTCTACAGATCTCCAGAGCAATCTGCGCATGTCCGTTCTTGCACGAGACTCCTCGTCTAGACACGAGGTCGCCAGCATTTCATTTAAATACATATGATTGGTCTACCTAATTCTAGAAAATTCTAAATGTTATTTTAAATGAAAAACAACGTATTTTATTAGTTTAAACTTTGAAACAATAATATAAATATGGAAATGTAAATAGTAGAAATGAAAATTTAAACACAACACGACATGTCGCTTACAAAATGTTTACACGACATTTACATAACATCAGGGTTACTGAGTGACTTGTGTTCTGAAGCATACTTGTCAAAATTCTTTTAGGTTACCACACACTTAGACACATATTTTTTCTTTTCTACTACTGTATATTAGTTTTTGATGTTTATTGTTATTTGGTTTAACTTTATTACATACTTAAAATAGGTTAATTTACAACTTTACATACTAAGACTAAGTTAACATTAATCCTAGTACCAGCTACCTCAATGTTTTTTTGATTTTCAGAATTTTAACTTTTTCTGTCAACCCTCCATTACCCCGATAAATTGTTAAAATACCCCCAGTTTGGGAACCACTGCCTTAGGATGTCATTGACATGTTCAAAAGCTACAAACTACGGAAATAATTAGCTTTAAAAGGTTTGGTTTCATATTAAGCTGAACAGTTTTTCAATTCATAAAATATTTAATAGATTTTAATTACGTGCAAAAACACTATCCTTTACAAAATCTCATATAAATAGAACAGTTTTTTTTATTTTTATCGCCAAAGCCTGGTAAGGTTAAGCCTACTTTCTGCCAGAAAATTACACGAAACGTTTGTTACACCGTCTAGTAAGTCTATCTCATTGAATATGCAGCTGTTAAGTAAGCTGAGATAAAATAATAATCAAACTTATTATTTCGTACCTCAGGACTAACTAATTTTGTTCACATATTACAGTGCTCTAACTGCATTTATATTTTTATAATTAATAAAAAACAATTAAACACATAAAAAATGCAAAACAAGGTTAAAATAGCATTGTTTCTAGTTTAGCAGTCATCCACACAACTAGCTACTTGTGTCGCACTCACCACTGAGAGAAAAAACTCCGCTCCTATCTTTATAAACCTACAAAATTATTACTGAGCTCCTGTGGGTCCATTTTTTTTATTCTGAGTCACAGAAATAAATTTGTGAAATAAATATTCATATATTTACTATGATGAACACTTAAATTCTTTGAGGCAACTGAAAATAAATCCAATATCAATACTTTTAACTTTTGCGAAACTTTCTTGGATGATAAATATAAGATTGCCATAATATTTAAATTTCGTTTTTGTTGTACTGCTGTCATAAATATTATTAAATTTGCAACTTGATATTGTTCTTTCTTCTATTAGAATTAATTTTCAACTATCCCAGTTTGTCTGTTTAGGTCAAAATTAAAAATCATCGAGCTAATTGATATAACTAATGTTAGATATACATGAATGTTTAAGTTTAATACGAGTGTTAATTTGAGCTATGTTTAGAAATGATGGTTTTATTGTATGTTTATTTACATAACTGTGCATGAATCATACGGTGTGTAGTTCCATTGTTGTGATTTGATGCTTGTAGTGTTGTCGCGTCTCTAGATCCTGATAAGTTTTATTGTTGTATCGAGTATTATTTTTGTTTGTATGTTTGTTTTGGAATTTTGCACAAAGCTACTCGAGGGCTATCTGTGCTCGCCGTCCCTAATTTAGCAGGATAAAACTAGAGGGAAGGCATCTAGTCATCACCATCCACCGCCAATTTTTGGGCTGCTCTTTTACCAACGAGTAGTGGGATTTACCGTTATATTATAAAGCCCCCACGGCTGGGAGAGCGAGCACGTTTGGCGCGACTCAAGTGCAAACCCGCAACCCTCAGATTACGAAGCGCACGTCTTAACGCGCTTTGCCATGCCGGGGCCCGAGTATTATTACATCATAATATTTTATTGTATTTAGAAGGTTCTAGGTTTTTGTTCAGTTATAAATACGCGTCCAAAATGTAGTTTGGGTAAAAAAAAGACGAAGTGCGACAAGGACAGGAAAAATTAGTTAGAGATATAGTCAAAATATATCTTGACTATTTGTTTGTAAGTTTAACCGTAAAGAGCGAATAATAATTTTTAAAGTGAAATTATCATACATTGTATTTCAATAACATAGTATAGAAGAATAATTTATTTTGTTAGTTATTTTATAAAGTAATTCAGCAAACCTGTGCGGACTTTTAACGTGAAGGCCTGTCAATTCCCACAGTGTGACTTTGTAGGAGTTTGACACCTGAGATAAATTACAACAACAAATGTTACTGTTTACGTGTAAAGTCAAGTGAGATGTAAATATCAATAGTGCTTCCCAAAACTCTTATGTTAGAATATTTGTTTATTTTAGAACAAAGCCATATTTTGCTATTTGATTTATCTACTACGGAAAACTGAATCTCGGAATTTAGCTTTCTAACTCCTTAATCTTACAGGCCTGGCATGGCCGAGCGCGTTAAGGCGTGCACTCGTAATCCGAGGGTCGCGGGTTCGCGCCCGAGTCGCGCTAAACATGCTCGCCCTCCCAGCCGTGGGGGTGTATAATGTGACGGTCAATCCCACTATTCGTTTGTAAAAGAGTAGCCCAAGAGTTGGCGGTGGGTGGTGATGACTAGCTGCCTTCCCTCTAGTCTTACACTGCTAAATTAGGGACGGCTAGCACAGATAGCCCTCGAGTAGCTTTGTGCGAAATTCCAAAAAACAAACAAACAAACCTTAATCTTACCATTGCCTTACCAGGAAACAAAGAAAATAACTTAGATAAGTTATGTTTTGTGACTGGAGATGGCAGCACAAAAGCTAAAATTGTGTAATTAATTCTTATAGTAAGAGTTCAAGCCTATAGAGGGTAGCACGAGAGAAGCAAATAACGTTTTTCTTCCTCAGAATTTAGTGATGTTCATTGATGTATGATGAAGTTTGATGGCGGAATGTCTGCAATGAGTAGAGGATTTGTTGAAATGGAAACACACTCGCCTTTTTCTTCTAATCAAGTAGATCGTATTAAACAATTATATCCAGTGGTTAATGAAGATGAAACACCTCTACCCAGACATTGGAGCCCTAAAGATAAATATACCTTTATAGGACTTTCTCAGAACAACCTACGAGTTCACTACAAAGGCAAGTCAAAACAAAAACACCTGTGTCTTTGTGTAGGCCTAGCCCTAGGCTATTTTATAAGAAAATAATAATTGACAGATTTAATTTTCCGAAATTAGGCTTATTAGACATGCTGTGATGATTTTTGATATTTCGTTATTTTGAATAGCGAACACTTTTATTTTTTTCGAACTTCTTTTCCTTTGTGTTTCATTTGTATAGCAGTATTAGAAATTTGACACAATACTTGTACTCGAAGTCATACCTGAACAATTCGGGTCAGGATAGATAAGACCACATAGCAGTTCAAAAATAAAGAAACGAATTGATGATGACGTAATCCTATGGAACATTATAATTACTATTTTATATTATGTAAATGTGTTACATTTATTAGTTTACATAAAAAATGTTGCAAAACGCGAGTTCCTTTCAAATTATAGTAATATGTCTTTTGTTAATGTCTTGACTACAGGTCTGGATCATTTACCTTAGAGACTCTAAAAATGTACCAAGTTTACTGAAAATTGTGTTAAATTGTACTGAAATAAGATGGAGATAATCTTGAATTGACATCTTTGCTTGCATAGAAACAATGGCCTCAGTCGACACATTTTTTTAAACAAATGAATTTGTAATATTTTTGGAATAATGTGTTTTTTTTTCTTGCAACTATTTGAATTCTATATCTTCTGATTGATTTTTTTCTTGATGAAGCATAAACTTTTTAAAAAACAAACCAATAGATTGTGAACATTTGACATTTACAAAGCTTCTTACAAGATGCATTGTGGATCTTTGGGATATGATAAGAAACTTAAGTGTGTAAAATGCCAGTAAATAAATAGTTTTGACTGTTGATGTTTCTTAGGGTTGTGTTAGGAATCTCTGATCTTTATTATTTATGATAATTATTTAGTTAGCTTCTTTTTCCAAGTTGGTCAGTGATACCAAGTTTCAACAAAGAGCTTGAAGTGAATGGTTCCCTTGTGCAAAATGATGTGAATAGTTTTGGATAATGAGTTAAAATATAGAAAATGATTTTCATTTTGAGAAGTAATACATTTGAGGTATGAAATCTTGGAAAGGACTGCAGCTACTATGGGGCGAAAGTCATTAAGTACTGAGCATAAGAACAACTAGTTGTTTTGAGGAAGTCATTGATGTCCCCCTGTTAAACTCTCACACACAAACACCTCGTCTTCCTCAACTCATTCCACCAGACACTTTATTAGGGTGAAAAGTGTCTGAACACAAAACTGTCTTATCTTTTTCAAATCTTAAACATCCGTCTTTTTGTTTGTTGTCTTACTTTCCCCAGAGCTGACTTTTATCAACAAGGCTTCCATCTCTGGGATTATTCTGGTTTCCCTTTTTTGAATGTTTTTCCAATAGATTAATATCCTTTTGGAGATAATAACACCCTAATTGAGAACAGTGATGCCTGCCTGATGATTTATATTGAAAGATAATTGTGGTTTTTGTTTTCTTTATCTATAAATATACCTGTTAAGTTTTTATTTTCAGCAGAACACTTTTTATGGCTTCAGTGTCTTGTCTTCCACTGTTGTTTTCTTAATAATGTTATTCACTGATTTTCTTACCTGTAATAAATATGATAAAAGTTGTATTAATCCAAATGTCTCGGTTATTCTCAACCTTTTATAGTTGAAAGTCATTTATCAACTATTTTATAATTAAGTCATCTATTAACTATTTTATAATTAAGTCATCTGACAACTGTTTTATATTTAAGTCATCTGACAACTATTTTATAGTTGAAAGTCATCTGACAACTATTTCATAGTTCAAAGTCATCTGACAACTATTTTTTTCATGTAACAAATATACAAGTTATTTGTATTACCTCAAAATCTTCATTACATCTTGAAATATTCAACATTTTATTATCCTATGAATAAGGAGAGACTTTCTGTAGCAGAAATAAGACAAACTAGCCTGTCATTTCCTTAAAAATTCTTGGGAGTACTGTTAACAACTGTCCATTCTTCAAGCACCTACTCTTTGTGTAGTGACCTATGGGAGTACTATTAGCAACTGTCCATTCTTCAAGTACCTACTCTTTGTGTAGTGACCTATGGGAGTACTATTAGCAACTGTCCATTCTCCAAGTACCTACACTTTGTGTAGTGACCTATGGGAGTACTATTAGCAACTGTCCATTCTCCAAGTATCTTCTCATTGCTTGTTGATCTACCAAAAATGAAATGTAAAATTTCAGAGTGATTGTCAGTGAAAGTTTCATATCTTTGTTCAAAGATTAGATTGAGCAAACAAATGAGTTTTGAGATCTGTTGATAGGAGAACTCAGTTCAAAAGATTGTTTGTAACATTTATATGTTGCCTCTCTGAGAAAAGTGTTTAAAGTATGGAATATTTTCATTTCTTATTTACAAAACATGAAGATATCCATAAATACTAATTTTTGTGGAGTTTGGAAAATGTAGAGTCTTTGTGATATTTGTTATGTAAAGACCTGTTTGCAATTATTAAGGATCTGGATAATTTCCTTCCAACTCACTTTTTCACATGATCAGTGGGCTCCACTATGTTCTGCGGGAATTTTGACCCTTACGTAATGTGAAGAATCGTGTAAAATGTACGGATGACCATGTGTGATAACTATTATCAGAGAAGATTGTTCTACTGTATGACATTTATACCTAACTACTCTTGTATACATTTGTATATTTTTTAATTTATAAACATTTTAAATTTTATTTTCAATCAAAATTTCTTGTATTAATTGCTAATTGCATAAAATACCAAATTATACATGGTGTAAGTGTGAAGATGGGTGTTTATGAAATTTTGGATATGTTGCATAATATACTGTTTGAACACTTTCGTTTTATTACTGCAGCTATGGTTAACCTGAAGTTACAATATTAGGATTAATTAAAGATTGTTAGGCTTAAAGGGTTCTAGAAAACTCTAAGCTAGATAATAAACACAAGATAGTTGTGAAGTTGTTTCAGAATAGTGTGTGTGTGAATTACTTTGAATCTTAGGCATATAACAATTCACAACTGGGTAAAAGTGTTCAAGCTTTATAGTTATGTTAAAAAGGTGAAGAATAATCTCTGGTTTTTACTGAACCATATGTTGAATTACTTTCACCAGTTAATTTTAAAGAACCTGCTAACAGAGGAACAAAGTTACAACACATGTTGTCAGGAGTGGGATATCATAAGATAGAACTTTGAAAATATTTGAAAACTGACTGAAAATAGCAACCACAAAGGCATGGAATGAGAGAGAAAGATTGCACTACAGTTTTTGAATACTGTTGGGTGTTCCTTATAGATTTTTACTGCAGATCACAAAAATCACATCCAAATTTGCATATCACGTATCGTTTTATCAAAATTATCAGGACAACTGGAATCCGTCAATGCTTACTGACTACTGTTGGACACTGCAACGTGATGCACCAGACATTGAATACAAACGAAAATGAGGAGCAAAACACTTTTAATTATGTTGAACTTACTAGCGTATTAGAAACATAAACACATTAAAATATGTGATTGCTAGTAAACAGTTAACTGTCTATTTCTTAGAGTTCCTACACAATGAAGCAAAACCAGAACTATATTTGTGCATACCCACCAGGTACCTGTCACAATCAGTAAAAACATTTGAGGAAGTAAAACTTTTTAACATAATTGTTGTGCAGTGTTGCTAGACATGATCAAATAAGGAAAGAAGAATGTAACAGGAATTCAAGGACAAATTTAATAGGATGTAAAGTAAAATTAAAAACTAAATCTTAACAAAAACAACCAGTAGAGCTATTTGTAATGAAGCATCAGCTTTCACTGATGGCAGTTTATTACTCAAGGGATGTGTAACACATCTAGTGACACAGAATGTGGGAAGGGAGGTGAATACATCACAAGACATTAGAGTTTCAAGCATAACTTGGAGCGTATTACCAAGAACTCTATAAAAAACATGTCTGGTAAAAGATCTTTACACAAAGAATACAAGAAAGGGAAGACATTACAGTTAAAGAAAAAATGACTAGTACAGCTGAGGCTGTAATGTATAAACAGTTATTAAGACATCAAAGAGGCACTGCTCCAGAAATGAGACAGATTTATCTACTCTTATCTTACCTAAAAGAATTCTGACTGTCAATACTTCAAGATAGGCATGTATCTGAAAGGATGAAATGGAATATTAAACCGTAATGGCTTATTAAAGATTTAAAAGAGAAAATCATGGATAAATTACTTACATTTAAAAAGTTTTAAAGTGACAGATGTGATGCAGCATATACAAAACTATAGGAAGGCTTAGAATTTAGTTAAAAGATTAAGAAATCCAAAAGAGTTTGTCAGAAACATCTGGCTAATAATGTTTAACTGTAACTGTAACACTCTTTAAGGGATGCTTAGTTTCCATGGCTAATAATGTTTAACTGTAACTGTAACATTCTTTAAGGGATACTTAGTTTCCATGGCTAATAATGTTTAACTGTAACTGTAACATTCTTTAAGGGATGCTTAGTTTCCATGGCTAATAATGTTTAACTGTAACTGTAACACCCTTTAAGGGATGCTTAGTTTCCATGGCTAGTAATGTTAAACTGTAACATCCTTTAAGGGATGCTTAGTTTCCATGGTTTTGAGCCCTACCCTTTGGGCTTGCTTCAACATATGTTTTCTGTTGGGCAGTCAGGGCTTTTGCTCTTAGTCTTCATGTCCTGATGGGACTGTTTCCATTATGATATATATCTGGCTTCTTTTGGCCCCCTCCAAGCTAGAGTCTATCAGTCATTCTCTTCAGCTCCATCAAGTGGCTGATTGGGTGGACTAGTTAATCAAATTGGACAAGTCCTATCTCCATCCGATTTAATACCTTGTTCATTTTGGTGTCTTTTTCAATACTTGCCTCAGTCAGGCCCAACTTTCTTCTCTCTCACTTTATTCCATGGAATTGTTAGTTTATGTTACCCTGTCTGCTCTCTCACTTTCTGCATGGGTTTTTGAGGATGTAGTCTTTCATAACATCACTGGTCCCCCTAAGTTGTGTACATTTGCATTTCATACAGTGGACCCTGCACAATCAATGTAACCTTGCTCAAGATCCAGTGGCTGCTTGTATTACACTTCTTCCTACCCCAGTGGACAATCTGTATTGGTTATTGGATAAGACTCATACATGGATTGCCATTCTACTTCTGCCTTCTTATCCAAATTTACATTTTTGTGTGGGTTCATCCCTTCAGGGCTGGGGTGCATCGGTCAGTCACAGGAAGCTTCGTGCCATTGGGTTGTCGACAAGCAGTTCTTACATAGCGTTGCCCTCAATCTTTCAACTACCATCAGGCTTTGAATCATTTCTTACCTCAAGCCATTGTATGGTGATGATTCTGTTTGACAGTGGTGATATATATCAGTGATGAAGTTGGTGTTGGTTAAGATCCCTATGTTTTTGCTCTTTGGATCTTCTCTAATTGGCCCACAGGCATCACATCATTGCATTTCTAGGTCCCTGCAGTCTCATGGATTTATCTGACATAGTTGTCTCAGCCCTCTTGTTTTTCAGTAGCATTGCAGTTGGTTAGGTTTTCCTTACATCAATGCATTTGCAATTACCATGAATCATGAATTATCCCTGTTTTGGTCTCTGGTGCCTTATCCTCAGGCTTTGGCTATCAATGCCTTTAACCAAGAATGACTTCACAGATTCCTTTATGTTTACCCTCCAATGTGATTGCTTCATCAGGAGTTTCCCTATTTTGCACTACTTCATGCTATGTTCTTTTGATAGCTTCCTGTTGGCTAGCTTCAACCTGGTTTTCTTGTTTGCAATAACTCCACTTATTCCCTCCTGTACCCCTTCCATTATATCTCACCCTCCATTGTCAACCCCAATCACTGGAGTTCTTGGCAAGCAGACCCATTTTCTCCCAGGGTACAGCTTTCCAGTTTTCTCATTTCATACATTCTTCTGCCATGGAGGTACATCTCTTCATTTTGGAGCCCTTATCGTAAGCCCATGTAAATGGCAAGATTTTGATTTGATAGTGAACCAGTCAACGTAAGTCCTCATGCATGTTCAAGGTTGTCTGTCATCCTCCATCAGTTGTGCTCCCCCTGTGTTTTCCTCAGAGCAGAAGGAAGGGGAATTGTTCTGGCCTTTTTGCTGTCCCTTGTGTACTTTTGTCTGAGGATGTTTTTGCTTATTGAGTAGTTCCAGTCAGTTTTGCTCTTGGGGGAATAGATTTTGTTCACATAGATATCCTTTCAATACCATATGTTGTGTTCCCGGATCACAGTATTCCTCAAATAATGTATGTCACTGTGAGGTTGGAGTAGGGATTTAATTTATAGATAGTGTTAACCCTATCACAATGGGTCACAGTTCACAGGCTGTGTTTACAGCATTTGTTGACTTGCATTCAAAATTTTACTGAACTACTATTTTATCAATTTATGACATCCAGTTTGGCATCAAATTGTAAATTATCATTCAAAGTTTAGTATCATATATTAGTTCTCAATTAACAAGTAAATATTAAAGTAACTCACCTAAATGTTGGTTTTTTTTAGTCACATGGTATGTTGAGTGGAGCACTGGTTTAAATTAGATGTTTGTAATGTCAAAATACTTCTTCTGTACTTCCATAGGAATTAGAAACTCAAATTACCAATATTTTCAAACTAGAATATAAAATAATAATCTTGTATTTTTTCTATTTGTTGAGACATGATTTACATACTGGATCAAACACAGTGGCCTCACTCACCTCTTTCCATATTTGGAAATCATTGCTTTTATACACTTACTTCAATGTGTGACATGCAAATAACCAAACAAAAGTCTAGAAAGTTCAACTAAGAGCTTTCTCAGTCATATTAAAGTGCTAGGAAATCACTTTATGTTGAACCAAGATTTCAAGGAGGTTGGTTGTGTTTTTAATCTGCTCAAAATTACGTTTCTTTAAAAGAAAACATAGCTTAGTGAATAAACATGATAGATTATTGTGTAATTATTATAGTTATGAATTTTGTGTAATTTCAAATGTGTATGTAAAAAGTATAAGATTTGTTTCACATCCTTCACATGCAAAATTTGAAAAGGCTTAGCAACGTGCAGCAAACAAGTACAAAGGTTGTTGTAACTAGAAGACACAACTGTTTGCTCTACTTATTTATTTGCTGTTTTATATATTAAGAAAAATAAGTTTACTAACTTATTTGTAAACAGTAACAATCTGTATACATGTAATGTATAACTGAAATGCATCTTTATGTTACAAAATACTTGTTCTCTGAAACGACCAAGACAGGTCACTTTGTAAAGACTGAAAGTCAGCTTTATGTTGTTAGATATAGTAAGATGAGTGTGTGAGATTTGCGTTTCTGTAATGTTATCAGGTACAACTGGAAGGTCAATATAATAAATGTATTTAAATGTATAATACTGTAAGCTATTTAAACTAAACATTTATAATTTTGTGTTTATAATATGTAGTCATTCTATAATGACAAAAGCAAAATTTATATTTCCTAATATCGTATGGTGGTTATGTGGTTGTTCAAATTTGTAGATCCAATATTAATAGGGTAGAGAGAAATAAAGTATAAAGTCTTGCTGTAAATAAACATTTGAAATGCACTTAATAGGTTTTAAAGATTACAGAAATAACATTAGACATTTTTGGAACAAAGAATAATTTTTTAATAATGACTTGAAATTACTTTGCATTCAGATTAGTAACAGAACATACTCTATTTTTCACAAACAAACCTTCAGTAAAAACACATCATTAACACATTGTGTTCTAAGCCTATTTTGCTAATACTTTCAAGGGTTCCTCCAGTCATTTTACAATTACTTTTTTTAGGGAGAGTGTATGTAGCTGTTGTGCTCCAGCCAATAAGTGGTCCTTTAAAAAGTAAATAGAGCATGACTCATCGATGGACTGTGGGCTCTGGCCTGGCTAAGTGGTCCTTTAAAAAGTAAATAGAGCATGATTCATTGATGGACTGTGAGCTCTGGCCTGGCTAAGTGGTCCTTTAAAAAGAAAATAGAGCATGACTTATCAATGAACTGGGGGCTCTGGCCTGGCTAAGTGGTCCTTTAAAAAGTAAATAGAGCACAACTCATCGATAGACTGGGGGCTCTGGCCTGGCTAAGTGGTCCTTTAAAAAGAAAATAGAGCATGACTCATTGATGGACTATGGGCCCTGGCCTGGCCTACTTCTCTTGTTCTGCCTTTGTCTCGCTCTCCTTTCTCACCTGTCATTTTCATACTGTTCCCCCCACTCATCACCTCAACCAAGTCAAATCAAAACTCCCATGTGAAGATAAATAACCTTCCATGAGCGGGGATTTAGAGGAACTACAATGTTTCTGAACAACACTATTGGGGGAGAGAATTCCTCAGACTTCTCTAAACTAAACCCTGCCAAGGTTTCATTTCATTACTCATCGATGGGTTGTGTGGGTTTTACTGGAAGACTGTCATGACTCACCAGTGGAGCCGATGTGTTAAAAATCCTATTTTTATGTACAAGTCTTGTAATCTTTACTAAAAGTACCAAATTTTGTGAAGTTAGAGATACATCATCAAAGTTATAGTAAAAGTACACAACTTGGGTATATTATATCAAGTTCATTACAAAAGGTTAATTTGTGAGTAAATAAATTTTCTTTGGTGATAAGTTGTTGAAAATTTAGTTTTTAAGAGTTATTAGTTTTTCTTATTTCATGATAAATAAAACGTTATTATAGAGAATGGTGTTACTGTTACTTACAACATGTAATTCTCAAAAACTGCTTTTGAATTTCAAGATATTTAAATATTAGTTATTTTATCATTTGATTTGTGACTTCTGTATCTCATGCTTATAAATGCTAACTTTAAGTAGCTGAATTTGTCCAAGTTTGCTATATTCTTGAATGTTGTTATTAAGGATGAGTGATGTGAACTGAGTTGTTACTGATTTTCTTATTTTGTAATATTTATCTGTGGATGGAGGTTTCAAAATGTGGATTTTAAAGGTCTTTTTTACAGACAAAACATTTCTACTATGAAGATAAGTGTAACATAATTTTAAGGGTTTTCCTTTCAAGGGAAACTACCGTACCCACAACTGGCAGGAAGTGATAGTAGGTTTTTGGATATGGTGGAGTACATCTAGTCTGTTTGATTTTCATTTTCAGATGTATTGTTTTTCATGTGCATATACTAATACCAATAGAAATTTTACCTTTTTTGGTTAATACTTTTTTGAATAATGGTATAATTTATATTTTCTTTTTTTATGTGTATGTAATACCAGCTCACTAGTGGATCGATTTCAGTTTGTTTATTGGAAAGTGTTTTTCCAAGTATTATAATTTTGAAATTTGCCACAAATGGAAGATTTAGTTTCGGAATTTCACTTTCAAATGTTTGTCGTGCTTTATTGAACACAGAAACTAATTTATAATCATGTCATAATATTTGTTTCAACTACTCTAAGGGGTTAGAAAGTTTTGTTTGTGGCAAATATATATAATCATAAAACTAAGTTCAAAACAGAACTTACTCTAACAATGTCAACAAATTTGAATAAAGTTCTGGATGTCTTTACCACATTGGAAGGCATACATCAACGTACACAGTTCTTCACCTTGATACTTTCTTCATGACCTTGTTCTTATGTCAATGGTATCCA
Source organism: Carcinoscorpius rotundicauda (assembly GCA_011833715.1). Lineage (NCBI taxonomy): Eukaryota > Metazoa > Arthropoda > Merostomata > Xiphosura > Limulidae > Carcinoscorpius > Carcinoscorpius rotundicauda. The sequence continues at coordinate 96,308,082 of CM022395.1, forward strand.
CCAATTCAGTGTACTTTGTCTAGGGTGTAACACACAGACTTTATAAAAATAGTATTCCATTAGACCACCTAGTAGCTGGCTGGGTGCTTTCTGTATTGTGCTCATGTGTTATTCATGGACTATCATAAGAAGTGCATAAAGGGATGATTATTGGATTGAATAAATAATGGTTGGTTTCAAACATTTAGGGAACGTGATTCACCTATTACACTGTTCCTTAGCACTTCAAAATACAAATTACTCTCCAAATTCTGCTAGTGGAGCTAGGGAGTTTTTACCACATTTTATTTCTAGTCATTGAGGTGGTGGACAGGCTTTTTTCCCTCAAAATGTTAGAGGAAATTGTCTCAACTATTGCAGAATAAGGAAAAGCTGGAAGCCCTCCTACTGAAGTCCCTGGATGTTTATTTCCAGATGTTAGAAGAAGGGGTGCCAGCCTTCACAGAAGCCTACTCATAACACTAGCTCAGACTCAATGCTTGACCATCTGGTTGGATTGAGGATGGCCCTTCTTTTTGACCAATATTGGTTCTGTCCATTGTTTACTAAGTATTCCAAGTGCAGGGTTGTACAATTTCGGGTCTATGGTTGAGCATGGTTGTTCCACATCCTTCCTGTAATTCTGGAAGCAAGTGGAATTTACCATGGGGGAGTGAGGATCACTGTTCATAATTTAAAATGGATGAGTTTTGTTTCTTCAGGTTGAGTGAGGCATCCAAGATCCCATCATTCCTGAGCCTGAGATGTTGCCTTATGGAGCTCTTCAGGTTGAAGAGGAGGTTTGTCCACTTTGGGGTTGCTTAATTTCTCATCATGATTCTGGTGGCTCAGAACAAGTCACTCTATGGCTACAGGTAGAGGATCCACTAACAAATATATATTGCATTGCAGTTATTGGTCCAGATTCTCAACTTATTGTCACAGTAGATATTGTATGTAGCAGTAGCACAAAAATGCATTGGAGATACCTCATATCAGACAAAATCCAAACACTGTCCTAACCACCAATATAGAACGTAGCTTTATACTTCCAACTCAAGACAGTGGTTCCTCTGCTGTGTGGTTAGGATTTGGCCAGTAGTGATGAAAATCATGTAACATTCCACCTACAGTGCATGAATTCAGTTCCATGTGAAGAGCATACATATCCAAGTGGTGTCCCCCACTAGTGTGTCAATCTTTTATTGTCACCCTCATGACTACAACTATTATTCAACTTTCAAGTTTCTTCTCTTGCCCATATAAGCACTGATATGATTTTTTATAGCTTGCTCTAGTTTTATATACCTCATCTAACCGCCTTTTGTGATATTTTTCTTGTGACATTCTCCATCTGGATCAGTGCACAATCTATCCCAGTGATGTATAAAAACACCTTATTCAGATAATGTTGTCACTTTTTGTGAGACTGACTCAATCTCAGCATCAGTTTTTAGTTAGGAGAAAGGGTGTGAATGAAGGTAAGTATTACTAGATATTTCTTTTTGATTTAAGAAACTATTAACTTTTAAAACATACCTCCTCTTTCATTTACAAATAGAATTCCACACTATGAAACTGGAGGGGCCAGTTAGGGCATTATCCATGCATAGAACATCTCATAACTAACCTGAGTGAGAATGTCTTATGTTTTTATTTTCTTAATTTATTTGATGTTTCAGTTACTCCATTCTACAGTTGTAGAGCCCATTCTGAGGTATGTTTGTGAAGGTTCCTTGTCTCTGAGAATGTCAAGCATTAAACATGACTGGTCTGTTTCTGAGAATCTCTGGGACAAGGAACCTTCACAATCATACCTTACAATGGTATCTCAAGCATTAAACATGACTGGTCTGTTTCTGAGAATCTTCTTCTACAGGTACAAGGGCACTGAATTCTGATCTAACCCTGGTTATCTCATGCCACCTGTGACCACAGTGTGTGATGATTTTACAAATTCTCTCTGACTATCCTTTTGTGTATCTTATTTGTGAGTAACTCTAAGAAGAATCCATTTTCTGAGTGTTATAATTTTGCCCGATCTCTAATGATGCTTGTTTGATTCACTCTTTATCCATCATGTCTGTGCTTGTCTGGTTCTTTCTTTATCCATCATCTTTATTTGATCCTAAATTCTGTCATAGTCCAGTCTGTTACCTTACTGTCTAAAAACCACACTTTGGTGAGCCAGCAGTAGTCCAGTCTGTTACCTTACTGTTTAAAAACCACACTTTGGTGAGCCAGCAGTAGTCCAGTCTGTTACCTTACTGTCTAAAAACCACACGTTGGTGAGCCAGCAGTAGTCCAGTCTGTTACCTTACTGTATAAAAACCACACTTTGGTGAGCCAGCAGTAGAGTCCAGTCTGTTATATTACTGTCTAAAAACCACACTTTGGTGAGCCAGCAGTAGTCCAGTCTGTTACCTTACTGTCTAAAAACCACACTTTGTGAGACAACAGTCCTTAATACTCTGTCTCAATGTTGTTATTCTGGATTTTCACATGTTGTGAATTTTTCATTTTTAGAATTAAAATGAATTTCATTATGTTTCCCAAATTACAATGTATGTGGTTTTCATCACAAAGGTAACTACAAGATTCAATTATGGCAGAAAAATTATAGTTTGTATTAATCCTTCTGAAGCAATGAGTCATGGGAGAGTGGAGATGTATGGATAAGTTGATGCATGCTCTGCATAATGTCAGGGATATTCAGGACTTTAATCATGTCTCTGTTAACAGCATGAAAATCAGGATGGGTTTTTGTTTTCATATTCAATAGGTAAGTAGTTGTTCGAAGTTTTATTAATTATAAAAGTCTGTTCTTTGTTTAGGTGTTGGCAAGAATCACAAGGATGCAGCAAGTGTCCGAGCTACTCATCCAGTCCCTGCTGCTTGTGGACTTTACTATTTTGAAGTGAAGATTGTCAGTAAAGGGAGAGACGGGTAATGAAACTGCTATTCTGCAAGAAACAAAATATCAGTAGCTGAATGACATATCATATATGTTTTGTTTATTGCATGTTGTAAACAATTTTGCTTTCTGTTCGGGTTTTTTAGTACTACTGGCAAATCTGAGACTTTCCGTAAAATATTCTTGAATAAGTAGAACTAGAATGCTTGTCTGTATCTTTAGAAGAAAGTACTGATAAAATATTAAAGACTTGGCAAAGTAAAAGTAATATTTAGAAAATTCTAACAGGATATTCAGGTTGTAACTATGTGTAACTTTATCACTAACTGTAAAATGTCAGTCTTTTTGATACTCTAGAATTGTTTACACATTCTTGAATGGATAGTTCTCATCTGCATGTCTGTAGAAAACCTTTTGAAGGGGTAAATATTTCATGTTTCACTCTCAAGAAATCCTTTTCTTGAACACCCATTCATCATACTTGCTTCTTTGTACAAATAAGAAATTGAAAGTGTAAAAATAATTTAATTGTAAGAAATATAAATTTAAAAAAATTTGCCCAATCAAGTCAAAGTAGAATACAATAGATTATTGACTTGGATGAAGTAAAGTTCTTTGCTCTATTCATCCTTTGAAGAGAACAAACATTGTTTTCAATAACATAAGTAGATTCTTACTGTGTTCCTTAAACTAGTTTCACATCAAGCCTTTCATGACATAAAATTTATCTTGAGACAGTATTAGTATTATATTGTGGTGTAACATATATTTTGTAGTGAACCCTAATTTGGTTTTAAAATACTGACTGTTTAGAAACAGAGATGGTTGTGCTCTAACTCTGTCTGCATTCTCATCATTTGTTACGTGATGACATTACAACCTCAACACTAATTCCACATAGTGACAGTAGAAACAAACCAGGTAACAATATGTTGTACCTTGTACAGTTACAGTAAAAACAAACCAAGTAGTAATATGTTGCATCTCGTACAGTAACAGTAACAACATATCAGGTAGTAATATGTTGTACCTTGTACAGTAACAGTAACAACATATCAGGTAGTAGTATGTTGTACCTTGTACAGTAACAGTAACAACATATCAGGTAGTAATATGTTGTACCTTGTACAGTAACAGTAACAACATATCAGGTAGTAATATGTTGTACCTTGTACAGTAACAGTAACAACATATCAGGTAGTAATATGTTGTACCTTGTACAGTAACAGTAACAACATATCAGGTAGTAATATGTTGTACCTTGTACAGTAACAGTAACAACATATCAGGTGGTAATATGTTGTACCTTGTACAGTAACAGTAACAACATATCAGGTAGTAATATGTTGTACCTTGTACAGTAACAGTAACAACATATCAGGTAGTAATAATGTTGTACCTCGTACAGTTACAGTAAAAACAAACCAAGTAGTAATATGTTGTACCTTGTACAGTAACAGTAACAACATATCAGGTAGTAATATGTTGTACCTTGTACAGTAACAGTAACAACATATCAGGTTGTAATATGTTGTACCTTGTACAGTAACAACAAACCAAGTGGTAATATGTTGTTCCTTGTACAGTAACAGTAACAACATATCAGGTAGTAATATGTTGTACCTTGTACAGTAACAGTAAAAAGTAAACCTTAAAGTGTTATTGTCTTATCTCATACAGCAATCCCTTGGTGTAAATTCCAGTACGTGGTGAGAGAACCTTCCAGGGAAGGTTTTGTTCTTTCAATTTACCTCCTCGGGGATCTAAACATCCATCCACATGTTTGCCGTGTGTGGTGGTCCATGAAGGGGAGGAGAGGATCCTGGTGGTTGAGAGGGGCAACCTTTGGATGGCCCCCTAGGGTCAGTCATTTGATCCATTTGGGATAGGGTCAACCAAGTACCAATGTTGGTTGTTTTTAACAGGTGTTGTGGGCATTTTATGTATTTGGTGCTGGTGTTTGGATATAGTGCTCACAAAATCCTGTCATTGCTGCAGTGTCCTTGTTTGGCATTGTCGTGTCCCCTCATTAGGCTTCATGGTGGGTGGGGTCAGTGGACACTGAAATATTCTTTTTCATTATGGATCCTCCAAATAAAAACATTAAAATAGTGAAAAAACAGTCCATAGATAAACAACTATGTTTTGAAGATTCTCAGCAGCAATCTTCAACATCTGTAACACCTGTACCTCATTTTCTTATCCTACATTCTTTTCCACACAAACATTTAGGATAGATGTCTCCCTTTTTCATTTAGAATGGACTAGAGGGACCTGCTGGCTCTTCAAAGTCAGTAAAGAAGCTTTGCTCTGGTGACATATTGGTAGAAACATTCACATCTCAACACAGTGAACTCCTTTTGCATTCAAAGGCAATTGGGGATATACCTATTGAGGTTACACTTCATGCTACTTTGAATTCATCACGAGGAGTTATTGTTGAGAGGGATTTGAAGAACATCTCTGTGTCAGAGATTCTCACTGGTTTTTCCACCCAAGGAATTTCTGCACTGAGGATATCTCCATAAGATTGAATTATAATGCTGACCAATGCTCTCATTTTGATATATCACTGCATCTACCTGCCACCATCAAGGCAGGTTATCTTAATTACAAAATATGGCCATAAATTCCAAACCCTTTCGGATGTTTCCAGTGTTAGTGGTTTAGTTACTCGAAGACACCATGTGGTTCCTTGACATATGCTCATTGCAGTGGCAAGGACCCACAGTGCCTATTAGCATGAAACACACACTCATTGTGTCAATTGCAATGGCTCTTATCCATCTTACTTTTTTTCTTGCCCTAAATAGTTGGAAGATAAAGAGGTGCAGCATTTGGAAACAATTCATAACATTACTTACCCTGAGGCTAGTTGCTGTCTACCACTTCATCTCCTAACATTACTTACCCTGAGGCTAGTTGCTGTCTACCACTTCATCTCCAACATTACTTACCCTGAGGCTAGTTGCTGTCTACCACTTCATCTCCTAACATTACTTACCCTGAGGCTAGTTGCTGTCTACCACTTCATCTCCTAACATTACTTACCCTGAGGCTAGTTGCTGTCTACCACTTCATCTCCAACATTACTTACCCTGAGGCTAGTTGCTGTCTACCACTTCATCTCCAACATTACTTACCCTGAGGCTAGTTGCTGTCTACCACTTCATCTCCAACATATGCTGCTGCACTTCATTCCACCACTAAATTGGGAGTGCAGCTAGGGCTCTCAGTGCCTCTAAGAGAATCATTCTCAAACCAGATGAAAAGCCTTTTGACCTCCATGGTTAAAAAAGTTGATGAATCAACATCAATCTCCATCTCTGTCCCTAACATACATTCCAACAAACCTCAAGACCGTGTCATTTAGTTTGAAGTATGGGCATTTCCTCTGGTACATCTTCTTCTCTCACCTCAAGATGGAAAATAGTCATTCATTAATGTCCTCAGTTGCTGGAACCCTCTTCTAACAACAATAAGCCACATTTTACTTTGTTGCCATTGTTACAACTCTCAATGATGGCACCATTTTAAACATGTTCTGTCTCAAGGTTAGACAGTTATTAGTGATGGTGACACTGTCCACCTGAGAAATGTTTTTAGCTTTTTAAAGGCCATTAATCTTTTTAATGCAACTTAATTTTGTTAATTTATACATTAGACGTTTTTTAATATGATTCACGAAGAGTGAATACAAAAATCTAGTAATAAGATGCAACTTGTACCATAACAGTGAAAGTAAAAATTGTAAATAAAGTGCTTTATATTGTACAGTATTAAAGAAAAGAAACCTTGTTGTGATATGCCGTATCTAATTAGTAACAGTTAAAATAAACATTATCAAAATATATTGTTTCACATAGTAGAAATGGAAATGGACTTTGTAGCAATAATGGTCTATCAGATACTGTAACAATGAAAAGAAAGTTTGTAGAAGAATATGCTGTCTCATAAAATTATGATACCTAGTGTGTATTTTATGTGGAATGTAGTCAGTATTCTATTTCTGGGGTTCACGAATGTAATTCATTTTATTTGTTTAGAGCGTATGACAGTTTTGGTAACTTACACCTCACAACACGTGGAATTTAAAGTAATATGAAGAATATTTCTGAAACAAATGTATCTTTATATTTTTTTTAATAAAATCCCACATCTGCATTATTTGTCATGGTTTTCAGATATATGGGAATTGGTTTGTCAGCCCAAGGAGTTAGTATGAACAGATTACCTGGTATGTATAGATTTTTATAAATCGTGTTGTAAGTTTCAGTATTTTCAAATTTTGTTTATAATTCATCTGGTACCTAAAACTTTATTATTGTATCTAAATTATACTTTTTATGTGGTATATTTTTATTATTGTATCTAAATTATAACATACTTTTTATGTTCTACATTTTGTATAAAAGATAAATTGTAACTGTTGTTCATAATTTCTCTGATGTTAAACTGCTTTTAATAAAACTGAAAAATTTTGATTTGCATTAAAATATTCATTAAAATTCTTGCTGCAGATAGATTAAAAATGCATGTCATAACCTTTTAGAGTTACATTCAAAATGTAACTCAAGTACTTCATTGTTAATGTATATGAACACACTTGGCATCAAAATGGACTTAATGAATCAAATTTTAATATTAAACACATTTAGAATTCTTAATTTCATAAGCAGTTTTTAAAGAACTCCTGAATTTCCCTCAATATAAGAATCAAGAATCTTTGTTGTCCAGGTCTTCCCCTTCTCTAATTTATTAAGAATTTTTGTTGTCTAGGTCTTCCCCCTTCTCTAATTTATTAAGAATCTTTGTTATCTAGGTCTTCCCTTTCTCTAATTTATTAAGAAACTTTGTTGTCTAGGTCTTTCCCCTTCTCTAATGTATTAAGAATTTTTGTTATCTAGGTCTTCCCCTTCTCTAATTTATTAAGAAACTTTGTTGTTTAGGTCTTCCCCCTTCTCTAATGTATTAAGAATCTTTGTTATCTAGGTCTTCTCCCTTCTCTAATGTATTAAGAATCTTTGTTGTCCAGGTCTTCCCCCTTCTCTAATTTATTAAGAATCTTTGTTATCTAAGTCTTCTCCCTTCTCTAATGTATTAAGAATCTTTGTTGTCCAGGTCTTTCCCCTTCTCTAATGTATTAAGAATCTTTGTTGTCTAGGTCTTTTCCCTTCTCTAATTTATTAAGAATCTTTGTTATTTAGGTCTTCTCCCTTCTCTAATTTATTAAGAATCTTTGTTATTTAGGTCTTCCCCCTTCTCTAATTTATTAAGAATTTTTGTTGTCTAGGTCTTCCCCTTCTCTAATTTATTAAGAATCTTTTTTATTTAGGTCTTCTCCCTTCTCTAATTTATTAAGAATTTTTGTTGTCTAGGTCTTCCCCCTTCTCTAATTTATTAAGAATCTTTGTTATTTAGGTCTTCCCCCTTCTCTAATGTATTAAGAATCTTTGTTATCTAGGTCTTCCCCCTTCTCTAATGTATTTACCACCCATTTCTGTAGTGTCAAATTTAATAATTATACATTGTGATGCAGATTGTGCCAAAGCAAAGTCTAGTTTTTATAGCCTTCAATCTTCAGTTAGATCCATATGTCAAGCTTACCTATTATTTCTTTACTTTCACAAGCTGCCAGTAGTTTTCTTTCATGTTTTATTCTATATTGTTTATAATCAATAGGAAGGCAGTTTTCCAGAATGTTACCTCGGCTCCATCCATAAAATGCTATTTTCCTTGAATATCTTCCAATAAGACTTGAATGCCACTATTCTGTAACTAAATCGTATTTAATATTCACATATTTAACCTTTTGTCCCCAGTTCCCCTTTAAACACTTGTCTGTGCAAGTCACTGTGTTACATTAAGAACTTAAATACTCTTTATGTATGTGAATAAAATTAACATTATAATGTATTTTATGATTACAAGTTTTAATAGCTTTGTTTCAAATGAAACCTTTAGAAAAACAAACAAACAAACTTCAATTTGTGTTGTCACATGAGACACAAGCTGTGAAAAATTCCAGTTTTTAACATCTGCTGTCTTGACTCAGGTAACACCTATCCAGTAGATATGTCTAGACAACTGAGGACATCTGCTTGCCCTGTTGAACAAAGTTCTGTTTCTGAATGCAGTGGAAACTATTTTGTCAAGTCCTTATTGGTGCCACGCCCACTTATTATACATTTACTACAGCTTTATAACTTGCACATAATTGATACATGTATGTTTATAGACAACAGAAAGTAAAATAATTTAAAACTAGGTATACATGTAAAGGAAAAGACTTGAAATTACGAATATCATAAAAATACGTTATTTCACAAAATATTAAAAGGTATGAACATTTTTCTGTTTACTAATTTTAAACACTTCATTGCACTATATGTTATTAATAAAACAGTAGGGGAAGTAATGAATAAGATATAAATATTTACCTAAAAACTTTTGATAATCATTTAGAAGATTTTAGAAATTGTGGAGATGAAATATGAAAACTGTAAAATGAAAAAGAGTTTATTTATGTTGAAAGTGTAAATTACCTTTCACTCATACTACTAAGAGTTTCATTGCAAATAACTGCTGTAGATAAATAACATTTTTAGTAGGAATGCCACATTATAATAATTTCATTCTTTGTGTACAAGATAATTATGACTTGCAAATAGGAGACACCCATGCTGGAAATGTTATTATCAACACTAACAAGAGCTCTCCACCAATTTTTATCTCCACCTATATGTCCCCATCTTCATGTATCCAATTGGTATCCAGTTCTTTTGATTACATCTATTTAGTCTGCATACCTTTAGCTTCATCTTCTTCATTTATTTCAGTCCACCCTTTTTTCTGCTTCATTCCTTGTCTCTCTTTACCTGAGAGTTCATCTCTTAGTTGTAACATGTTGATTTGTCTTCTTCATTGCCTGCAAGGTTGGCCTCTCTGATCATGTACCCTTCTTATTCCTTTACTAGATGGGTCTGTTGACTCCTTCTATTGAGGTATTTTTCACTTTATATTAATGGTTTGTCATCTGCTTCACTTTCTTGCATTTTATTTTTGCTGACTTTTGAATGAGATCCTCCAGGCCATCATGAGGATGACTCCACACACTTTTGTCTTTGACTTCATTGTCTGATTGTCTTGTCTTCTGCAAGATTTTTATTTCCAACCAGCATACTTCGATCTACTCATCATCATTGTAAAGTGTTGTTTTTTTTTCTTTCTGCCTTGGATCCAATCAGATGGCTAATGCTGTTTCCCAGGGTACATTTTACCCAAAATCTGTATTGATCAAGGGATAATAGAAAGCATTTAATCTGTCCACCCTGGCTTTACCAGTGGTCATTGTTGAAATGGGGTGTTCCACAAGACCACTGGAAAAACAAATGTTATATACATATTTATTTATGAGCAGGCCCCTATCAATTTTCACTCCTTTGAGTGCTGTCATCTCGGTTTAAATTTTCCACTGACCCCTTCATGAGTTAATTCTAAGATATAACAAACTTGTGTAGAAGTGAGGTATTATCTCAGGTATTAAAGTTTCCCTGATTTGAAAATGTGTTTTCATTAGATGATAATCTCCACATATATTCCAACCTGTCCTCTTCTTTTCCAGTGCATTTTTTATTCTTGTCTCATCTAAGAATGGCATTATCTTGAGTATAAGTACCTAGGGGGAGCTGCTGAACATTAAGGTTGTGTTAACATCTTATTGATAGAGGGAAATTTTTACATAATGTTGTCATACGTTAATACAATTCACATTAAATATGTGAATTAGTTCAAGACTAGTGGCATGCAAATCTTATAGGCAGGTGTGAAAGGAAAGTAGGATTCTGTATCAGAAATAAATTTTCTATTTGTTAAGATAGTAACTTTTAACTCATTGAATGATGTGTTGGATTGTTTCAGTGGAAGGTATGTTCTGTTTCATCTTTTCAGTTTAAAAGCTTCTCTCACAATGTCCAGATCTGGAAGCTTTGAGAGCTATTTTAAAGCTCTTATGCCAGAGTTAGAAAGACAGTTAATTTTATATTTTTATGGTGGTTACAAGATTGGTTAACTCAGCTAAGTCTACATAAAGTTAGGATGGAAAAATAAATATAAATTTGTATTGGGAAAACAACTTGACATTTATTTACGAGGTTTTAGATATTAAAAGCTATAGTAAGGAAACTTGTGTTTATTTTGGAGCTATAGTTTTGGTCTCATAACTGTTCTCATATGGAAACAGTTAAGCTAATTATAGCCTTAAACATGTGTTTTTAATTAATATAGTAATTTCTCTGTAGGCTGGGACAAACATTCCTATGGTTACCATGGAGATGATGGTCACAGTTTTTGTTCCAGCGGTACAGGACAACCATATGGTCCAACATTTACAACGGGAGATGTGATTGGTTGTGGTATAAACCTAATTGATAATACCTGTTTTTATACCAAAAATGGAGTTCACCTTGGCATGGCATTTACTGACCTTCCAGTAAGCTGTGTTTAATTTTCATGTTATGTTAGTTATTGTGTACACTTTAGGTAATGAAACTTGAGAAGGAAATTCATGTTACTAACCTGACTTTTTAGTCAGTTTTCTGAAACCAAAGTAAAATATTAATTGTTGTTTTTTTAAATGCAAAGAATGTTTGACTAAATGCTAACTGTAATATCATTCGAGAAACACAGACGTGGTACTCTTTATGGTGTAGAATAGTGTTAAGGTGCGTTAAAATTATAAACAACTCTTTATTTATATTCAATTATATATGAATGAAATTCTAATGAAGTAACTTAGGAAGTGTTTTAACATGAACTATAAAACAAATTCTTCAACTGTTACAGTTACATTTTCGCCAGTCAGTAGTTAGTTACATTTATTCAAATGTGAATTGCATTTAAAACATGAATGTATTTCGTATTACAAAATTTAAAATATTTAATAAATACGAGTTTTACTTGAATGAATTAATGAGCTTGATGGAATTTATTTTTAATTATTAAACAGTGTTTCCAAAATGTGTGAAGAAATGTTAATATAATTTTAATGTAAGGAATAGTTTTACAAGTTACAAAATATATGTGACACAAATCAGTTTTGTATATTAATTAGGCTTTCCATTGATCTATGTAGGTTGTTACTGGCTTTGAGTAAAATCTGGGATAGGTCTATATCTGTGTGTCATACTGGGAACTATTTATAATAACAATGCACGGGTGCTTTATGTATGAGCACTAGAAGTAAACAAAAAAAGAACAGTTGTGAAATCATACTACATTTTATTTTATACTGTTTTAGTTCAGTTTCCAGTATATTAGTGAAAATCACATGTATCAAATTCACTCATCTTTAACTTTGAAAATAAATGAATCACTGGTAAGATTTTTATAGGTCATATTATAAAGTATGAACCTTGACTCACATATTGGGCAGGATGACTCATACAGACAAGATTTAGGTTGAAAGGTCATGGAGTTATGTGTAATTATGTTTTGAACATGAAAAACGTTTACATAACAAATGGCAGTGTTCCATAAATGTGATGTTTGCAAACTATATATGGCTAAGTATTTTATTGAAATTTCCATAAGACAGGATTTTAATTTTTGGCATACCTTTAGGAATGCATGGGCACAAAAGCCAGCATAAGACATTGGTTAAAATGAAGTTAGTAATAGGTTATATAATTTAAAATATATTTCACATATGTTTGTGGCACAGTGAGTACATGTATGCTAATAAGTAGGTCACTATCTTGCTGCAATGTGGCGTTGTACTCACTTGTCACATATAATTCTAACCTGGAACATCATGCGTGTTATGGAATTTGAACAAGCAATTTGTAATAATTTTATATTTATCTGGTTACTATGAGAGATTTTTTTAGATTATACTTCTGTCTGTTATTGTTAACTTCATTAGTAAAGCATTTCTTCAGCAGAATAAATTAGGTTCTCATCTCTAATCCTCTCTCTTAACTTTACTTCACAACATGTATTGTTATAACTACAGTAAGCACAAATTTGGAACAGTATTTTTACAATGTTTTGTATCCAACTATTTATTATTATAATCTTAATGATTAACCACTAATAATTTTCAAGTATACATGTTAAAAAATGCAATTTTTTTATATTCTGCATGAGTAGGCTTAGTGAAATAAACTTTTCCCTTTTTTGTACTCTTTAGTCAATTGACTTTTATAACTAGGTGTTTTGTCATTATGCTTTTTTAATTGCTGGATGCTTCATACCCTCAAATAATGTTTATAAATTTTATTGTTAGAATTTATTAATTCAAGTTAAGGAACTCTAAACATCTTGTGTACAACAAGCTTTTCATATGTCTCAAGGAAATCTTTAAACATCTCATGTACTACAAGCTTCTCACTTGTCTCACGGAAATTTTTAAACATCTCGTGTACTACAAGCTTCTCACATGTCTCACGGAAATCTTTAAACATCTCGTGTACTACAAGCTTCTCACATGTCTCACGGAAATCTTTAAACATCTCGTGTACTACAAGCTTCTCACATGTCTCACGGAAATCTTTAAACATCTCGTGTACTACAAGCTTCTCACTTGTCTCAAGGAAATCTTTAAACATCTCGTGTACTACAAGCTTCTCACATGTCTCAAGGAAATCTTTAAACATCTCGTGTACTACAAACTTCTCACTTGTCTCAAGGAAATCTTTAAACATCTCGTGTACTACAAGCTTCTCACATGTCTGCTGTTTTGCTTCAGCATGTCCTCCTTTGCATGTGCATCATTTATTGTTCAGTTTTGAGCTTTCTCATTGGGAAAATTTTGCCTGAGAAAACTGTTAAAAATTATGTGAACATGAATATTATAGATAGCAACAGAAATGAAAACATAGTAATCCTTCTAGAAAACTTGGTTGAAGCAAGTAGATAGAATTATATGACAGAATATCATAGATAGCAACAGAAGTGAAAACATAGTAATCCTTCTAGAAAACTTGACTGAAGCAAACAGTTGGAGTTTGTGATATGTGTGATGTGAGAAAAAGTACATATCATTTTGTGTAGAATATTTCCTTTAATGTTCCATAAAATATTGAAATAATGCTGTGCCTTGGGGTTACTCTCTTTCAAGGTAACTTTCACTGATTCTTCATTGACAAGAGATAAAGTGCTTAGATTGTAGACAAATGGTCATCACTTGGCTGCTCCAAAAATTTTGATAATTTTAGTATTTGTGTAATGAGAGAAAATATTTTTTTTTATTTTATGCAAGTTTTTATATATCATGTTAATTTCCAAATGTCCCAGTTTGCATTGTTATACATGAAATAGTATTTCTATTATAAGCTTTGTCATTTGTTTTACTGTGGTGATGGATTTTTTTTTAAATTGTGAAATGGTAGTAATTAATTTCTTTTAGTATTACCATGGTTATAATATTTCAAAAGATTTGATAACCATCTTGTGAATTATTTCAATCTATGGTTGTCTAATATGGTCATAAGGTTCCTTATCAAGGAGTGATGTTTGTACATTTTAGTGTTTTTTAATTTGAGTGAATTTGTTTTCACTGAAGTGTGTAGTACATATCATAAACAATATTTACTAGTTTTATCACATAAAACCTAAAAAACAGCTTTATTGTACAACAAGCCGAGAAACCTATTTGGATTATGAACTTAAGAAAATGTGGAAAACCGATTATGTTAGAAATAACCCCAAAATTTAACTTTCAGACAACTTATATTGTTAAAATATTTTATATCAGCTTTTAGACGTTACTGTGTGTGTACTTTAAACAATGTATACACTGGTCGATGGTCAGGATAACTTTGTAGAAAGAGGTAGTGGTGGCAGGAATACTTTCTGTTACCCAACAAACAGCTCTTAATGTCCTTCCACAGCATTTCACATGATTGGTTGGTCATTGGTTGAAGCTGTAAAGCTGTATCAAAGCAGGAAGTTGTTACAACTCAAGAAAAAGCTTTTTACATCATCTTTATGATGGCTGTTTGAGTAAAACTTCATCTGAGTTGATGTATTATTAATGTAGAGGTGACTATTTTGTTTTGGTGCATTCTTCCATAGAGAACACACACCGAGACCTATAAGATGCTTGTGTGCTCTTCTCCACACTGTATGTATGTTGTGTTATAGAAACTTTTTGGTGTAAGGATGTGGTTCCATTTATGAATGCAGTTAATATTAACTTATGTCAAAGATAATAAATATTTAATAATGGCAGTAATGGGGGCAGAGAGGGTTTTGAACCCTGATTAACATAACCTTTGTTCCAAGCTATCATCCCACAAAACTTTCATGAGATTGGCCCATTGACAAAATAGTTATTAGGTATTAAACACACAGACACACACAGAGATTTTTTAACTTTACATAGAGATTAATTTATGTAGTTTCATTAGAATAATTAGTGAAAATTTGTAGGGAGAAGTCCATGAAATATGGCATTCATCATATTTTTGATTTGTTACAGGTTTTATACAATATATAGTGTTTATATGATACACCTTCATGAAGAGGTTTGAAGATGTCATTAAAAAAACAAAAATAATTGAAAATAGGACAGTTATTCTGATAACAACAACTGATTAGTCAAACATAATAAACTAATGAGTCTAATAACATTAGTGCTGTACAAAGTTTTCCATGGAATTTAAAGTTTGTAAGGTCTGCAGTTTTTATAAATATTGAAATATAGTCTAATAATTAAAAATGTACAACAAGCTTTTGTTATTAATCTGAAACTTCAGAGAATAATGCAGAATGCCTAGTTTAAAGTGATTATCCATACAATTAGGATATGGTGTTCTGTAATACATGATTCTTGTTACAGCTAGAACTAAAGTGATTATCCATACAATTAGGATATGGTGTTCTGTAATACATGATTCTTGTTACAGCTGGAACTAAAGTGATTATCCATACAATTAGGATATGGTGTTCTGTAATACATGATTCTTGTTACAGCTGGAACTAAAGTGATTATCCATACAATTAGGATATGGTGTTCTGTAATACATGATTCTTGTTACAGCTAGAACTAAGTGATTATCCATACAATTAGGATATGGTGTTCTGTAATACATGATTCTTGTTACAGGTAGAACTAAAGTGATTATCCATACAATTAGGATATGATGTTCTGTAATACATGATTCTTGTTACAGCTGGAACTAAAGTGATTATCCATACAATTAGGATATGGTGTTCTGTAATACATGATTCTTGTTACAGCTAGAACTAAGTGATTATCCATACAATTAGGATATGGTGTTCTGTAATACATGATTCTTGTTACAGCTAGAACTAAGTGATTATCCATACAATTAGGATATGGTGTTCTGTAATACATGATTCTTGTTACAGGTAGAACTAAAGTGATTATCCATACAATTAGGATATGATGTTCTGTAATACATGATTCTTGTTACAGCTGGAACTAAAGTGATTATCCATACAATTAGGATATGGTGTTCTGTAATACATGATTCTTGTTACAGCTAGAACTAAAGTGATTATCCATACAATTAGGATATGGTGTTCTGTAATACATGATTCTTGTTACAGCTAGAACTAAAGTGATTATCCATACAATTAGGATATGGTGTTCTGTAATACATGATTCTTGTTACAGCTGGAACTAAAGTGATTATCCATACAATTAGGATATGGTGTTCTGTAATACATGATTCTTGTTACAGCTAGAACTAAAGTGATTATCCATACAATTAGGATATGGTGTTCTGTAATACATGATTCTTGTTACAGCTGGAACTAAAGTGATTATCCATACAATTAGGATATGGTGTTCTGTAATACATGATTCTTGTTACAGCTAGAACTAAGTGATTATCCATACAATTAGGATATGGTGTTCTGTAATACATGATTCTTGTTACAGGTAGAACTAAAGTGATTATCCATACAATTAGGATATGATGTTCTGTAATACATGATTCTTGTTACAGCTGGAACTAAAGTGATTATCCATACAAATAGGATATGGTGTTCTGTAATACACGATTCTTGTTACAGCTAGAACTCTACCCAACAGTAGGCCTCCAGACTCCAGGGGAGATTGTAGATGCAAACTTTGGTCAATATCCATTTGTGTACGACATAGAGGACATGATGAAGGTAGGAAGTCAGGAAACTTGGTTGATTCAAAATATTAGAAAGTATTAAGTAATGAAACCTTTGAGATTAGGAACTTTTTAATTCTGTGAGGAATAGGGTAAGCAGCTTGGTATTTCTTCGTGATGTTTTGTGGCAGCAGTTAAGTTGGTACTGGTGAACTGGTACAATAGCTGTAAAATAATCTATTATGTATGTGTTCTTTACCATATGATTGTTTGATCAACAGTAGTAAACTTCCTAACTGCTAACCAGCTACTAGTTTATTGAATGAAGAATAGTGAAAGGTACAATAATTCACCAGTACTGATTTTGTTATTAGTTAGTAAAAGATCTGAATATTTTGTTTATAATTACTGTGCTTCAAGACCAGTTTGAGTTCATAATCATCCATTACCATTGATTGTATTAACACTATAAAGACCAACTAAAGTTCTCAGTCATCCATTACCATTGATTGTATTAACACTATAAAGACCAACTAAAGTTCTCACTCATCCATTACCATTGATTGTATTAACACTATAAAGACCAACTAATGTTCTCAGTCATCCATTACCATTGATTGTATTAACACTATAAAGACCAGCTAAAGTTCTCAGTCATCCATTACCATTGATTGTATTAACACTATAAAGACCAACTAATGTTCTCAGTCATCCATTACCATTGATTGTATTAACACTATAAAGACCAACTAAAGTTCTCAGTCATCCATTACCATTGATTGTATTAACACTATAAAGACCAACTAAAGTTCTCAGTCATCCATTACCATTGATTGTATTAACACTATAAAGACCAACTAAAGTTCTCAGTCATCCATTACCATTGATTGTATTAACACTATAAAGACCAACTAATGTTCTCAGTCATCCATTACCATTGATTGTATTAACACTATAAAGACCAACTAAAGTTCTCAGTCATCCATTACCATTGATTGTATTAACACTATAAAGACCAACTAAAGTTCTCAATCATCCATTTCCATTGATTGTATTAACACTATAAAGACCAACTAAAGTTCTCAGTCATCCATTACCATTGATTGTATTAACACTATAAAGACCAACTAATGTTCTCAGTCATCCATTACCATTGATTGTATTAACACTATAAAGACCAACTAAAGTTCTCAGTCATCCATTACCATTGATTGTATTAACACTATAAAGACCAACTAAAGTTCTCAATCATCCATTACCATTGATTGTATTAACACTATAAAGACCAACTAAAGTTCTCAGTCATCCATTACCATTGATTGTATTAACACTATAAAGACCAACTAAAGTTCTCAGTCATCCATTACCATTGATTGTATTAACACTATAAAGACCAACTAATGTTCTCAGTCATCCATTATCATTGATTGTATTAACACTATAAAGACCAACTAAATCAGTGATGTCGAGAAACCCACTTGTTGAGAATTTTATATGCAAAAAATGGCTCTTTTGGGTTCAGAAAATATTTTAAATAGAAGAGCGAACAACGTTTCGACCTTCTTCGGTCATCGTCAGGTTCACAAAGAAAGAGGTAACTGGCCGGAAGCTGACCACATGTTTGGAAGGGGTTGTATATATATAATATTATATATTCAAACATCAAACCGCGCCCTCTACATTGCGACACTCAGTTATACAACCCCTTCCAAACATGTGGTCAGCTTCCGGCCAGTTACCTCTTTCTTTGTGAACCTGACGATGACCGAAGAAGGTCGAAACGTTGTTCGCTCTTCTATTTAAAATATTTTCTGAACCCAAAAGAGCCGTTTTTTGCATATAAAAGACCAACTAAAGTTCTCAGTCATCCATTACCATTGATTGTATTAACACTATAAAGACCAACTAAAGTTCTCAGTCATCCATTACCATTGATTGTATTAACACTATAAAGACCAACTAAAGTTCTCAGTCATCCATTACCATTGATTGTATTAACACTATAAAGACCAACTAAAGTTCTCAGTCATCCATTACCATTGATTGTATTAACACTATAAAGACCAACTAAAGTTCTCAGTCATCCATTACCATTGATTATATTAACACTATAAAAAACAGCTGAAGTTCCTTTAGGATGTTGAATGCACATCTTCATATCAAAATACAACATCTGAGTAAAAGAATAGTTCTAACTCTATATCAGTAACTTGTAACTCTAGAATATTTTCAATTGATTTATTGTGTGTGATTTTGTGATATGTTTTAGCATAATTCACTGGAAAATTAAAAAAAAATCCAATTTTCACTCCTGCATAGCTTTAAGAAATCTCACCTTTAAATAATCTAAAGTTATTTTGTAATCTTTCTGCCCATCTCAAAGAGTAAGATTATGTTAACTAACAAACTATTATTTCTTGAAAATATAATGACTAATGTCATGTTTTTCACATTTTCACTCTTTGTTAATGTAATTTTATTATTACCCTCCATTATTGTTATCCTTTTCATGTTTTCACTCTTTGTTAATGTAATTTTATTATTACCCTCCATTATTGTTATCCTTTTCATGTTTTCACTCTTTGTTAATGTAATTTTATTATTACCGTCCGTTATTGTTATCCTTTTCATGTTTTCACTGTTTGTTAATGTAATTTTATTATTACCGTCCATTGTTATCCTTTTCATGTTTTCACTCTTTGTTAATGTAATTTTATTATTACCGTCCATTGTTATCCTTTTCATGTTTTCACTGTTTGTTAATGTAATTTTATTATTACCGTCCGTTATTGTTATCCTTTTCATGTTTTCACTGTTTGTTAATGTAATTTTATTATTACCGTCCATTATTGTTATCCTTTTCATGTTTTCACTGTTTGTTAATGTAATTTTATTATTACCGTCCGTTATTGTTATCCTTTTCATGTTTTCACTCTTTGTTAATGTAATTTTATTATTACCAGTCCGTCATTGTATCCTTTCATGTTTTCATTCTTTGTTAATGTAATTTATTATTACCGTCCATTGTTATCCTTTCATGTTTTTCATTGTTTGTTAATGTAATTTTATTATTACCGTCCGTTGTTATCCTTTTCATGTTTTCACTGTTTGTTAATGTAATTTTATTATTACCGTCCGTTGTTATCCTTTTCATGTTTTCACTCTTTGTTAATGTAATTTTATTATTACCGTCCATTGTTATCCTTTTCATGTTTTCACTGTTTGTTAATGTAATTTTATTATTACCGTCCGTTGTTATCCTTTTCATGTTTTCACTGTTTGTTAATGTAATTTTATTATTACCGTCCATTGTTATCCTTTTCATGTTTTCACTCTTTGTTAATGTAATTTTATTATTACCGTCCATTATTGTTATCCTTTTAAGGTGTCACAGATTGTGGTTCAAACAACTTGAAGTGAAGCTGAAATTTTAAAACAAGCTAATGTTAATGGCTTAAAAAGGAAATACCTCTTTGGAAGATATTGTTATGTATGGATGTCAGAATATATTAAATAAAGTGTTTGAAAAGTTATCTTTGATTATCACGATATTGGCTATCTGTAGCTCTTGTGGGTGGACATAGGATAGTAATGCAAAGTTTGCTACATTTATTGAGAAACCAGCGATCTAGGAGTGTTTTGTATTGTGTGATTATTTATATTTTATTTGAAAGCTAAATAAATTTTCTTCTCAGACATCTGGTTTAGCAATTACTGTAAATGTCTGTAAAGTATTCTGAGGACAAAAATCTTGATGAATTGAATATTATTGTATTTTATTTTATTTGAACAGCAAATACAAATTACATCTTCTAATGAAAACATACTAAATTATTTTCATACATATAAATTTATTTTGTCCAAGAATATTTATAGTAGGAACTACAGTACTTAGCTTGGAAAAGGTAAAGGTGGGACTGCTTTGAATTGTGAGGTCCTTAATTGCTGGTAAATCTTTGTCAGTTTTACTGTGCTTTGTATTAATTACAGTTGAAAGTGGTAACTGCTTTAGTGATACAACAAAATAATTAATGAATGGTAATCAAAGTGAAACTATCTTGTTTCACAAAATGGAACAACAAGTAAAAAAAAACTAAAATTTTAAGATTAAAGGAAGTAATTTTAATGTTTTGGGGAAAACAATCTCACAATAAAAGTTATTTTACAACAGACTCCAATTGAAAACTATGTAGTTCTTCATAAGTTTAAAATAAATACTTTTTGGTTTGTACTACACTTAAATCTGTTTGGTTAAACATTTCCATTGTGAGAATGATAAACTTGGGGATATTTGTGATACCTTTCTGTGGGCTGAGTTGATTTAATTACAATTATCTATTTTTACATAAAAAAAATGTTTATTTTTATGTGTATTCTCTAACTTATTAATGAACAATTTGTGTTAGCACTTACACAACTAGAACTCAATTATAGAAAAATGAAAGAATAAAAATTACAAAAACTTATGTTCAGAACTTTGAACATGTAAGTTATTAAGTGAGTAAGAGTTTGCGAGAAACTTGTACGTAACCTGATGAAGATGAAAACGTGTTACTCTGCCAGACTACTGTAAAGTATTAAGATAATTAGGTAAATATTTAAAATAAAATCGTAGTGTTCAGTGATGTCGAGAAACCCCCTTGTTGAGAATTTTATATGCAAAAACGGCTCGTTTGGGTTCAGAAAATATTTTAAATAGAAGAGCGAACAACGTTTCGACCTTCTATTTAAAATATTTTCTGAACCCAAATGAGCCGTTTTTGCATATAAAAATCGTAGTGTTATTTAAGTTGGTTAAAGAGAATCCCTGTTTTGATAAAATATTTTTTATGTGATTGCTATCCTCATTTATACTGTATTTATCACTTGCTAGTTTGATACAAAATAACAGAAACAGAACAAACACTTCATGAACTTATATTTGCCAGAAGTTATGAGAATGTCAGATGATATAAATATGTGATACTTTAGTGATGTTGAATAATTTAGGAGTTACGAGTGAGGACTAGAATGACAATCCAAGAATTTCCTGTAAATGACAATCAAGGAAAGTGGCAGACTACCTTACACAGGTTTGAGTTAAAAATATAAAATTCATTTTTAATCAGAAAGTAACTTGGATATTAAATAATAAAAGGTATTTATGATAGTACATATGTTACTACTGTAAAATATTAACCCTATCTGCATGGTTTAGTCAAAGTGAGTGAGTGACATTTTGGATACTAAGGTACAAAATTTAATTACACAACTTTATTATCAATGTTAATGTTTTGTCTGGTTTTACAAAATGGAACACTGATCAACAAGGAAAGAAAAATCTAAAATTGTATGAAAATGAAATTGGTATTAAAACATACTTTATGATTCTTTTTTTATATTAACTACATTTTAATTTCTTGGTTTGAAAAGAAATAATTACAAAGTTTTATTTGTCACTGTACCATGTGATGTGTCTGCTCTCTGAATATTCCTTCTGTGTTATATTTTCTTTAATATGATTTTCAAAATGTTCAACCTACAAACACACAAATCATACATAAAAGCAAGCTTAGTTACAAATTTCGGCCACCTGTTTTCTTGATTTCCAGAGATATCAAGAAATATCTCAAACAACTATCAAAGCTTTGTCCATATTTTCAAAGCTTTAAGAGTAGTTATCTGAACACGTCTTAACTATGAGCATGTTTATAACCTGCCAGGCATGGCCAAGTGGGTTAAGGTGTTCGACTTGAATCTGAAGGTCGCAAGTTCGAATCCACTTTGCACTAAACATGCTTCCCCTTTTAGCTGTGGGAGTGTTATAATGTTATGGTCAATTCCCATATTCATTGGTAAAAGAGTAGCCCATGAAATGGTAGTGGGTGGTAATGACTAGCTGCCTTCCCTCTTGTCTTACACTGCAAAATTAGGGATGGCTAGTGCAGATAGCCCTCATGTAGCTTTGTGAAAAATTCAAAACAAATATTTATAACTGATAGAAAAAGTATTCCAAAACATATTGTCTTCTGGTGACAATATAATTATTTTTCAACATTGACTTTACCTTCCTAAGCATTGGTCTCATATGCTCCAGTCTTGTGTATTCCACATAAATTCTCTTTACACTATTAAATTTACAAATTTCTCCACCCTCTATCTTGGTAACTATGCAAAAGCAGCTTGCTTAGATAATTGTTTTTTCTTGATGAAATATTGGTCCCAGTTTTCTCAGTTATATCATTCTGTTAACATTGTCTTGTGGATTTTGGTCCCAGTTTTCTCAGCTGTATCATTCTGTTAACATTGTCTTGTGGATTTTGGTCCCAGTTTTCTCAGTTGTATCATTCTGTTAACATTGTCTTGTGGATTTTGGCCCCAGTTTTCTCAGCTGTATCATTCTGTCAACATTGTCTTGTGGATTTTGGTCCCAGTTTTCTCAGTTGTATCATTCTGTTAACATTGTCTTGTGGATTTTGGTCCCAGTTTTCTCAGCTGTATCATTCTGTTAACATTGTCTTGTGGATTTTGGTCCCAGTTTTCTCAGCTGTATCATTCTGTTAACATTGTCTTGTGGATTTTGGTCCCAGTTTTCTCAGCTGTATCATTCTGTTAACATTGTCTTGTGGATTTCAATACAATCATAATTTAAAAACATTAGACATCATATTTATAGGTATGAATTCCTATTTAACTTTTGTCAGTAAAGTGACTTATCTGACCTTCTCCATTGTTATCTGATGTCTGTCTACAGTAGCGAGGATTACCTCTTGTTGGATCTGTCCATATTTTTAACCACTGGGAGATGAGATGCTCATGAAGTGTGAGCTTCTGATGTTGCCTTTTATTTGTTGATTCCACGGAGAATTTTGATTCTGTTTCCTATGTACTTTGATTTCAATACACTTATTGTTTAGCTAGAGAAAACAAGATATTCAGAATAAAGCTTTACCAGAAAATACTTTTGGTATTTATTTGTGAGATTCTACAGTTTAGGCAAATAATGTATATGAAAATTAACTTTCAGGTTAATAGAGAACCTGAGTTGGACTGTGAAGGCTTCAGAGTCAAATCTTCAGCATAAATTCAATTTTATGGCTACAAAAACGTTTAATGTTTACGAAAAGCCTACCAAGTTTTATCAATATGCACTAAATAAATAGTTATAATAAATATTACTGGAGCGTGGCAGTTAGCTTTATTCACTAATTAACTGATTAACAACTAGATGAAATTGATCATTCAGGAAGTACAGTGATTAAACATACAAGTTGGGTGACGTTAGCTGGTAGCTCAGCTTGTAGTTAGCATTTTAAAATAAATTGGTAGTAGTTGATGTCAGACAGTTTCTTTCCCTCATAGCAGCACTTCAAGAAGTTAGAAATGGTCATTTTAACTGACCTTGTAACCATGAAATTATACACACTGTAATTATTAGTGTACTAATTGTAACTTCACGGTTTATTGTAAATGTTACAAATACGTTGTGTACAAAAAATGAGATCTCAGTAAAGTTTCATAACTAAAACATCTTGTTGTGAAATTATGAAGCTTTTACTGAGGCAGTTTGAGTCAAAAATAGTTTCATGCCAAGAATAAAGATATTTCTTCTCCGTTTATAGTTTTCATATTTCATTTGCATAACTTCTAGAACTTTCCAAATTAATATCAGTAGAATTTTACATTAAAATTGCACTTCATTAGTTTTTATTATTATTCAATAAAACACTGTTAAATGACAGTATATTGTAACAGACAGTAAAACACTGTTAAATGACAGCATATTGTAACAGACAATAAAACACTGTTAAATGACAGCATATTGTAACAGACAATAAAACACTGTTAAATGACAGCATATTGTAACAGACAGTAAAACACTGTTAAATGACAGCATATTGTAACAGACAATAAAACACTGTTAAATGACAGCATATTGTAACAGACAATAAAACACTGTTGAATGACAGCATATTGTAACAGACAATAAAACTGTTGAATGACAGCATATTGTAACAGACAATAAAACACTGTTGAATGACAGCATATTGTAACAGACAATAAAACACTGTTGAATGACAGCATATTGTAACAGACAATAAAACACTGTTGAATGACAGCATATTGTAACAGACAATAAAACACTGTTGAATGACAGCATATTGTAACAGACAATAAAACACTGTTAAATGACAGCATATTGTAACAGACAATAAAACACTGTTGAATGACAGCATATTGTAACAGACAATAAAACACTGTTGAATGACAGCATATTGTAACAGACAGTAAAACACTGTTAAATGACAGCATATTGTAACAGACAATAAAACACTGTTGAATGACAGCATATTGTAACAGACAATAAAACACTGTTGAATGACAGCATATTGTAACAGACAATAAAACACTGTTGAATGACAGCATATTGTAACAGACAATAAAACACTGTTGAATGACAGCATATTGTAACAGACAATAAAACACTGTTGAATGACAGCATATTGTAACAGACAGTAAAACACTGTTAAATGACAGCATATTGTAACAGACAATAAAACACTGTTGAATGACAGCATATTGTAACAGACAATAAAACACTGTTGAATGACAGCATATTGTAAAAGACAATAAAACACTGTTGAATGACAGCATATTGTAACAGACAATAAAACACTGTTAAATGACAGCATATTGTAACAGACAATAAAACACTGTTGAATGACAGCATATTGTAACAGACAATAAAACACTGTTGAATGACAGCATATTGTAACAGACAATAAAACACTGTTAAATGACAGCATATTGTAACAGACAATAAAACACTGTTAAATGACAGCATATTGTAACAGACAATAAAACACTGTTAAATGACAGCATATTGTAACAGACAATAAAACACTGTTGAATGACAGCATATTGTAACAGACAATAAAACACTGTTGAATGACAGCATATTGTAACAGACAATAAAACACTGTTAAATGACAGCATATTGTAACAGACAATAAAACACTGTTGAATGACAGCATATTGTAACAGACAATAAAACACTGTTGAATGACAGCATATTGTAACAGACAATAAAACACTGTTAAATGACAGCATATTGTAACAGACAATAAAACACTGTTGAATGACAGCATATTGTAACAGACAATAAAACACTGTTGAATGACAGCATATTGTAACAGACAATAAAACACTGTTAAATGACAGCATATTGTAACAGACAATAAAACACTGTTAAATGACAGCATATTGTAACAGACAATAAAACACTGTTGAATGACAGCATATTGTAACAGAGAATAAAACACTGTTGAATGACAGCATATTGTAACAGAGAATAAAACATGTGATGACAGCATATTGTAACAGACAATAAAACACTGTTGAATGACAGCATATGTAACAGACAATAAACACTGTTGAATGACAGCATATTGTAACAGACAATAAAACACTGTTTGAATGACAGCATATTGTAACAGACAATAAAACACTGTTGAATGACAGCATATTGTAACAGACAATAAAACACTGTTGAATGACAGCATATTGTAACAGACAATAAAACACTGTTGAATGACAGCATATTGTAACAGACAATAAAACACTGTTAAATGACAGCATATTGTAACAGACAATAAAACACTGTTGAATGACAGCATATTGTAACAGACAATAAAACACTGTTGAATGACAGCATATTGTAACAGACAATAAAACTGTTGAATGACAGCATATTGTAACAGACAATAAAACACTGTTGAATGACAGCATATTGTAACAGACAATAAAACTCTGTTGAATGAGAGCACATTGTAACAGACAATAAAACTGTTTAATCACAGCATATTGTTACAGATAATAAAACTGTTGAATGGTAGCATATTGTAACAGACAAAACACTGTTGAATGAAAGCATATTGTAACAGACAGTAAAACACTGTTGAATGAAAGCATATTGTAACAGACAATAAAACAGTTTATTTTCACTGTAAATATTTTGTGAATGTGGAATTCATTGATTTACAGGTGCATTTAGACTCTGTCTGTGATAACTAATAATGTCTAATGATAACTTGTAACATTATTCATCTGTTTGTAATTTATTGTCCTTTTAACCATGTCTAACTGCTGTTTGTGTCATTATAAATTGTAAATTAATTCCAGCTCACAATCCACCATTGAATTACATTACTCACAAGCCACTCCAAGTTGGTCAGATGCATGCCTCATGGAATATTTTTGTTTTTGTCACTATACTGGCTTTTATAGTTGAAAAGGAGTTTTCATCATGTGTGTAAAAATCAGTAGCTTTTCTTGTAAACTGAAATACTTGGAATTACATCAGTAATAACATGACAGTTTAGGGCTAAAACTTAATGAAACCACATTTGTATTTGACATACAAAGCCAAATTAGCATTATTTTGTTCAGAACTGTTTTGAGTTTTGTCCTACGAGCTAGTAAAACTTCAGAAAATTCACAAACTAATTTTTTTTCTGTTCAGAGCATCATGAAATCAAGTGAAGAAAAAAGATTTTCCAAATATCTCTTGTATGAAATGAAATAAATAAAACTGTTTTTTTGCCGTTTTGTGGAAAAGTTACTTCAAGCTAAGTTTCTGTAAGTTTTTAATCTAATGGTGCATTTTGTCTTTGGACACACAGATAGTTTTCTGACTCAAGTTGTTATAATTAGGAACATATTAATAAAAAAATTGTAAAAGTGTGTCTTCATACATGGAACTTCAAATATATTTCTGTTGATTGCAGTGAGAAGTGTATGATTCATATATAACTGTCATTGTGAAGGTTTGTACAGACCTATCTGGTGCATCATGGGTACTGTTCTTCTGCAGAGGCTTTTGCCAGAAGTACAAACCAGGCATTTGTGGAGGAAATAAAGTCTATAAAGAACAGACAAAGTAAGATGGTAGTTTTTGTTCTGTTTTGCTGTCTCTCCAGAACCAAATATCCCATATGTTATATATTTATAATCAGCAATTTTGAACAAGAGTAAATCCACTGGACTAGTAGAACAATGATTCTCACAAAATTTTATATTGGTGTTAGTAAAATATCTTATCACTTTTGTTCAAGATCATCTCAGTTTGACCTACAGTATACTTGTGATGTTGGTTTTCAACAGGTTCATAATATCTAGGTCACTACACATGGTAAAAAAAATAAATTATCTGACTTTCATTTGTTGAAGTCTGATTAATCACATAAAAGTCTGTCAATCAGTGAATAATCTACGATAATGAGAGTGGCTACAAAGACAGTTTTCATGTTTTGTTTTGAATCTAACATTCTCTAATTACCATTTTTTCCAATCACGTGATCTTTAACAGGAACCCTATCACGACTGCACCTACAACCTTAGCATTTCTAACCTTCTATGTTTAACTGAGATTAGAGTAAACGTGACGTTACATTGTTCAGCTTAGCTCTGAAAACATATCTTGCATATGAATCACTTTTCCAAAGGCAGAAAGCAGATAATTATCTTGAGACATATTTGTAAATAAAGATTTCTTTACAAAATGTTACTGTGATTTATGTTATGTGATTTAAAACTTTAACACTGGTTTATTTTTATAATTCTATTTTTGTTTTATTATTTTGTGGCTATTGTAATGAATAAAACAGCCATTTGTTTCTGTATGGGCAGGTCACAGTAGGTTTAAAGCTCGAATGTTTTATGAAGGGAGTGAAAACTCACTTCTTGTGGTTTAGAGAAAAATATAAGTATAATTTATGTATTACTGTTAAAAATATACGTATTCCAACCAGACTGTGATCAGTTAACATTAGAGCCTGTAAACTTTGGGTTTGTGGTTTGTAACAGTTTTCAATTAGCTGCTGATTTGAAGTTGGTTGCTTTAAACATTCAAATCCCCTGTTGAGACAGCAGTCTACAAATTTGCAGTGTTAAAATGTTGGATTCCATTTCCTGTGGATGACACAGCACACAATCCAGTGTGATTTTGGTATAAAAGTACATACACACACAAATTTTTAAAATTTGAAAATATTCATAATTTCTCAAAGTTTCAAAAGCAAAGTTGAAGTTAATTCAGGACGTATCTTTAGAATCCACAAACTTATTTTCTTATTAGATTTTCTTTGCTACAAGCACTTTCAAGATGCTAAAGTGTTTAGATAAAAACATTTATGTTGCATTCCTGTAAATGGTGGTGAAGAATGGATGATGGATTGTGTACATTACTCAGTGCGCACTTTTTAATACATGAGTTCAAACAATATTGCAGATACCAAAACTACACTAGTGACGTGTAAATGTATGTATGTATGACGTGAGAGCAATGCTTAGTTAGGATTCTTGTCTTTATGTTTAAAATAATTATTTAAATGAAACAATGGTTTAAACACAGTTCTAAACCTAATATAAGGGTAAATGTTATTATTAAAAATGGATTTAAAGAAACATTTTATTGTATTTTACCATTTACTGGTGACTATTCAGTGTCATAACATTTACACTGATATGTTTAGATTTATGTTTAAACCAATATTTCATTTGAGTAATTATTTTAAATATAAAGATAAGATCCCAGTTATGCATCTCTCTCAAATTACATATTCATTTACATGTCCATAGTGTAATTTTGACTACGTTGACTCTGCAGTTTGTTGTTTAACGTTATGTATTAAAGAGCGTGCTCAGAATATTGTTTATAATCATTTATCAGTTTTTCACCTCTGTTTAGGGAACTGCTATGTAAAAGTAACTTTGGAATAATTCAGCATCTTCAGGAGTGCATATAGCAAATAGATGTTATGCATGAAGGAAAGTTTTTGAGTTCTCATAATTTTCCAATAATCCAATTTGTAATATTTCTACACAAGAAAGAAGAGAGTGAGGAAAATGCAGTTTATTTTTCTTTATAATAAAGTAAATGTGAAATTGAACCGTACGTTAAATACTGAGCCCTGGTACAAACTATGTGAAAATATCTCCACATGAATATGGCATAAGGTCTGTGATGTTACTCCTACAGTTGATACTTGTTTGATCCCATCACTTATTCTTAAGTTAACAGAAAATTTCAGAAACTTTTCTACATTCTGTTGTTTTCAACACTTACAAGTTTCTCAGATTAAGAACCTAAAGAGTAAGTGATGTTTTTATGGACCAAACAGTGATTAGATTAGAGGGCTGAGAATCAGTTTTTCATATTCTGTTACTGCGAGAAATAAACTGTGGCCTGCCACTTGGAATGTGGGTGTGTTACAAGAGTGATGATCAAAATCCAATATTGGTTCTTACAAGTCTACACTAATAATGGTAAGGAAGTGTTAAAATTAATATCCTACTTTTATGCAAAAAAACACTTTTTTTAACTTATCCAGTTAGTTTTTATGCTCAGATGTCTTTCAAAATATAAAGTAATGTTTCTCAGAAAGCTTTATTCAAAATATAAAGTAATGTTTCTCAGAAAGCTTTAAGCTCTTTTATTTGAAGTTTGACCCCTCACTGTCACTTTATATTAGACACTCATAATATTATACATTCCTGTATCAGTTTGTTTTTTTACAACTGTTAAGTTGAGAAGTATTACTATTTTAAGTGTAAATGTTACTTTAGGTATAATTTAGATTTTGATAAACTATGTGGTTCAGTTTATTTGACATTTATTTAACTCTTAAGAGATGTATTTTTATTTGTATTCTGAACAGGAATACTTAAACTAGTGCTAGCTGGAAGGATTGGTGAAGCCACAGAAACCACCCGAAAGCTTTATCCAGGACTTCTAGAAAGAAACCCAAACCTACTCTTCCTTCTGAAGTGTCGACAGTTTATTGAAATGGTTAATGGCACTGACAGCGAAGTCCGTCCTGCACGAAGTCCCAGATCACAAGGCAGCTCTCCAGCTAGGAGTCCAAACTACTCAGCTCAGTCTTCAAGAACTTCTCATGCTAGTGTACTGAAATATTCCAGTAACTCCCCAACATCAGTTAGTCCTACTTCACAAGTAATTTGTGGTAAACCAATAGTTCATGTTGATTGTAGTTCACATAAAAACACTCGCAGGTCTCCAGTAGAAGATAAGAATATAACAAACAGTGCACTTTCTAATGGAAACGTGCTTAATGGTAATAAAGAAATTGACACATCAGAAAACATATGTGACAACATAGATCTGAGAAAAGGAGAAACTGTAACTGTTGAATATGCCCAGAATGGAAGGACTTTACCAATGATAGCCAATGGAAATATACAGTCATCTGTAGATTTGTATCAAAACAGTAATACCCAGGAGAATGACAGTGAGGGTGATGATAATGAAATGGGTAAGTACCCATGTCCTTTAGTAATTAATTCTGATTTCTACTATTCTTTAAACTTAAAATTAATAAATTTTTACATTTGGAACATGCTTATGTGACAGAAGTAATACAGGGAATCCTTTGTGTGGAGGTTTCACACACAGAATTTAAATACTTTGATGTGATGTATCTTGATAAAAACCTTGTTTAGTAACATGATATGGACAGTGTTGGGTAAAAAACAAAGTTATGATACTTAATGTTTCACGATGATGTTACTGATGATGAAAACTATATGAAAAGAGTAAAATTACATTGTATTTTTACATATTATAAAATGTCCAGTAACAGCTGTATAGTTTTCAGTAAATCTCAGAGTCCGTTCACCACTGAAAGGGGCAGCAACAGTTCAGTGTCAAGTTTGACCTGTCTCTGTTTATACTGAAGTGAGTCTTGTCAAGTTTGACCTGTCTCTGTTTATACTGAAGTGAGTCTTAGAAAGGGTCTCATATCATGGTTCCAAAATGTTAACAGTCTTTAAGCTAAGATAATCCATCACTGAAAATGGTATCGAATCTTTAGCCACAAAGATTCCAGCAGTTGTTATTGTTTTTGCCCTCTGGATGTTTAGGTAATTCTATTTTAAATTTTTCCTGGAATATCTTTTGAAAAGCATCATGCCTTTCATTGTTTACAGAAAGTGAAGCCCATGAGAGTTTACATTTGATTTTTATCATTTTACATAATGCAACGTTATTTTTCTTAATTATGTTTATGGCCATGTTTGATGATCATCCAATTTTATATGTGACCTCCAGTTCATACATTTTGCATATTGTTTTCAAACTGTTTTTCCCTGAACTTCAAACCCTAAGCATTTTCACACAGCTAATTGTAGGGTTAAGGCATGTTCTGTATGCTTTTTTAACTCACCCGTCATTGATGTAACATAATGTTTCGGTTTACTGTTTGATGTATGGTATTTATAATAAATTAGAAACTTGACCAACAGAATTTCCAAGCTATGTTACTGGAAGTAACAAAATCTGTATTTATAACTGTTATATAGTAAAAAGATTGATCAAGTGTTTTCATGGGAAAGTAAATTTGTAATTTTATAATTTTAAGTAGGTTTTTATATAATATGAAAGAATGTTTTCAAAATGAAGGACACAAGAAGATCATGTATAGATCTGTGGGCAGTGAAATTATTATTTTGATCACTTGTTACTGATGTTATTTGCCACTGTCAGTTATATTTAACTGTTGACTAAGGAAAAGGCAACTGGTTAGTAGAACCTTTCTCTGACCTCTGTTTCTTTGTATCATGATTGTGGGAATATTGTATCATTAAATTAGTTGGTTGTTATCAATTAATGAAGCAGTCAGTTGAAGGATTAGCCACCAATAGTTTCCATCTTTCGTTAAATAGTCTCAAACAATTAATAAATATTTACTTTCTACGTACAATGTCAATGAACATTCTGAAGTGTCTGTAACTAACATCTGAAGTTAAGCTTGGCATTCTTTGTACATACTTTAAATGAAGACAAGTTTTATGATTGGCATCCAATAGATGTTTTTTTTAATATCTTTCTCACATACTATCAACAGAATGTTTTACTTATTCTGCTATGTGTTTTTACAAATGATAAAATCTACAACAAATGTATAATCTGAATTGAGTTTGTTCTCCACACATGTTGTATCTTTTGTTAACATCATAATCTAGGCCTCAAATTACTTCACAATTTTTCATTAGCACCAAAATATTAACAGTAATTACTTTTAATTAAGTCTTCTACTCTAATTCTACAGTACCATTTTACAGTTAGGTCTATATACTACTGTAAAAATCATAAAGCAGTGATTAGCTTGAAGATGCATTCTGATAAACTTTCCTGCTTATTCTACTCTAATTCTACTGTATCATTTTACAGTTAGGTCTATATACTACTGTAAAAATCATAAAGCAGTGATTAGCTTGCTAATCTTGAAGATGCATTGTGATAAACTTTCTTGCTTATTCAGTGAGTTATTCATCTCAGCTTTTCTCATTTGTCTACTTTCACATGTTTTCAGGTAATCCCCATCATAAAATAGATGCAGTAGAACTGCATCTGTTGCATTAGAGTTAATAGAAACTAAAATTTTGGGGAACTTAAAGCCAGTAATTTTAGAACTAAATCTTATAATTTTCCAGATGCATATTACCTCCAAGTTGTTTATTGAAAAACTGAACTTTCTGTTCGTAATTCTTTCCACATTTGCTTGGTCATTTTGACTAATTGTCTGATCAATAGGTAGCCATGAAAGTTTCCAAACTATAATTTTTAATGTGGTAAATTTGTCACCACTCAATAAAACATGCATTTAGTAAGCATTAAAAGTCAATTAATTGTTAAATTAATTATTTTTATTAAGCTTTACCTGTGAATATATAAAGTCTGAGGGTTGACTTCTTCCAGATGCAAGGTGGTTTTCATGTTAAGGATAGGAATACATTCATTTACATTTCATTTCTATAACTTATAAAACTGTCCCAGTCATTGCTGTAAAACTTTATTTTCTCAGTTTTGTATGGACTGGGTTGACTTGACTAACCTTGTAACAACCACACACACAAAAAGAAAAAATACTTTCTTTTAATGTTTAGAATGATTACATATTATAACATAGAACAGCAGTTGATTATCCTAAATATCTTCAGGATTAAAACAACATAACTCTGTTTCTACTTATTGTTTCAGGATTAAAACAACATAACTCTGTTTCTACTTATTGTTTCATTGCTCTCTGAATCATGTCAAATTCATAGTCCAGCAAAGTCACTCAGCAAATTAATGCATAGCTCACCATTCAATTATATAACAGGTAAAATATAGAGTTTTACTTATAAAGACATTTGAAACGTATTTAGAGGGTTTAAAGATTAGGCAAATAAAATTTGAAATTTCTGAGATTAAGTATTTTTTATCACAACATGAAATTCACTCTGTACTTGGACTAGTTAGAAAAACCAAAACAAAATATTCTTGGATATATCTGTTTTAGTTTATTAAAAATACTTCAGTAAAAGTCACTTTTTTTAAGTATAAGATTTGTGATCAAAACAGAAAGTCTGCTTATTGAAAATTAATAGTATCAAAACTATAATGACCTTAAATGTGTTCACATGCTGACATGGTCCATCAGTTCAAATAAGCCTGTGTGAGAAGAGTTATATTTGGTAATGAGCATATGTCGTTTAATTTGGCTGAATTGAACTTTCGAAAATCAGTACTAAACTTTCCCATCCACTTTAGAAAAAACCTACACGAACAGCATAGAGACAACAACCACCCTGTATAATACCTTACTTAATAAGGACAACTACCTCCCTATATAATGCCTTCTTAATAAGGACAACTATCACCCAATATAATAACTTACTTAATAAGGACAACAACCACTGTAAATAATTCTTTGCTTAATAAGGACAACAACCACCCTGTATAATACCTTACTTAATAAGGACAACTACCTCCCTATATAATGCCTTCTTAATAAGGACAACTATCACCCAATATAATAACTTACTTAATAAGGACAACAACCACTGTAAATAATTCTTTGCTTAATAAGGACAACTACCTCCCTATATAATGCCTTCTTAATAAGGACAACTATCACCCAATATAATAACTTACTTAATAAGGACAACAACCACTGTAAATAATTCTTTGCTTAATAAGGACAACAACCACCCTGTATAATACCTTACTTAATAAGAACTACCACCCTGTATAATATCTTACTTAATAAGGACAACTATCACCGTGTGTAATACCTTACTTAATAAGGACAACTACCACCATGTACAAGTCCTTACTTAATCTGGACAACTACCACCCTGTATAATATCTTACTTAATAAGGACAACTACCACCCAGTATAATATCTTACTTAATAAGGACAACTACCACCCTTTAATATTCCTTACTTAATGAGGACAAGTACCACCTTGTATAATACCTCACTTAATAAGGACAACTACCACCATGTACAAGTCCTTACTTAATCTGGACAACTACCACCCTGTATAATATCTTACTTAATAAGGAC
Source organism: Carcinoscorpius rotundicauda (assembly GCA_011833715.1). Classification (NCBI taxonomy): domain Eukaryota; kingdom Metazoa; phylum Arthropoda; class Merostomata; order Xiphosura; family Limulidae; genus Carcinoscorpius; species Carcinoscorpius rotundicauda. The sequence continues at coordinate 96,343,457 of CM022395.1, forward strand.
AACTACCACCCAGTATAATATCTTACTTAATAAGGACAACTACCACCCTTTAATATTCCTTACTTAATGAGGACAAGTACCACCTTGTATAATACCTCACTTAATAAGAACAACTACCACCCTGTATAATACCTCACTTAATAAGAACAACTACCACCCTGTATAATATCTTACTTAATAAGGACAACTACCACCCTGTATAATACTTTACTTAATAAGGACAACTACCACCCTGTATAATACCTTACTTAATAAGAACAACTTCCACCATGTATAATATCTTACTTAATAAGGACAACTACCACCCAGTATAATATCTTACTTAATAAGGACAACTACCACCCTTTATTATTCCTTACTTAATGAGGACAAGTTCCACCTTGTATAATACCTCACTTAATAAGAACAACTACCACCCTGTATAATATCTTACTTGATAAGGACAACTACCATTCTGTATAATATCTTGCTCAATAATGACATCTACCACCATGTATTATACCTTACTTAATAAGAACAACTACCACCCTGAATAATATCTTACTTAATAAGGACAACTACCATTCTGTATAGTACCTTCCTTAATAAGGACATCTACCACCTTGTATAATACCTTACTTAATAAGGACAACTACCCCTATTTGTTATTCCTTACTTAATGAGGACAACTACCACCATGTATAATACCTTGCTTAATAAGGACAGCTACCACCCTGTATAATACCTTGCTTAACAAGAACAACCCCCTCGGAGTGGATTCCTGTACGTGGTGAGGGGACCTGCCAGGGAAGGTTCTGTTCTGTCTGGTTACCTTCTCTGGGATCTAAACATCCACCCACGTGATTGCCATGCGTAGCGACCCGTGAAGGGGAGGAGAGGATCCTGGTGGTTGAGGGGTCCAACCCTAACACACCACTTTGGCCTCGAATTCCTGTAGATGGGCAGCCCTTGGGTGGCCCTTCTTGGGTCAATCGGATGGTTCACCTGGGCTAGAGCCAACCAAGTACCTAAAGTTGGTACTTCTGTTGGAAGTTCTCAACGGATGTTGTGGACACTGTGCCTGATGCTGGTGTTTGGGGTTTCGTGCTCACGAACCCCTGGCGTTAATGCATTGTCCTTGCATGACTTTGTAGTGCGTACCCTTGTAGGGCTCCATGGTGGGTGGGGTCAGTGAGTATCGAAACTTTTTCTCTTTCCTCTGGATCCTAGAAAAAATTTAAATAAAATTGTAAAAAAACAGTCAATGGGTAAGCGACCACGTCTTGAATACTCAGAACAGCAATCTCCAACATCAGTAACTCACATACCTCACTTTCTGATATTGCATTCTCTTTCAGAAAAACCTTTAGGGCAAATGTCCCCTTTTTTTATTCAAAAGGGGCTAGAGGGACTTGCTGGCTCTCCAAAGTCAGTACATCCCAACACAGTGAACTCCTCTTGAAATCAAAGGCAATTGGCGATATATCTATTGAGGTTACACCCCATGCTACTTTGAATACTTCACGAGGAGTTATTGTTGAAAGGGATTTGAAGAATGTTCCTGAATCAGAGATTTTCGCTGGTCTCTCCACTCAAGGAGTTTCTGCAGTGAGGCGCATCTCCACTCGCAAAGATGGAGTTACACTGCCAACAAATACCCTCGTTTTAACATTCACTTCACCACGTGCATTCGCCACCATCAAAGCAGGTTATCTCATTTGCAGGGTTTGGCCATACATTCCAAACCCTCTTCGATGTTGTCAATGTCAGAGATTTGGCCACTCAAAGACATCTTGTCGTGGTTCCCTGACATGTGCTCATTGTGGAGGCAAGGACCACGATGCCTATGATTGTGACATAAACCCACATTGCGTCAACTGCAATGGTTCTCACCCCTCTTACTTTCATTCTTGTCCAAAATGGTTGGAGGAAAAAGAGGGGCAGCGTTTGAAAACGACACGTAACGTTAGTTCTCCTGAGGCTCAGAAATTGCTGTCCACAATCCCATCTCGGACATATGCTGCTGCACTCCATTCCACAACTACAGTGGAAGTGCAGACAGATCTCTCTGTGCCTCCAAGAGAATCGTTTTCAAAACAAATGAAAAGCCTTTTGACCTCCGTGGTTAAAAAAGTAGATGAATCGACTTCCACACCCATCTCTGTTCCTCCCATATCTTCCAACAAACCTCAAGATCTATGTCTTTCAGTTTCAAATACAGGCATTTCTTCTGATACATCATTTTCTTCCACCACAATAAACAAAACAATTATTCGTCTGCATCCTCAGTCACTTGATTCCTCTTCCAATAACATAAACCTGCCCACTCGACCCAGAGCAGGATCTATGGAGGTTGATAGACCTCCTCCGAAGAAAGACAGTAAAGAAAAAAGACGAGGTCGTAAACCGAAGGGTTCTCCAACCACTTCACCTGCCCATTCTTAAAAATGACCACCTTGATACAAAGGAACTGTTGAGGTTTACGTTCTAATCTGGATGATATCAAAACGCTGATTGCTTCCTACCAGCCTGTTTGTCTTTCTCTACAAGAAACATTTCTCAAATCTGCTGATACAGTCTCCATTCGGCAGTTTTCTCTGTACAGAAATGACAAGTTGTGTGATGGTCGAGTACATGGAGGGGTGGCACTGTTGGTTGATCAACATGTGCCCACCCTGTCTTTGTCACTCAACACACCCTTGGAGGCCGTAGCCATCCGTATTTCCTTGGGTCGTACCATCACTGTTTGTTCTATGTACCTGTCCCCTGGAGCGACATATGATCGATCAATCAGACTTCGATGCTCTCGTTGAACAGTTGCCATCTCCATTTCTAATCCTGGGGGATTTTAAAGGACACCATCCCCTCTGGGGAAGTGCTGTTATTGATGGGAGGGGTCAATCTGTAGAGCAGATGCTTTCTGATCACAATATTTCTCTTTTCAATACTGGTTCTTCCACTTACTTTCATGCACCAAGTCAGTCCTTCACTGCCATTGATCTCTCAGTTTGCTCCCCTTCATTATTCTCCCATTTTTCATGGAAGGTTGACAGTAATCCACTAGGCAGTGATCATTTTCCGATCGTTTTGAGAGGGACTGGCCATGGTTAATGCCACCCTACCCGCTTGCCCTGGTGGAAGCTGGATCAGGCAGACTGGTCCACTTTCACTGCTCTCGCAGAACTTGATCCTGCCATCGTAGATCAGCCATCAATAGACGACTGTGTTGCAGCGGTAACTGATTGTATTATACATGCAGCTGCTCAGTGTATTCCTAAAACCTCGACATGTTTCCCACGATATCCTCGTCCATGGTGGAATTCTGCTTGCAACTTAGCACGGAAGGCTCAAAAGCGAGCCTGGGATACTTTTCGTAGATATCCCACACTTTCAAATCGGGTTGCTTTCCAACGGGCCCAAGCACATGCTAGATGGGTAAGACGTCAAAGCCAGAAGGAATCTTGGATTAAGTTCACAACCATCATATCTTCTACCACCAGTTCTAAGATCATATGGGACAAGATTCGAAAGGCTAATGGGCACTACAATTCTGTCCCCTCTATCTTACTCTCTGATGGTCAGGAGGTGACTGATGTCTGAAACATCGCTAACACTCTAGGTGAAAGCTTTTGCCGGGTATCTAGCACTTCTGCTTGTTCCTCCACCTTCCTGGCCATCAAGACTCGGGCAGAGCGATCACCTCTTTCCTTTCAAACTGACTGTTTCTTTGACTATAATAGTACCTTTACCCTGGTGGAACTAAAAGTGGCCCTTCATCAGTCTGCCAGTACATCTGTTGGACCTGATGGTATTCATTATAACATGCTGCACCATCTATCTCCTGCTTCTCTTGATGTCCTTCTGATTATCTTCAACCGGATTTGGCAGGAGAATGTTTTTCCTGATGCCTGGCGTCAGGCTATTATTTTACCTTTCTTTAAGCCAGGGAAAGATCCAAAGATTCCTTCAAACTATCGTCCAATTGCTCTGACGAGCTGTCTCTGTAAGACCTTAGAAAGGATGGTTAATGCAGACGATCTGTCATTGCTCCGTTTGGCCTTCGCATCCGGGCACAATTGGATGAATTGGGTCTGTCCTTGGATAACATTGCAGATTCCACAGGTCGATGCATCCCACCATGGCTTATTACAGCCCCCAAGTGTGACCTTTCTTTCAATCACCTAAAAAAGGCGGATACTCCAGACTGGAAGTACTGTCTTTTATTCAATGAATATCTTTCAAACAATCATTCAGTTCCCATTTATACAGATGGTTCCAAATCAGGAAATTCAGTGGGCTCTGCTATGGTTTGCTATGGGTCAGTAGTTGCACGCAGAATCCCCTCTACAGCTTCTGTGTTCACTGCTGAACTGTATGCAATATCTCTTGCCCTTGATCATATTGCAGCTGAGCAGTACTCCAACTGCACTATTTATACTGACTCGCTTAGTTCTGTACTTGCCTTGGAATCACTTCACATTAGCTCACATTTTATTCTCGCAGATATTCGAAACCGACTGGCCCATTTCTCATTAGCAGCTACTTCAATCCAGTTTTTCTGGATACCAGGCCATGTTGGTATTCATGGGAACGAGCCTGCAGACATGGCAGCTAAATATGTCTGCCTCAGCACCATCACCTCTATGCCTATTCCGTACATGGACTATGGTGTTGTCTTCAAGGCTCGGCTTCGTGCCAGTTGGCAGTCCACTTGAAGTGAACAACGCGACAATAAACTTTTTCAATCAAACACAAAATTGGAGTTTGGCCATCTAGCTTCCGTAAGGTTCGGAAGGAAGTTGTTCTCACTAGGCTACGCATTGGTCACAGTTTTTTAACTCATCATTTTCTTTTATCTGGAACTGATGCACCAATGTGTAGTTTGTGTAACACTCAAATCACTATCAGCCACGTTTTACTTTCTTGCCATCGTTACAATTCTCAACAACGGCAATACTTTAAACATATTTTATCCCAGGGTCAGTCTGTAACATTGGACAGAGTTATTGGTGATGGTGACTCTGTCCACCTTAATAACGTTTTTAATTTTTTAATGGCTGTTAATATTTTTAATCTCATTTAAGTGTGGTGTATTTATTTATTACACCTTTTTAATTGTGGCTCCTTTTTTACAGTTTTATTCTCTCTCATTCAATGTGACATTACACAATGGCCAGAACATTAAATAACTCAACACCAGGACTGGAAAGGCCAACTTCAGGTGACTAACGCTTCTGTTTGAACTACTCGTTAGTCTTCCTGGCGAGTTACTATTATACTTTCGCTGCATATCATTTCACAGTTTTACAACCTTTTTGTACTGGCCATATTGACTCATAACCCGGAACCATGACGGAAAGACCAACTTCAGGTGACAGACGGTGGTTTATATACTACCTGTTAGTCTTCCTGGCGGGTTATGATCATTATCATTCTGCTACAGGTTGTCCTTTACAACTTTGTTGTCTGGATGTCGTCATTGATTTTTGCACCATTTCCTGTTTTAATTGCCATTTTGCTTTTATCTTCAATTAGCTTTACACATTTTACTCCATTTACTTGACTTTTATCTTTTTACTGGACATTTGGCTACTCTTTATTACGATTTTGCTGAGTGTCTTTTAAAACTTTTATTCTGTTACATTTTGATAATAGCTACTATGACACATAACCCAGAACCAGGACTGGAAAGGCCAACTTCAGGTGACTGACGGTGGTTCTTGAACTTACTCGTTAGTCTTCCTGACAGGTTATGATCATTATTATTATGCTATGAGTAAATAGTTTATAACTTTGAAGACTGAATGTCACCATTGGTTTTTACACCATTTTCTGTTTTAATTGCTGTTTTGTTATTACCTTCATTTACTTTTACAAATTTTACTCCATTTACGTGACTTTTCTCTTTTTACTGAACATTTGGCTACTCATTGTTGTGATTTTACTGTGTGTCTCATAATACTTCTATTCTTTTACATTTTGATACTGGTTGCTGTGACATATAACCCAGAACCAGGACTGGAAAGACCAACTTCAGGTGACTGACGGTGGGTCTTGAACCTGCCTGTTAGTCTTCCTGGCAGGTTATGATTATACCTTTTTGATAGAGTAAATACCTTACAACTTTTTACACTCTGCCTTCTATCTTAACCTTGTAGACTAAGTGTCAACATTGGTTTTATACTTTTTTGTTTTACCTTCATTTCCATTTATGTCTTTTACTACATTTTTACCGGTTGTTTGGCGCAGATAGCCTCATTGCTTTTTGCCATAAAACACTAAATCAATCAATCAAATAAGAACAACTACCACCCTGTATGATACTTTGCTTAATAAGGACAACTATCATTGTGTATAATATCTTGCTTAATAAGGACAACTACCACCCTGTATAATACTTTGCTTAATAAGAACAACTACCACCCTGTATAATACTTTGCTTAATAAGAACTACCACCCTGTATAATACCTTACTTAATAAGAACTACCACCCTGTATAATGCCTTGCTTAATAAGGACAACTATCACCCTATATAATATCTTGCTTAATAAGGACAACTACCACCCTGTATAATACCTTACTTAATAAGAACTACCACCCTGTATAATACTTTGTTCAATAAGGACAACTACCACCCTGTATTATTTCTTACTTAATCAGGACAACTACCACCATGTATAATACTTTACTTAATAAGGACAACTACCACCCTGTATAATACTTTACTTAATAAGAACAACTACCACCCTATATAATGCCTTCTTAATAAGGACAACTACCACCCTGTATAATACTTTGCTTAATCAGGACAACTACCACCCTGTATAATACTTTGCTTAATAAGGACAACTACCACCCTGTATAATACTTTGCTTAATCAGGACAACTACCACCCTGTATAATACTTTACTTAATAAGTACAACTACCACCCTATATAATGCCTTCTTAATAAGGACAACTACCACCCTGTATAATTCTTTACTTAATAAGGACAACTACCACCCTGTATAATACTTTGCTTAATAAGGACAACTATCATTCTGTATAATACCTTGCTTAATAAGGACAACTACCACCCTGTATAATTCTTTACTTAATAAGGACAACTACCACCCTGTATAATACCTTGCTTAATAAGGACAACTACCACACTGTATATTACCTTCCTTAATAAGGACAACTACCACCCAGTATAATACCTTATTCAATAAGGACAACTATCACCGTGTATAATACTTTGCTTAATAAGGAAAACTTTCACCGTGTATAATTCTTTGCTTAATAAGGACAACTACCACCGTATATAATACCTTGCTTAATAAGGACAACTACCACCCTGTATTATACTTTGCTTAATAAGAACTACCACCCTGTATAATACCTTACTTAATAAGAACTACCACCCTGTATAATACTTTGTTTAATAAGGACAGCTATCACCGTGTGTAATACCTTGCTTAATTAGGACAACTACCACCCTGTATTATTCCTTACTTAATCAGGACAACTACCACCATGTATAATACCTTGCTTAATAAGGACAACTACCACCCTGTATAATACTTTACTTAATAAGGACAACTACCACCCTGTATAATACTTTACTTAATAAGGACAACTACCACCCTGTATAATACTTTGCTTAATAAGGACAACTACCACCCTGTATAATACTTTGCTTAATCAGGACATCTACCACCCTGTATAATACTTTGCTTAATAAGTACAACTACCACCCTATATAATGCCTTCTTAATAAGGACAACTACCACCCTGTATAATTCTTTACTTAATAAGGACAACTACCACCCTGTATAATACTTTACTTAATAAGGACAACTACCACCCTGTATAATTCTTTACTTAATAAGGACAACTACCACCCTGTATAATACTTTGCTTAATAAGGACAACTATCATTCTGTATAATACCTTGCTTAATAAGGACAACTACCACCCTGTATAATACTTTACTTAATAAGGACAACTACCACCCTGTATAATACCTTGCTTAATAAGGACAACTACCACACTGTATATTACCTTCCTTAATAAGGACAACTACCACCCAGTATAATACCTTACTTAATAAGGACAACTATCACCGTGTATAATACTTTGCTTAATAAGGAAAACTTTCACCGTGTATAATTCTTTGCTTAATAAGGACAACTACCACCGTATATAATATCTTGCTTAATAAGGACAACTACCACCCTTTATAATATTTTACTTAATAAGGACAACTACCACCATATATAAAGCCTTACTTAAACATTTATTTTTTAGCACTCATGTAGTCTGTGTTAGAAGTGTATTTGTTTTTAATACAGTCAAACCTCATTATAAGAAAAATGAAATATCCTGGTAAAATAAATTGTTGTAAGAGGAGTTCATTATAACTGATTGACCACTGTAGGGTGTTTTCATTATAACTGATTGACCACTGTAGGGTGTTTTCATTATAACTGATTGACCACAGTAGGGTGCTTTCATGAAAAACAAATGTGTTCCATAATTACAGTGCCTGACAATGTATTTTTTTACATACATAGAAAAGTACGTCACACAAAAATTAAACTATTATATATATTTCCAACTGCCCCCTAGTGGCACAGCAGGAAGTCTCCAGACTTGCAACACAACAAACCAGGTTTCAATACCCATTGTGTAGCTTTGTGCTTAACTACAAACAAAGGGACAATACTTCCAACTGAAGAGGGTTTTTTGCATCATCAGTACATTGAGACAGAATTTGTCACTTTACTTGAAAAGGCAAAATATTGCATAATAAAGTTTATATCTAAGTTTCATGGCAATGTTATCACAGCATAGAAAACATTGTATCTTCAGTCTGTGTTGTTTGAACATTATCACGAGACTGGGGGTAACAGCATAGGTTTACTGTGTAATTAATTTGAAGGCAGTTCTTCAGCATTGATGAAGAATAATGAAGACTCTTAATCTGGTTCATTGTTTTGTTGTTCCACTGTATGGAAATAATGGAGTCATCATTAGATGGCAACTCATAACTTTCAAATTCTTCATCTGCAGGACATCTCAGGCAACTCAAAGTTTCAAGGCAGATTTTCCCAAAGACTGCAAACTTCTTCATTGGGAGCCTCATTAGAAGTTGTACTGGAATTATTGTTTTCAGTACTGGCATTGATCTCTCCTTCCACGTTAAGACTAACGGTATTGGCATTGATCTCTCCTTCCACGTTAAGACTAGCGGTATTGGCATTGATCTCTCCTTCCACGTTAAGACTAGCGGTATTGGCATTGATCTCTCCTTCCACGTTAAGACTAGCGGTATTGGCATTGATCTCTCCTTCCACGTTAAGACTAGTGGTATTGGCATTGATCTCTCCTTCCACGTTAAGACTAGTGGTATTGGCATTGATCTCTCCTTCCACGTTAAGACTAGTGGTATTTTGTGCACAAACAGATGATATTTTATGGAAGCACTTGACAATTGTCAACTTGGTAACTTTCTGCCACAATGACTGTAACATACCAAATGCATCTTTGTTGTTGATTGTTGGTAGGTATTATCAAAAACAAGAGATGCCAGCATTTCCTGTTTGAGATCAGTTCTCTGGAAATTTTTTATCATGCTTTGACCTATCTGCTACAGCTTTTATGTTGTGTTTGGTGGGAGAAATGCAAACTTTATCAGCCTATGATTGGGTAAGTCGGACAATTGTTAACCAATATGAGGATTTTTCTTATGTTTGAACTTCCAAGTTTCTTTGTATATTCACTCACTGAATAAATCACTATTCATCCATTCATATCTGTAGGCCTGACGATCAATGGATGGAGGGTGAGATTTTTAAAACACTAACTTTTGTGGTCCATACATATTTAAATACAGCATCATGGTGATTCTTTCTTGGCTTTACTTTCCTTCCAAAGAGACGTCACTTTTTTAATGTTAAAATCTCATTAGGCATCACAGTATTAAAAAGATTTGTTGAGGCATAGCCTTTGACTAGCACTGGGAATGATGTTGACACTGAGTCGTCAGCCATGTCACTGCTGACCACAGCAGCTTGGTCACACACTGATTTAAAGATGATGCCGTGTCAAGACTTAAATCATTGTTGTCAGCTGTTCCTGATTTTAAAGGCTTTCTCTTGATTTTGCTTGGATAACAGGCCTGATGAACAAAATATTCATGAAATATGGATTGGCAAAACATTTGTTGTTAAAACAGTGGCTTCTTCTTGGGAAGTTTCCTTTTGACTCATTGTATTAATGTATAAGTATTTGCATCTTGTGCCATCTCATGATAGTGTGAAGCAGCTAATCTTATGTTGTTGGTCCTTTTATGGTTCTTCAGCTTGTGTTGTAAAATAAATGTTTACAGATGAAAAACTTATTGTTTTGTTTAAAAACCATTTTGTTGTGAACATAGTTTTCTAGTAAGTGGTTTTGTTTTAAATGACATTTACTTAGAGTGATGTCAGTGACATTTCAAAAGGACTTTGTCGTATTTTTAAGCTGTTTTTATTGTAATTGAGTGTATTTTAATGAGGTCTGACTGCATCGTCTTATATTTAATTGTATAATTATAAGAACTGTTCTCTTCCAAGTATTCTTGAAATAGGTCCTTGTTTATATTCAACCTCCATCAACTAATACATCTTGGTCAGTTTTAATTTATTAAGACTTCTTATTTTTAACACGTTTTATTGTACTGCAGCTACTTGGTCTATGCTGCTAGTCGTATCTGCTTCTTCAACATACTTATATGTGGGATGTCTTTTAAAAGTGTTAAATATGAATGAAGTAAAGCAGTTATATCTATCTATCAGGCACATAGTAATATATACACACACACACTTAACTCATCTGTGGACACACAGTAATATATAAATTTGCTTCACTTATTTCTGCTGGTTCAAATAATAGTTGTTTGTTCTCAACTTCAGCTCAAATAATAACCTGACTTGTGTCGTATATTTCCTTGGCTTTAACTATAACACTGACCTATTTGAACAGACACTAATGTGGAGATACTCCATTATTTACTGTAGGTTTATAGTTATGTTATTATAGAGTATTCTGTACTTTTATTTTAAATTGTTAGCTGCGTCATTTGTATCTACTGACTTCATAATTATCCCTATCACAATGGATCATGAGTCAAAGTTTGACTTTCATACAAAATGTCATTTTACTTCTTTTGTATGAATTTATGTCAGTGAGTTTGATATCAAATTGAAGACAATAATTCAAATTTTAGTGTTATGTATCAGTTAATTTCATAAGTTACAAGTAAGTATTGAAATGTTAAATATTGAGTTTTGTGTCAAATGGTATGTTGAATGGAACATTGGTTCAAATTAAATATTTGTGTTGTCAAAATACTAACTCTGTAGTTTTGTATGAATTAGGAAGTGAGATTACCAGTATTTTCAAACTAGAATGTAAAATGAGACTCTCGTATTTGTACAGATATGACTCATCTACTGTATCTAACATAATTCATCTCTTTCCGTTTCAGAACAGTCCCTTATACACACTTAATTCAGTATATGGCATATGGATAACTAACTGAAAGTTCAAAATGTCCAACTAGTGGCTTTCTGAGCTGTATTAAAGTGTTATGAAATTATGTTGCTCTTTCAAAACCAAGAAAGTAGGTTGTGTCTTTAGTCTGTTCGAAATTGAATATTTTTTTAGGCAAAATACAGCTTAGTGACTAAACTTGATAAATTAATGTGGTATTAAATGGTATCAAAACAGTTATTTATAATTTCGTTTTGGCTATTTCAAATGTACATTAATAAAAATTACAAAATGCTGTATCATATCCTCCACATGTGAAATTTGAAAAGGGTCAGCAAGCAACACAAGGTTTATTGTAACTAGAAGATATAATTGTTTGTTATGTGTATTTATTTACTGTTTTATGTTTTAAGAAACATAAGTTTAATTTATTTTTAAATAGTGATAATATATATATACCTGTATATAATATATAATAATTGTAATGTGACTGTATATTACAAAATACTAGTCTACTAAAATGCAGCCAAGACAGGTCACTTTCTGAAGAATAAAGTTCAGTTTTCTATTATTACATCCAGTAACATGAGTGCATGACTGGAAACCAATATATAAAATGTATAGATAAATGTATAATCTTGTTAGATTTAAGCTATTTAGACTAAACATTTTTGTTTTTGTATTATAACTTGTTGTCATTTTAGAGTGAAAAAAGTCTAATTTATATTACTTCCTAATTTTTTATAGTGGTTTTGCGATTTGTTAAATTTACAGACCCCACATAGTTATGTTAGAGAAAATAACAAACATAATATAAAGTTTTATTGAAAACAAATGTTTGAGATCTGTTTAAAGGGTTGTGGAGATAACACAAATAATATTCAAGATTTTTGAGATGAAGAACAGTTGTTTTAATCATAAAATGAAAATCACTTCACACTCAGGTTAGCAATTATACAGACTTGATTATTTCACAAACATTCACAAACACATTTTTGGTAGAAATACTTGTTAAAAACCTGATTTTTTGTGTACAAAAGACTTGCAATGTTCACTAGAAGTTTAACAATTTTTTTGAAGATACACATACTACATAAGAAGTTATGGTATAAATACTTAGCTTGTGTATATTGTAGTGAGCCTGTCATGAAAGAGTTAAATGAACGTTACCTGCTACTTAGAATCATATTTTTCTATTCATTACAACTTTACTCTCTTGTGTCTCATTGAGAAATATTGCTACTGATGTATTGTGGCTTCTGATCTTCACTCTTATTGCCATACTTACCATAAGTACAGTCTTTTATTAATTCAGGCATCTAGCTGTACAGCCGTGTTGTGTCAGATTGAACCTTTACACTCAAGCCTTTTTAAACTTTATCCATGAGTGTTGACTATACTGTATCATTCTTGAAGGAAAAAGGGACATCCTTAAGTGTTGTCTAAACAGTACTGTTTTTGGTGCAACCAGTAACATTTTGGAGTGTTTACTGTACAGTATTGTTCTTGGTGGAGTCAGTAAACTCTTGGAATGTTAACTGTACAGTATTGTTCTTGGTGGAGTCAGTAAACTCTTGGAATGTTATGTGTACAGTATTGATCTTCCAGGAGCCAAGAACATCTTAGAGTGTTAACTGTACAGTATTTTTATAAGTGGAATCCGTAACATTTTTGAATATTGACTGTATAGTATTATTCTTGGTAGAACTAATAACATGTTGGGATGTTGGCTCTACAGTTTTATACTTGGTAGAACAATTAACATCTTTGAGTGTTGACTGTAAATTATTGTTCTTGATCGAACCAGTAACATATTGGAATGCTGACTATAAAGTATTCTTCTTGGTGGAACCAGTAACATATTGGAATGTTTGCTGTAAAGTTTTATTCTTGGTAGAACAACTGACGTCCATGAGTGTTGACTGTATATTATTGTTCTTGGTGGAGCCAGTAACATCTTGGAGTGATGACAGTATTGTTCTTGGTGAAACCGATAAAAACTTTGACTGTTGATTGTACGATATTGTTTTTGGTGGAATCAGTAATGCATTTGGAATGTTAACTGTACAGTATTGTTTTAGGTAGAATCCTTTACATCTATGTATGAATATTGACTATATAGTATTATTTTTCGTGGAATCACTAATATCTTTTACTGTTGACTGCACAGTATTGTTCTTGGCAAAACCACTAACATCATTCATCTTGACTGAACAACATTGTTTTTAATGGAAATAGTTGCATATTGGAGCGATGACTCCATAGTATTGTTTTTTGGTGGAACCTGTAACATATTGGATGATGACTACACAGTATTGTTTTTGGTGGAACCTGTAACATATTGGATGATGACTATACAGTATTGTTTTTGGTGGAACCTGTAACATATTGGATGATGACTATACAGTATTGTTTTTGGTGGAACCTGTAACATATTGGATGATGACTATACAGTATTGTTTTTGGTGGAACCTGTAACATATTGGATGATGACTATACAGTATTGTTTTTGGTGGAACCTGTAACATATTGGATGATGACTATACAGTATTGTTTTTGGTGGAACTAGTTATATGTTTGAGTGTTCACTGTATAGTATGGATGTTTTTGGAATCAGTAAACGTTTGGAATGCTAACTGCACAGTTTTGTTCTTCCAAGATCCAGTAATATCTTGGAGTGTTTACTGTACAGTAATATATGTAATGGAACCAATAACATTTTTCAGTGATGACTGTACAGTATTGTTTTTTGGCACAACCAGTGATATTTTGGAGTGTTTACTGTACAGTATTGTTCTTGGTGGAATCAGTAATCTCTTGGAATGTTGATTGTATAGTATTGTTCTTCCAGGAGCCACTAACATCTTGGAGATTTGACTGCACAGTATTGTTCTTGGTAGAACCAGTAACATATTGGTGTGATGAGTATAGAGTATTGTTCTTTGTGGAATCCATAACATCTGGGAGTATTGACTGTGTACTGTTGTACTTGGTGGAACTGGTAATGTCTTGGAGTGTTGACTGTATAGTATTGTTCTTTGTGGAAGCAACATCTTTGTTGTTGACTGTACAACATTGCTTTTCATTGAGAGTTGTTTATACAGTATTGCTCCTTCCTGGTGGAATCAGTAACATCTTGAAGAAGTGACTGTACAGTGTTGTTTTTGATGGAGTCAGTGACATCATTGGTGTTGACTGTACAGCATTGTTTTTGATGGAATAAGTGACATATTGGAGTTTTGAATAAGCGTATCGTTCTTGGTTGAATTAGTAACTGTATAAAATTAACTGTAGTGAAAAGTAGTAATACCACACCCTTGGCAATTCATTGCCTATGTAATTAATATCTAAGTTATTTCAGTCCATCCTAACAGTAAATTTATTTCTTTTATTGGTATATCTTTCTTTTTTTATAACTTAAGAGCAGTGATATGCTGAACCGTTTTCACTTGTTAGTGTGATTTAACACATCATAATATGTGACATCCTGCAAATGTTGACCTTAAAGTTAGTGTGATTTAACACATCATAATATGTGACATCCTGCAAATGTTGACCTTAAAGTTAGTGTGATTTAATACATCATAATATCTGACATCCTGCAAATGTTGACCTTAAAGTTAGTGTGATTTAACACATCATAATATGTGACATCCTGCAAATGTTGACCTTAAAGTTAGTGTGATTTAACACATCATAATATGTGACATCCTGTAAATGTTGACCTTAAAGTTAGTGTGATTTAATACATCATAATATGTGACATCCTGCAAATGTTGACCTTAAAGTTTACCACATATACTCATTTAAATAGGTTAATTTTTGTGAACAGATTTTATGCAATAATTTAGTGGTTTATTTTTATACAAGTAATACTTTCAAAAGGTGGAAATATTTATTCAGTGGAAGTCCACAAAACATGAAACAAAACTAACATATTTATCTCCCAGTAATAACCTTGACTTCAGAGTACATTAATTTCTCTAAAATTAGAAAATTTTGAAATTATGTTTCCAATTTACATATGATAATAAAGATTAATGTTATATTTGGTTAAGACACCTCATAAAGTTATATATTACAATTTAATGATGATACAAACAAACATTTAATAAATATTGTAAGTTAGGTAAGAATACCCACTACAATAATACCCAAGTACGTAAATAAACTAACACTATTTTATAGCAAGTTATATCTTTGAAACTAAGAAGACTTGTAGAATTGGTACAATATTTCGATCACTGGTGTGATCATTCTCAGAGACACAAGTTTTATCATTTGTTTACATATGTTTGTTATACAGACAGTAGAGCTACATATATGTATCAAATAAGCAAAAACACAGTTAAAATAGAAATTCATTTGTTTTGATTGAGTTAATATGGGTACATTGTGTGCTAACTATAATTTTTTATCATATAGGTATACCAATTCTATATTAAAACATTAAAATGTATACATAAAAATATTAAGATTCTCTGGGCTTATAAAATGTATGATTAGTACAAAAACACTTGTCACAACTCTTTTACCATATGTAACAGTCTTGTTAATGAGGGATAATTTGGTGTTTTACCTCTTTGTTAGGACTGAATATTCTCTTGACTTATATGGATATTTCAGTGTTGGTGAATACTTATTTCCAGAATGCTACCTTCACTTATGTTTTGATATATCATGCCTGTGCTGTGATGACATCACATTATTACTGATAAGATAAACATTAACTGTCACAATAGTTGACATTTCTTAAATGTCTGGTATAAACAGTTTTCATTCTGAGGCTTTGTGTGTTGTACAGAAATTTTAACAGTGCTTCCACGAGCCAGACATACAGGGTTTTGCTATCCCTAATTTTTCAAGTCAAATCAGATTGTTTATTTATTGGCTAACACTTTTACCAAAACTTGAATGGACAAAAAGCAGGTGATTGCCACACTCTTTTTGAGAACCAGATCTATGATTGGCCACAAAATAGATGTCAACACACTGAACATTCAGTGAGTAAGTGTACTGCTCTTGTATTCATAAAGCAGCGTTAATACAGGAAAAGAAAAAAACGATTTGTAAGTTCAAAGTTCTTGCGTGCATACAAAACTATTCTCATCTGCTAATGACGTGCAAAACATTCTGCCAGAGAAGAGTACACAAATAAAAGTTGCACTTTCACTGCTGTATTAGTTGACGACCTTTGTTAGTATTATCAGTAGACATTATTTTATCATATTTTTACCTTTGTTAGCATTATCAGTAGACATTTTATCACATTTCTACCTTTGTTAGTATTATTATTAGGCATTATTTTATCATATTTCTACCTTTGTTAGTACTATCAGTATACATTATTTTATCATATTTCTACCTTTGTTAGTATTATCAGTATACATTATTTTATCATATTTCTACCTTTGTTAGTATTATCAGTATACATTATTTTATCATATTTCTACCTTTGTTAGTATTATCAGTATACATTATTTTATCATATTTCTACCTTTGTTAGCATTATCAGTAGGCATTATTTTATCACATTTCTACCTTTGTTGGCATTATCAGTAGGCATTATTTTATCATATTTTTACCTTTGTTAATATTATCAGTAGACATTATTTTATCACATTTCTCGCTTTTTAACATTATCAGTAGGCATTATTTTGTGACATTTCTACCTTTGTTAACATTATCAGTAGTATAAACAGTGCCTTGAAGATTCTAACTTACTTATTCTTAATCATTTATAACATATCTGAATTACAAACATGTTGGCTTAAGTTTATTGTGTTTAAGAACAAAATGTCTTAATAGTTTCAAAACAGTGAACTGAAAACCATAATGTTATTTTAAAAAGAGAGATAATTTTCCAATTTCTTATAAACTGTTAAAATACTAGTGTAATTTTATCTTCCGTTCACAACATTCACCGTCTTTAGTTGAATAATTACTATGAACACTATGTAACAAAACTTTTGCTTTTTATTGTTCGTGGGCAGAAGGTGTTATTTCCCAGTTGGTTATGCCTAAAGTCAATGGAAAAGACTTATTTTTCTCTTCAAACTTTCCTTTAGTGGCCTAGGTAATGAAATTTTCAAATTTACCTGTTTTCCAGAACATTCCAAGTAGATTCAGTGCTGAGTAGCTGATAGAGAATTTTCTTGAACTTACAAGAATTTTCTTGAACGTTCCATAGCTGTATATGTAGAGGGGCTCACTACTCACAACATCAGTTAGTTCTAGCTGCCTATGTGAACACAAAGACTTATCTAAGGATGCTTTGCCATTTTTTTCTGTTATCTTTGCCTTTGGGACAGCAGGGACACCACAGCACACACTATAAAAGGAAGCACTGGTCACAGCTGACCAAGTTCTCTGTGGGGAGCACCAGTGTCAAGGGTGAGCCACTGGTGAAGCTCCAGAAGGTGTTGTTCCCACCATTGCACATAAAATTGGGTCTTATGAAACAATTTGTCACAGCTCTTCTCTAAACTGTCTGAGGCAAAGGTCAAAGCTGGTGTCTTCGTTGAACCACAAATAAAGAACATCCTGGAGTGCATAAAATTCCCCAAAAGGCTCTGGAGGAAGGAAAATGAAAGGTTGGGGCAGCTTTGTCACAGTGGTTTGGGGCTTCTTGGGCAATCACAAGGCCAAAAATTATGTGGAACTGGTTAAAGCTACAGTGAAGAACTATGGCAAAATGGACTGCAGGATGTCCATGAAAGTCCATATCCTTGATAAATTCAAGGAGAACATGAGAGCATACTCAGAGAATCAAGGCGAGTAGTTCCGTCAAGATATACTGGACTTTGAATGCCACTACCAAGGAGCGTATAACGAAAACATGATGGGAGACTATTTGGGGCTGATACATGAAAATGATTTATATTACAGTTGCACATCTTGAAAAATACTCACTTCTAAACATTTTTGTATAACTTTAGTACACATACATGTAAATCTTGATTCATATGCTGTTTCATTCAGACCTTATGTAAATGATAATGTACAGATTTGCCCGTTTTTACATAGAAAATAGGTTAATAACTAAATTTCATCACACTGGTCACAAAAGCAAAGTTTGAAGGGAATAATGGCCATTTTCTGTACTTTTACAACATAAGTAATTAAGAATTAACACACATGATCCAGGAACAAAATTTGTGTTACATAGTGTTAGGTAAATTATATTTTTTCGTACATTCTTCATATCTTACTTTATAATCCAATTTCATAAAATTTTAAGACCATATTCATAAACTACTTGGCTGCTATTTGTACTGTGTTTTTGGTTAATTTGTTAACTACTAACAAAATGATGTTATTGGTTGTTAATTTGGTAACTACTAACAAAATGATGTTATTGGTTGTTAATTTGGTAACTACTAATAAAATGATGTTATTGGTTGTTAATTTGGTAACTACTAATAAAATGATGTTATTGGTTGTTCATTTGGTAACTACTGATGACACGTCTTTAGCTCTTAAAAACTGGTTACTGTTTGCAGTATGCTTTAGTTGTTGACTAATCACTTTATTGTGTATCCTAGATGTTGACCCCCCACGAAGACTTATGTGTGGAGGTAGTCAATTAGCACTGGAACGAATGCTACAGTTTGGACGAGAGCTTCATTCATTTAGTGTACAACTAAAGAGAGAGTTTGGAACTAATGAAACTAACAAAAAAATGTTGCAGGTAAGTATTTATTGTTTGTTTTAGTTAAGACTTTGTGAATATTTTATTAATACACATAAGTAAGTTTTTTAGATAATATATAATACCTTTGTATTTGTACCTTCTGATGGAACATATGTGAACATTAAATTTAGGCTTATGGTGAAAATTATGTAAGTGTCGTATATGAATTATGTTTGATAGTAATTAAATATTATTTGGTAATTGAAAAGTGCTATAATGATGCCATTCACTTGCTTAATTAATAGAACTAGGAGGAATATAGAATTTGTTTGGACATTTCACATGAAGAGATTGACAACAGTGAAAACAGGGGACATCTAGCCCTTACTGTTAACCCTATATTTATGGATATGGGCTACGACCTTGAGTATAATGTTTTTCAATATGGTTTCACGTGTTTGATGTCAGAATTATAAGATATTCATTTGACACCACTTTGCCAGTTTAATGGCATTTCGTGGTAAATACCAGATGTAGTGTACGGAGATAATAAGAAGAAATTTGATGTTTTTTTGATTAGTAATGAGAAACTCACTTGAAGTAAAAATGCATCTCAGGATGACTGGAATGGGTATTAACCCTTTTACCAAAATGTGGCAGAGAACAACGTTTTGACCTTCTTAAGCCATCTTCAGGTTAACAAAGAAGTTTTCTAATTGAGATTTTGTAAATTCAATGTGTCATGAGAAAAAGTATTTACATTCATCATTAGAACATTGCCTCGCATTCATTCACAGAGTCTGAGTCAGATTAATTTACAGGCATATCATGACTATAGATACATTAATAATACTTCTGATTTTTAGCTTACAACAGGCTAGTAGTGTTTCCTAAATTCTTGTCCAATTTTTTGAAGAAACATTTGGTGATTATTTTGGAATTATGACCAACATTACTTCTCCAATATGGGCTCAGTTAACCCTTTCACATTTGGCTCAGTATAATCTACAAATTAATTCATAAAATAGTAGTTCAAAAAATTTTGAATGCAAATCAACAAACTTGACAACATGGCCTTTGACCCTTGACCCATTGTAAAAAGGTTAAGCTATAAACAGTAATAGCATCTAAACATCAGACATACAGGTATTCATATCACAAATTAAGATATTAATGTTGAGTAGCACTAGAAACACTAGATTTGTATCATCTAATATCAAAAGATTGATTACACTAAACACTGAACTTGGTGTTGTAACACACATCAACACATTAATAACACTAGACTTGTGCCATCTCATATCAAAAGATTGATTACAGTAAATATTGGACTTGGTGTTGTAACACACTTCAATACATTAATAACACTAGATTTGTATCATCTCATATCAAAAGATTGATTACACTAAACACTGAACTTGGTGTTGTAACACACATCAACACATTAATAACACTAGACTTGTGCCATCTCATATCAAAAGGTTGATTATACTAAACATTGGACTTGGTGTTGCAACACACATCAACACATTAATAACACTAGACTTGTGCCATCTCATATCAAAAGACTGATTACACTAGAAATATGGAACAATTCAGTTATTCATACATTTAAGAGGTTGATATTAAATAGCACTTAAAACCTGTAACCAAATCAGACACCGTCTTTTGAGGAATTAATCACAAGTAGGTTTAAACATTTGGTTACTGCTGGTTCATCCTGGTTTTTAAATCATTCTTCATGTGAATATCAGTAAGATATTTCTTTTCCACAGCTGTAGTTGTAAAGGTGAAAGATAATTCATGCAACATTTTGATAAAGTTTTTAAAGTGAGATTTTCATGTTTTATCCATAATTTCGTGAAACGTGAGGTTAGTAGGAACTGATTATTCCTACTGACATAAGTATGTGTCCAGTATTGGGGCACTTGTGACTGTTACATGTTTGTGGGGTTGTTGTGTGTGTCAATCATTTGTGTCTTTAGTGTGAATGTTACATTCATATTAGTTGTATCCTGAACATCTGCTTTACACATGTGTGCCATTTATTGTACGAGTTGTAAATGTTACATCTTTTTGCCCGTTGTAGTGTGGTTTATAAATGTTAAATACCTCTTGTATCCTATGTTAGAATAATTGAAAATTTTACATCTCTCAGTATTATTGATCTGATCCATATGTAAAAATAATGGAATATGTTTGAATATTGACTGAAAATTTTGAGTAAATGTTAAATATTGAAGACTCATGCATCTGTAATATAGCTCTATTGTGACATCACCTATGGACATACCTCATGGTAATTTTGAGTTGATTTTGTTTATAATAACTTGTCTAATTTTAAATGTATGAACAATCCTCATAGCTGTGTAACTTTTTGTTATTTTTCTTTATCAGATAAAACGTCTGAGTGTTAAACAATTGGTAAAACGTCCAAAAATTTCTGGTAATTTCTAAGCTCAAATTCAAGATAAATCTTCTTCTGCACATTGCATTGTATTAAATAATAAACATATTTTATAAAACTGTGAATAAATATCATTTTGTCTCCAGATTACAAATAATTCAATAAGTATAAGACATTTAATTTTTTATTACAAATGTTAGGCCTAATGCTAGACATTTAAGGATTTATAATATTAGCAAGAGTAATATGTTTTCTATTAACTCTGTGTATAAAATCATTTACAATTTTTCGTGTTTAGTCCAATAGTTTGTTATTCATTGCAGGATGCCTTCAGCCTTTTAGCGTATTCAGACCCGTGGAATAGCCCAGTGGGACATCAGATGGATCCAGTCCAGAGAGAACCCGTGTGTGCTGCACTCAACAGTACCATTCTAGGTAAGTGTCTAACATTCTAGAACCTAACAGTTCAAATGTAGTTTGTGTCTAACATTCTAGAACCTAACAGTTCAAATGTAGTTTGTGTCTAACATTCTAGAACCTAACAGTTCAAATGTAGTTTGTGTCTAACATTCTAGAACCTAACAGTTCAAATGTAGTTTGTGTCATACAGTTCTAGAACCTAACAGTTCAAATGTAGTTTGTCTAACATTCTAGAACCTAACAGTTCAAATGTAGTTTGTGTCTAACATTCTAGAACCTAACAGTTCAAATGTAGTTTGTCTAACATTCTAGAACCTAACAGTTCAAATGTAGTTTGTGTCTAACATTCTAGAACCTAACAGTTCAAATGTAGTTTGTGTCTAACATTCTAGAACCTAACAGTTCAAATGTAGTTTGTGTCTAACATTCTAGAACCTAACAGTTCAAATGTAGTTTGTCTAACATTCTAGAACCTAACAGTTCAAATGTAGTTTGTGTCTAACATTCTAGAACCTAACAGTTCAAATGTAGTTTGTGTCTAACATTCTAGAACCTAACAGTTCAAATGTAGTTTATGTAGAGCTATGATTCTAAATCCCAACAGTTAACACTCCTTCGAAAATTGGGGCCTAATAGCAACTTGAAAGGTTATTAATATTAGGCTAATAATTTTGTATTTAAATGAAATTGCCATTAACTGACCCTATCCCTTTATATTTTGAGGAGCAATAATATTGACTTTTCAGACTTTTGTGAAATAATATTTAATTTTTTTTTTAAAACATCTACTAAGAGTGGATGCAAATATTTTTTTCGTAAGAGTGTTAAGTTATAGTTGTGTTTATGTAAGTATCATTCAGCTTTCTTAGCTAATGTTCAAAAGTGTTTTGCTGTTTTAATGTCATGTTAGATGAATATGCAATATATTTTTAGAGGCTTTAGAAGTTATGTTGGATGTATTTAGCAATTTACTTGTAACTGCATGTTAAAAATTCATGTCTTTACATATTTGGTAAATTACATGAGAGTGTGCTCAACACCAGAAGTGTGGTTGATTATTTTTAGATGCTGCTTTTCTAGTGATCGATGGTTTAATTCTAGTCATCTGCTCTTTTTATGTGAAAATCTCCTATAGAAAACTTAATTGTAACTTTAACTATTCAGGTTTAAGACTAACGCTGTTTTTCTTTGTGCAGAATCTCACAATCTACCACGTCAGCCACCTTTAGAACTTGCCTTAGCTCATGCACAGGAAGTGGTCAAGCTCATGGCCAGAAGTGGACTTGGTTCCTGTGCTTTTGCAAATCTGGAAGATGCCCTCTTACATTGACCGTGTTTTGGATATAGAGCAGCATTCTTTTTTTCTGTATCCAGTCTGCTAGTTTCACAAAAACTATAAATCATTTTAGTCCTCTATGCTGCTATTATCTTATTTCAATCTGTCTTTGTTCAGTTTTGGGCATTTCAAACTACGGTACCGTGACAAACAAACCTCTTTTCTGAAAGCACTAATGTGATTTTTCTTCGTGTCTGATCCTGTTTTATAATTTACTTGGCTGCTCATATCAAGATCTACCAAAACCATGTAGTTGTTCCCTCCACATTGGTGGACTTGTGTGTAAAACAATATAGATGTGGTTTTGTAGAGACATTTAATTATATCAGTAAGAAAACAATGAAAGATTAAAACAAATCCTATAGCTGGTTTGTGACTAACAGTACGCAGGCTTTCACGTCTGTTCTCATATACAAGGTTGTAAAGAAACTACAAACTGCACATCTGTTTCTGGATGTGGTTTCTCTTGTTAGAGAAATGTGTTATTTTACAAAGCTTTTATTATATTCTATTAGATGTTTCAGTTGAAGTGATTAGGTTGATAGTTGTTAATCAATTAGAATATTAATGAATTCGGCTAGCCCTGTTAGCCATGTAAAGGTGGTTCACAGTACGATTTTGTATTTCAACGATTTAGTAAAATTAATCTAATGTACCTGAATTATCTCAGTAATAATAAAATCAACTGAAGAAACAGCTCGTGAAAGGTAAGTAGAATGAGCTGGAAAATTGTCATTGTGTGAAACATTAATTTCATAGCTTGGTAATTCTGGAGAATGAAGCTAATTACAACACCCATGGATAACTTCAGTACTGTTTACGAAGCATTCATTCATTCTCAGGAACATATTTTGTTTTACCTAATTTATTCAGAAACTGTACTATTACACATTACACCATGATTGTAAAAATGTGTTATTACATATGGATTTTTCAGCAAAAACATTACTGTATCACAGATTTCATGAAACTTGTATCTTCATTGATTGCAGACTTCAACTGTAATAGTACGTATTGTAATTTTCCATATTCCTGGTATTATTGAAATGAAGTATTAATCTGATTTCCAGGTTTGCTACAGTTGTGCTATTCAAACGTTACTATGGACAATTGAACTTTTGTGACTTAGTAAAATATGGCATAGCTGATTGACAACTTAAAATGTGCTTGAATTATACTGGTGAATGAAATTTTTAGTCATCCTGGAACTGCTGTAAAATAAACTTAGTTTTGTTTTATAAAGAAAAGTAAATTGTGAACATTTTAATTTTGACATAACTTATTATTGCTGAAAACTAGCTTTGAAACAAACTTTTATAATTACTTGTGGTAATTCAATTTTTTTTTTATAAAGAAATATTAAGTAAAGCATATTTATGTAATTAAATGAAATGATGGTTAAATAAACGTTTGTCAGCCAGGCATTTCCAATCAAATATTGTTCTATATTTTAAAAATAAAGCAAGCAAAACTGATTTTTGAAATAAGATAAAATTCCACTTCGTGTTCAGTGCTACATAAAACGTGATTTCTTTGTTAAACACGTTATCAGCAGCAGTATTGGACAGTGTGAGTGATAAGAATCACTATGAACTACACAGTGAGACAGCATCTCTGATATATGTATTGATTTAGGCCTGAGCAATGTTAAGACATTTAATATTTTACGTTTTTACTGGTGTAGAGATATCAGTGTTTACATTTATGTGTAGAACTGTGGCATTTTGGATTATTGTGTAATAAATAATTGTATCAAGTTCTTTCTGGTGTATTAGTTTGTTTTACATGTCCATAGTGACACACTGTCTATTTTTTGTACCATTTCCTAATGATTTTTGTGGAAATTAACCTTGTCTGAAAACCTTTTACTTAATATCCTTTCAGTGGATGTTCAGTAAATCTGAGACAAGTACACGTAACTGTAAACTATTTGCCAGATATTGAGATTGATAAGATTTCATAACTGTCAAAAAAGAAACTGTATCTTGGCATGACCTTTGGTGAAATAGTGTCAGATGCTCTTCCAAACATAATGCATTCAAACTTTGTGTATAGCACAAAAGGACTGAAATATGTGAATTCGGGTTCCTATATGGTGAAGTAAAATGAACAGGAAACACCATAGGTTCTGTAAGACTGATACTAGTTTATGTTACTGTGACGTACAACTGTTTAAAAAGTAAGGTTAACTATAAGTTGACTCCAGTTGCTAAATAATTTCCATTAGCTATATTGTTAACTTTATTAACAAGTCAGACAAATACGTGTAACCAACACACACTCATTTTACATCTTTTAATATTCACAGAACTTTTACAAATGGTAAGTTAAATTATCAAGTAATGAAGTAATACATATGTCATAATAATGATTACACAGGGTACCCTACAGCTGTGCCTCACCAAAGATTGTTTCAAATAATATTACAGTAGCCTGACACTTGCGAGGTACAAAAGAGATACCACAGAAAATCTTCTGATCCACAAGTGGTCATTCAACAACTTACTCTAAAATCAGGCATAAGGATAGACCTATTTGTGAAAAGAACGTGATTGTTTTATTTGTTAGTAAAGCACTTTCTGGGAGAAAGTGGTCCACTCATATTAGACACCACAATGGGATTATCAAATTTATGGTTAATAACCCATTTTGGTTATTACAAGGTTAACATTTGGTTGTTTGTGGATAGTTGCACAAAGCTATTTGAAGACCATCTTTGCAAGCTATCTGTAATTTTGACTGATAATGTGGATTCAAGAAGTCTTAATAGAAATGAACTAAAAATCCCAAAACCTGAGCATTTTCAAGAAGTAGACAATTTCTTCTTCAGAATGAAAAATGGAGATTACAGGGATGGTAGCACATTAGCGATAGTCAGTACCAATTCTGAGAATAACTGAAGAGTGGAAACTCACCCTTTTAATGCATTCATGGCTCCAATGTGTGGATTGAGGTAATATAACATGCTTCATAGGTCCTCAAGATTCACACACTAAGCCAAACTGGCACTGTAATTTTACAAAACTGTTTTGGTAAACTTTAAGAACTATTTGTAATGTTTTTAGAGTGTATTTTGATTCTCCTTTAAGTTTTTGATGCATAAACTTAAAAACTACCAACTGATTATATCTATTTTAATAGTTTAAACACTTGTAAAACTAGTTTCCTTTCTCTTCAGGAAAAAAAATGCATATACACATTTTCAGACTTCAAAAAACAGAGCAAAAAATGCCCACTTGGCTATCTTTAAGAATATACACATTTCTGACTTCAGTGGTAGAAACCTTTATTTAATAATGCAGACAGCTACACAGTAATAATTTCATCTTCCTTAAAACACAACAGCTGTAGTCGCATGTGGTTTTTAAATATCTTTAACTGTTCCTCAACAAACCTGAAAAAAAAATTAGAATTTAATGAAAAGATTCAGAAGTGTAGGACATCACAATATTATCAGTACTGAAACCAGAATAAAATGGGTTTTAATTTCAAAAATTATAAATCCAATATTTCCTGAAAAATTTTGTAAAAAAAAATACGAATACGAAGTAACTAGAAGAAAAACAGTTAATGGAACTTATCATATTCACCCCCAAATTTAGTAACTCTTGGAATTATTATATTATAAAAGTGATTTACTAAAATGATTGCACATTATAATTTCAGTGCTTGGAAATGAAGACTCGTTTTAAAATAAGTTGAGAATAAATGTAAACAGTAATTGGAAGTTAGTAAAAAAACACAAACAAAAACGCAAAGCTAACTGTGGGTATTAGTAAAACATTACACAATATTATATACATAACTGTAATAAAGCATCCAATGTGGAAAACAAATACACAATGTAAGTCATTGGAAAACAGTAAGTGTGTTTTGTTAATCAACTATTCCTACCTGGAAGATAATATTATGAAATATGAATCTTTGCATTAAAAAAAACAAATAATAAACTACAGAAACTGAGACACAGCAATATGGAGAACAGTAAAAACTGGGACTTAAAGACCCAAACAATGTACTTAAAAACTAAAACTTTAGGAAAAACAATATCATAAAACCAGGGTTTACATAAAAACGATAAGCAACACAACATAAAAACTAGGGTTTTAGTAAAAAACAAAACTATACAAATGGGGTTTGAGTAAAAGACGAGGAGAATGCTACAAAAACAAACTGGTACTCACTTGTTATCTTTGGTTGCAGCAAACGGTTCAAGGAATTTTCTACATTTCATGAAATGTTTGCTGTAAGTATGAATAGGAAATTTTGATTGAAATGTTCTTTGTAAACCTTGAAGGTAATGCGATTATGAAAACAACACTTCTGAGGTTTTATCAATGATAAAGGATGTTAAGTAATTCTGATGAGTTTTTTAGATGAAACTAGCGCATATCTTGTTTAATTAGTTCTATATTTTTGTTGTCTTAAGGAAAGTATGTAAGAAACTATTAGATATTATTCATCATATTAATGAAACAGTATGTACAAAAAATTAGTATATATTTGTTTGTATTAATCTTGTATTTTGTCAGATGACCAACCGTGTTGTCTGACATGTGACTAGTGCCCTGGAACACACCCTTAATCAAAACATCACTACATTCAACTGCACACTTATCAATGTCCACACTATTCACATGATGTGGACTTTGATCACCAACCAACATCATCAGTAAATTCCTTAACTAAAAACCTAAACCCCCACAAAAATATCTTTTGTTCCTTTTTATTTTATTTTTTCAAAAAAGAAATCGTATTTTGTATAAAAGAAATGTTGGTACAATACACCAAGAGAAGTTGAAAATCTCAGGAAAGGTTTGCCTTTGTGATTAGCTAACAATGTCTGACATTTTACTCTGTTGTAATACAGTATAGTGTAGAAAGCTCACTTAATTATACTACCACATTGTACTGTGTGATGTTTGTATTCATACATACGGGTTGATAAAATTTGTAACAAAAATTAACATAGCACGAATCTTAAGTGAGAATAGTTTCAAGTACAGGTTCTTATGACAATAAAACTAACATGAATTTCTCAACTCCTTACTGATAAACTATTGGTGGTAAATAAAACAATGAAATTTACGTCATTACTCATCATATTTGAAATACTGACTTCCTTTCAATCATGTGCATATAGGACTAAGGCTAATGTTAGATGGGCATGCTAAATTGAGTCAAGAAAACATGGAAAGTCTAGGTACGTTGTATGACAGAAGCCTCGTCTTACTACAGACTAGTGCAGGCACTATGTACGTTGTATGACAGAAGCCTCGTCTTACTACAGACTAGTGCAGGCACTGTGTACGTTGTATGACAGAAGCCTCGTCTTACTACAGACTAGTGCAGGCACTGTGTACATTGTATGACAGAAGCCTCGTCTTACTACAGACTAGTGCAGGCACTGTGTACATTGTATGACAGAAGCCTTGTCTTAGTGCAGGCACTGTGTACGTTGTATGACAGAAGCCTTGTCTTACTACACACTGTAGTGCAGGCACTGTGTACGTTGTATGACAGAAGCCTTGTCTTACTACAGACTAGTGCAGGCACTGTGTACGTTGTATGACAGAAGCCTCGTCTTACTACAGACTAGTGCAGGCACTGTGTACATTGTATGATAGAAGCCTTGTCTTAGTACAGACTAGTGCAGGCACTGTGTACGTTGTATGACAGAAGCCTTGTCTTACTACACACTGTAGTACAGGCACTGTGTACGTTGTATGACAGAAGCCTTGTCTTACTACACACTGTAGTATAGGCACTGTGTACGTTGTATGACAGAAGCCTTGTCTTAGTACAGACTGTAACTAGCAGCAGGTCATGTGGATAAGAATAAAAACATCGAACCCAATTAGCCAAGACTGCTGTCCTGTTTAAAAGTTTTACAAGTCACAGACTGTCTCCTTAACATAAGTTCCAACGTTAGCTGGACTTGGACTTGTTTTATCCAATGTAACAAAGCTTCTTGGATTCTGTTTTGAGGGTTTATGTATTTGTTTGTGGGAAGGGGCAACCATCACAGTCTTTAAAGAGATAACCTGGAACTTTTTAAATTAAGCCGTACAAACTAATAACAGTATATGTAAAATTGGTATATACCTGGTTGAATTAGTTCTGTAGGTGGACACAGCTTCTTCCATAGCCCGAAGATCAAGTGCTGCCTGAGATAACACACAAATAAGAGTATAAAACATCGTTTAATAATCACTTTAGATATCTGTAGTTAGCAAATAATCAGAAAACTATCAACACTGAACATGTCAATACACAAGTATATAATGCATCAGAGCACCACAGACTTTAAACCTTTATTTTGTAACTGACAACACCCACAAGAGATGAAAAGTGATCCACTCACTTCAAACTTTCTCGGCAACTATATTGTTAACTAGTAAATAAGTGGGAATCAACAAATCAGCACATCCCTTTGTAACCAAGTACATCTTCAACTGATAGGTAAGTGGAACACCAATAAACCAATGTCTCTCTCTGTACTTAAATTACATCCTCAACCAGCAAATAAGTGGAACACCACCTAATCTCAACCTTCTTTTGTAACCAAGAGCATCCCCAACATTGGGATTCTTACATTAGGAAAGCCATTGATTAGTCAGATAGGGTTTAGAGAAGGGTTACTAGAAAGGTGCCTGGTACGGAGGGATTGTCATATAAGAAGAGGCTGAAATCTCTCAAACTGTTTAAGATTGTAAAAAGAATTGGTACTGTTAACAAATCATCTGCTTTCATATTTAACAATTAGAACAGTAGGACTCCCTTTCTACCCAATTACATCCTCAAACAGGAAATAACTGGAACACCTACAGATCTGAACCTCTATTTGTAAAGAACTACAATATCAACTAGATAGTTGGAACACAAACCTTTCTTTGATATTTTACAAGTGAAAATTAGGATTGTTTCTTTACAGAATACATAAACAAGTTATTTCCTTATGGTGATATCTCTCTAATAATTACTACACTTAGATTCTTCAAATAGAAAGTTTTGTTGCATGCATAATTAACACTTTACAATATCTCATTATGAAAAAAACATTTTTTTTTAAAAGGAACTAAATTTCAAACTTCTATTTCAATATCACAGAACTTGTCTGCATACTAAACTTGACATAAGTCTAAGACCAAACTAATGATATGTTTAATTGGTGGAAAGTGAAACATGGGTAATTCTTTCACTATTTATATGTTTCCTCCTTAAATGTTCCTATTCAATATAAACAGCAATGAATACCACAGTAAAAAACTGCATACAGTTTACTGTACTTTTCTCTGGTGTATTTAAACACAAAAACCTCAGTTTAGAAACTGTTGGCTCAATCAAACTTGTTACTGTTGTTCAGAGAGACAAAGTGATCAGCACTTCAGACCTGAACATGGAAGGTTTGATGTTGGTTTTTAAACATTTATAACAAAACTGTTGAAGTTATCCTTTTTGTCCCCAGGTTTGGTGAATAGCTCTGTGTTAGAAAAGGTGGACACATGATTATTTAACAAGTTATTAAAAAGATGACAATAAAAACTTCTTTTAAATGTTCTGTTTTCGACTATTTTTTTCTCAACATCTGTGATGTAATTTATTTCTTTGTTATTTGGAATTAAACACAAAACTTTGCAAAAAGCTTTGGTACGAATGGTAAGACTACAGAAAACAAACATAAATATTGGTGGAGAAGATATTATTTTCAGCTTTATTTTTCAACTGGGTGTTCAGCCTCCGGATGAGATGTGATAAATGCAGCTGACTTAAGGAATGTCTTGATAAGTTTTCGAATGATAAGGGCTGGCTTTTAGTTTGTTTACTTTGGTAGATGGGACTGCCCACATGGACCAAAATGTCTTTTGACTTTTAATGTTATATCACTTTTATTGTGATTTCTCTTAATTGGATTAATTCCCATTCTAATTCTTAAATCTCTAGGAAAGCCACAAAAACTTGTATACATCACAGAGAAATATATTATACAGAAACAAAAGTGTGACAACTTTTACCTGGACATTACCATTCGGACTAAATTTATGAACACACTCATAGAGACGAGCCATCTCTTCAGCCACTGCCTCTACTATCCTTGTCATGACTTTGCTAACAAATGGTGGAGAAACAGCAAACACCTATAACAACAAATACACAGTCATAAGCAAATATTTTCCTTGATGAAGACAAACCAACTTGAAATAAAAATGCATTTCAGAACAGCTGGTAACGGTTTTTAACATTTTCACTGATAAGCAGAGAACAACGTTTTGACCTTCCCAAGTCATCCTCATAACCTGAAGATGACCTGGAAAGGTTGAAACATTGTTCTCTGCTTATCAATGAAAATGTTTTCATCACACTTTTACGACAAACATTTTACTATATAGTAATGCCAGAATGTAACAGTGTAGGATTTCACTATGATATAAAACATGACAAAACCTGGTAAAATTATTGTATTAACATTGTCTTAAACCCTTTTATCACTCACTGAATACATTATTAAAACCAAATGAGGTTACTACTGCTTTATAATCCATACTCCCAATTCTATTATGAACAGTGTTGTGTTTACTTACCTTTTTACTAATAATAGAAGAAACTTTAATAACATTATGTATGCTAATTACTTTGATGAAAAAAAGAGAAATTTTATATTTCAGGTAAAGTTCACTTAAGTACTGGAAACATAGAAAATACACACACACATTCTACAAACCCCCTTTATTATCTGGTTACATGACAAGATGTTTGTGTCTCTGTCAGACATAAATAACAAATAAATCAGTTACATTTTTAGCTCATGACTTGTATATTTAATCTTTCAAATGCACTTAGATCTAGAACCTCATCCACTGAAACAAATAAACTATTTACATATTAATCACCCAACTTGTAGACAGACAAGAAAATATCAAATGTAGTGTTTCAACTTTTAACTTCCTACAGCAAACTGTACATTTCTATCAATGTTTCTTTGATCTCTTAACACAATATATCTCATTCATGTTTACTACACACAATGCATTCTCATTTTGCAAACCTAGAGTTTTAAGTCTTCCATAAAAATGTTAACCCTAACAAGTCCTAACAACAATCTAATGTAATCAATTCTAGAATTATTGTCACAAACCACTTAAGTCTAAACACCTAAAATTTGTTGGACTATTCATGTTTACATCAACTAAGTTTTAGATGTAACATTTACTGACTTCACAAAAAGACTTCAACGAGAAACAAGAGAAAAAAAATGATTTACCTGAATCAGAGAAGTACTAAAATATGAATATCAGAATGGTTATTTTCATCACTACTATATTAAAAACAGTTTTATAAATGAATAAAAATTGACATTCAAACCAAATCACAAAACACTGAAAAAAGAGCTTCCCATGCAAAGTAAATCTTGCAATTTTCAACGAAAAAAATAAAAGTTGAGGTAATGTAAATTATCTTATCCAAACTTTAATATTTGTTGTTGAAGGTAAACAAAATATTCTAAATCTTACACTGAACTACCAATGTACAAAATTTAAACCTTTCATTCTTCACGTAATTTATATAAGAAACAACAGGTGGCACACAAGATAAAGAAATATGTTGGCAAAATAAATCAAGAGATATCACACTGCACGTTTTCAAGCTTTTGTTCTAGAGAAATGACATAAATAATTGAGGCTTACACTTTTAAACGATGCTTATAATCTTGACGGAATGAGATATTTAGGTGGAACACCTAGAATGACAATTGTTTAGGAAGTTTTTCTTTCCTAATTTTGGATTTCTAGATTACAATGAAGGCAGCTAATCAACTGTAATAACCACCAAAGTGAAACATGACCATCAATCTTATTATGCAAACATAGTCCTAGTGGGAAGTAAGCCATGGATCCCCCACATTCTTCTTGGGGTCTTCCTCTGGTCAGAGATTAAAGTGAATTGTATTGAACTACCATTTTATGTGATCATGTATCAAACTGTAGATTATAATTATAACTTTAGTATCATCCATTAGTTTATTTCGTAATTTAAGGTAGATATTAAAAAGGTCCTAAATACAGAATTTTATGCATCATATGGTAAGTTTAATGCAGCTTTGGTTCAAATTAATATATGCAATATCCAAATACAACTATAGATTCTCATGCATTAAAATTTAAAATTACCAGTAGTGATAAGATAGAGTACAAAAACGCCTCTTTTCTAATTTCTGAGACATCACTATATCTAACAAATCAAATAAAGTGGCCCCACCCACTTCTTCCATTTTTGGAAACAGTTTTTACATACACCTGCTTCACTCTCTCCAAGCTTTACAGCGACTTAAAAGCTTATAATTTTCACCAGGTGGCTCTCAGATTCTTGAAGTTGCAAAACTCTAAAAATTACTTCTTTTATATTTATCTCAAAAGGAAGGAGCAAGTGAGCATGTGTTCAAAATACGTTTTTTGTAGACCCACAAACAGTTTAATTACTAAGCTTGATAAACTATAGAAGCTTTCCTTTATTATTTAGTTTTTCAAAATATGTATATAAAACCCAAACAAATGTATTTTGTTTTACATTCTACACATGGAAAGTTTGACAAGGTTTAGCAAATAATATCAAGGAGTGAACAAGTAAAAATTTCACAAGTCTAACAGAGTATTGTTTTGCTAAAGTTCATTTTCTGTTCTATATTTTGAGATAAAACACCCAAAATTTAATTATGTATATATGAACTGAAACACGACTATATTTTACAAAGTACAAGACAGACACACTTTATAAAGGCCACTTTCATACAACTGAATATTGTAACTAGAATGCATGTGTACCACATAAATGTAACTTCTACAGTGTAAGTCAGACATGACTGATTTGCCAATAAAATAAAAACAATAAATACGTAGTTGAATAACACTATGAGATTTAGACTAAACATTTGTGATTTCTATTATAATTTACAGCCATTCCAAAAAGGAAAAAGCATAACTTACAGTTACGACAGAAAGTGTTCGTACCCCTGAGTCGTGAGTAGTTTTTTCCACGTATCTTGAGAAGTATCATGATTAGGATAAAGTAGAATACATTATAAATATTGTACTAACACAAATCTACATAAATTTTTATGTAAATTGAATGACAAATAAACTGTTTATAAACAAATAACTAAACATAGGAGGGGCAGAAAGTATTCGTGTGTCTACTTTAATGGTCAGTTGTGTTACCTTTCAGATGATTTACTTGGCGTAATCTCTTCTTATAGCCCTCAATGATCATTTGACAGTACTCGACGGCTATTTTCTTCCATTCTTCTTTACAGAAGTCTCCAACTCTTGCAAGTTTTTTGGATGACGCTGATGAGCCCTGGTCTTCAACTCATGCCAAACGTTTTCAATTGGGTTGAGATCGGTTGACTGCGATGGCCA
Organism: Carcinoscorpius rotundicauda; assembly: GCA_011833715.1. Lineage (NCBI taxonomy): Eukaryota > Metazoa > Arthropoda > Merostomata > Xiphosura > Limulidae > Carcinoscorpius > Carcinoscorpius rotundicauda. The sequence goes on from CM022395.1 coordinate 96,378,165, forward strand.
CTCCAGAACGCTTATATGGTTCCTCTGCAACCAGGATTGCACATATTTCGATGTGTGCTTAGGGTGATTATCGTACTGGAAGATCCAACGATGCCAAGCCACAAGTTCCGAGCATCATTCTTGATATAAGGCCTAATATATCAATGTACACTTTTTTTTTCATGATTCCATTGATGCAGTGAAGGCTGCCTACACCAGAAGAGCTGAAGGAACCCCATAGCATGATCGAGCCACCTGTGTGTTAAACTGTAGGGACAGTATTCTGTGGACGATTTTGTTCGCCCTTCTTATGGAAAATATAGGGAACATCATTATGGACAAAAACCTCGATTTAAGTCTTGTCTGATCAAAGAATACTCTTCCAATAGGTAAAGGGTTTATTACATGCTTTCTTGCATACCTCAATTGTGCTTCTAAATGAACAGGCTTTAAAATATGGAGTTCTACGAGAACAGCATGCTTTGAACCCAGAAGAGCAAAACTTGTTTGTAACTGTAGAGGTGCTTACTTCAACCCCAGTTTCCATTACCAGTTTCTGCAAGTCATTACCTGTTAAATGAGGGTTTCTTCTAACTTCTCTGATAACCTTCCTCTTGGTTCTCTCTGGAATTTTGGTGGGGCGTCCGAAACGAGGGAGGTTAGCAGTTGATCCTGTAAGCTTAAACTTGGCAATTATGCTTTGAGCAGCAGATTTCAACACATTAAGTTGTGTAGCAATACTGGAAAGAGACACATGAGACTTGTAATTTACAATAATTCAGTTTTTTAAATCACTAGACAGTTGTTTCTTGTTCGCCATGATGACCAAGCAGATAATGACGGAGAAGGCACTAAATTGCCGAAAGTAAATTTTTTGCTGGCTGTCAAATAATTATGAACCCAGTGTCTAGTTCTGGAATGGTATAATGTAATTTATTCATCAAACTAAACAACATTTTTACAGGAAAATCAGTTTTTCACAGGTTTTGAACTGTACGAACACTTTCTGCTTCTCCTATTATTTGTTTATAAACAGTTTATTTGTCAGTTAATTTACATAAAAATGATGTAGATGTATGTTAGTGTAATATTGTATATTATATGATATACTTCTGTTAGCCTACTCGTGATACTTTTTAAGTTATGAGCAAAAAACCACTCGAGACACATGGGTACAAACACTTTCTATCGTAACTGTATATCTGTCTCCTTTTTTTTTATTGAGGTTACGAGGTTGATTAGAACTACCACGCCTATACAGAGATACAACTGTGAAAATAATAGAAAATTAAAAAAGTTTTTCAAAAAAAAACCTTTGATAATTGTCTGGAGGTTATTAGGAAGTTACAAAGATTTCAAATGTTAGACAGTCAACATTTAAAAATAATATATGCATGAGAAAATAAATATTTAAAAAAATTTTAAAACTTTATAAAAAACAACTGATATTTTGTACATGTAAGCCTTGTAATATTGACTAGCATGTAAAATTTTTATCAAAAATTAGAGAGTGAAAACTACAACAAGCACAACATGGTTACAAGGTTGGTCTTTTAGACCCAGCCACTAGTAAGAGAGAAAAGATGAAACTTTGTATATATTAAAGTAATTAATGTTCGTTTAGTAATGTAACTTACCAACTTGCACATAACTTTCTTATAGCTTATAGAGTTCTGATAGCAAAAGCTCTTACCTCTGCATGGATTTCAATCATGTTCATCAGTGTTTCTTTCACATACAGACTGACACCTAAGAAAAACTTATCTTTATTATTGGGCACAGCATAAACAATCCAAACATGCAACTAAGAAGAAATATAAACTTTAAGGCATTTCACAGTCAATGGGAAAAAAAATCATATTTTAAAAACACAATTACATTTTTCGATTCTAGAGGTTTAGTTAAATATAGTTTGGTGACAAGACTTAAAAACATAATTCAGCTCTGGTAGATTTACATTTTATTATTCACAAGTGTGCTTTAAACATTGTTTTATTCACTACAATATTCAAAATATGCTTAAAATTGATGTATTATGCCAATCTTGATGTTAGTAGTGATTAATGAAACCTGTCTGTTTAGCTGAGGCAGCCACATGCTTCTTTTTAAGTTACATAGTATGAGTAATGCAACTTTATTTATGTGCTGTAACATGTTCTGCTCCAAATTCACCTCGGAATCTTCACCACGTTATACTGAACAAAAATTGATGTGGTGAATTAGGAGCTAAGCAGAAAGTAAGTTCAGTTTTATGGCACGTGAATAAAAGATAGAGTTGAAGTAATACCAAATTATTTATGTTGCTATGTTTATGAGATATCACTTAATAAGTGAACTAAAGTAGAATTTTGGTTGCATTTTGAAAATTATCATTTAAATATTAATAAAGTTTCTGTTTTAAATCTGTTTATAGTTAGCATATGAATTGACATTTGTATATTAATAACGTTTCTGTATTCAATCTGTTTATAGTTAACATTAAAATTGACAGATACCTTAATAGGTACTCGTTGTATTTACTTATTTAAACATTATGTGTTAGAATTTGAAAAGCTCATATTCAAATCTGTTTTGACTTGTCAATTTTATATAACTGGTTAATAATATTTACAGGTCTCTTCATTGTAAATAATATCTCCTCTCACCAGTAGGTTGTGGCAGGGAAGTCCAATCAAATTGGCCAACATACATGCTAGGTTCTATCTTTCCCACAAGTGGGCCACACTTCCTCTCCAGGTATGTATCTGATAATGTTTTTTCCAAATCCCTAAACTTGGTTTGTGCTCCCTGGTAATACACAATAACAGTTTACATCATAACAAAATGCACTGATCACCACATTACTCACAAATTGTACAACAGATTACTAGTTTAACTTTCTTAAATTTAGCTTTTATTTACAACTGCTAGAGGTATTCCTCTGGCCACAACATCTCAATCGTCTGATTTCACTGATCAAACACAAAAAGTGATTGTGCTCCAACACCAATTTAAAGTGACCTATATAGCTTATATACAATAGAGTAAAGATTGTGTGCATCATTATTTACATATTATATATTAATATATTATTCTGTTTGACCTTTAAAAATTAAAAAAAATCATGGTGAATCCTTAGCTGGCTGTGAAAGAGCTGTTATTGTCACTGTTTAGCTCAGTATATAATAATTAAAACAATAGTTAATGAAAAGACAAATAAAAATAATTACTTCAAGCCCACCAATTTCTGTTGGTTAACACTAACCCTTAAATTAACACTGGCCTTTTATTTGGCTTTTTAAATATTTTTAAACTATTTATGCACTACATTGCAACAGGTCAGAGATCTCATCTGTTACACTTTTGTTTGCTTTAAACATAAATATACAATCATTCAGTATACAAGACTGTTTGGTAATCTGAGAGTTAAAATGCCTTATTTTTTTTCTTTTATGAATATTAGCATAATGGTTAGAGACAGCAAGGAATGTGTTGGTTAATGTCATAATCTAAGCTATTTGCTTGGTGGATTACACTGATCTTGTGATCTCAAAGTAACCATCAGTTTCCATACCATGATGGTTAACGTTTTATTTATCTTCACTAAAGTTATAGTTAACATTAGAAGTGTTTTCAAGACGAAGAAATCAGTTACTAGTTACTTTTAGAAAAAATTTGTCTTTGGATATACAGAGCTAAAATACTGACCACTTCAATTGCAAAATTATTTTCATTTTAAGATGAAAAACACTTGTCATTTGAAAATTTTCAAATTTCCATAGCAAACTTTTTGTTTTCACTGAAACATTACATTTCTTTGGTTATTTGCTCTATTTTAATTCCATGGTGAGTCAGTCAGTTTCACTGACCTTGTACTTGCCATAAGAAATTAAAAGATAAATTATCCTTTTTTTATTACAGAATGGTCACCAGTTGCAACAGAAGACCATAATAGTTTATCCTAAACAGTTTAAAACTCATAACAGTACACATCTGTTTAAACTTACTTTTATTGTTTTATTGCCTTTTTGGACCGTTTCTAACTAACAACACTAAATACCGAATTTTTTAAAAAGTTTTGCTCACTGACAAGTTTTTGCTGATTGTGACAGGTACCTGGTGGGTATGCTCAAATATAGTTCTGGTTTTGCTTCATCACGTAGGAACTCTGAGAAATAAACAGTTAACTGTTTACCAGCACTAATGTATTTAATTGTGTTTATGTTTGTAATACGCTATTAAGTTCAACATAATTAAAAATGTTTTGCTCCTGATTTTCGTTTGTATTCAATGTCCGGTGCATCACGTTGCAGTGTCCAACAGAAGTCCACAAGCATTGAAGGATTCTAGTTGCCCTGATATCATTTTTACATTGTATCAAAGTCCTGGTGAAACTGAAGAATTCGATGAAACGTGATGGACAAATTTGGATGTGATTCTCATGATCACCAGCCACAGATCTACAAGGAACACCAACGGTGTTCAACAAGAACTTTGTTGAGCAGTGTAATCCAGCCACACAAGTTGCCACTCTGTGCATGTGTAGCTAACACAACCATATCAAACTATGTTGTATACAAGCTGTCCATGAGTATACCTTGTGAGGTGTCTTTTTATTATCTCACTTAATTTAACCTAACAAGTTTCTATTTTTACAATGTAGCTGAAGAATATAGAAGAAAAACAAGAATTATAGTATTTTTCTAGGTCCCATTTTGATTTTGTGGTCAACCATCAATGAAATGTAAGCCTACTTTTTTCTGAACTAATGGTACTACTACACAAGTTAATTTCATTTACTTAACTCTCTGAATATGGGCTTGGTCAATTTGACTGACCACGTGACCTTCTGTACTCATTTAGTCTTTGTAGATATAGTACTAGTCACTTTTAATATAGTGTGTATATATTCAAAAAATTTGGGAGTCTTCCAGTAAACATTATAAGTCTTTCATAAACAAAAACACATTTTCAGTGCAGTCTTTTTAATAAACTAACAAAGGAAGTTTATCCATGAATACACTGTGTACTTGTTTTGAACAGTCTCAGTGCAAAAACATTTTCATGTTAAATTTGAAAATACTTTTCTTCGTTCCAAGAATCTCAGATTTCATTTGTATAATCCTTTAAACCTCCCAAATACATTTCAGGTGTTCTTCAGTAAAACTTTATATATTTTCTCTACCCTAACTCCATAAAAGGTTAGTAAATTTCACTACTCTTCTAACCACCAAAAAAATCAAAATAAATCTAAACTACTATTTTTTGTTAATTGACTTGAAATTAAAATATGAAACTATATTCATTTATCCCAAATATCTCTAAACACTTAACAGTAAAAATCTATTCAAAATTAGATTGTATTGTTGTATTGCCCTTTGAACTGTGTATAATTAAGATTCACACCATTATAAATTACTCGAGAAATGACAAGCTCAGATTATGTTACCCACAAGGTGCTCATTGGCATGTCTTGTGAAACAATTAATTCACAGAGTAAGTCAAACTTCATATAACATTATTATTTTTTTATGTAAGTAATTCAGAAGGTTAGTCAAACTTCATATAACATTATTATTTTTTTATATAATTAACTCACAGGGTTAGTCAAACTTCATGTGACATTATTATTTTTTTATATAATTAACTCACAGGGTTAGTCAAACTTCATATAACATTATTATTTTTTTATATAATTAACTCACAGGGTTAGTCAAACTTCATGTGACATTATTATTTTTTTATATAATTAACTCACAGGGTTAGTCAAACTTCATGTGACATTATTATTTTTTTATATAATTAACTCACAGGGTTAGTCAAACTTCATGTGACATTATTATTTTTTTATATAATTAACTCACAGGGTTAGTCAAACTTCATGTGACATTATTATTTTTTTATATAATTAACTCACAGGGTTAGTCAAACTTCATGTGACATTATTATTTTCCCTATATAATTAACTCACAGGGTTAGTAAAACTTCATGTGACATTATTTTTTCTGTATAATTAACTCACAGGGTTAGTCAAACTTCATGTGACATTATTATTTTCCCTATATAATTAACTCACAGGGTTAGTAAAACTTCATGTGACATTATTTTTTCTGTATAATTAACTCACAGGGTTAGTCAAACTTCATGTGACATTATTATTTTTTTATATAATTAACTCACAGGGTTAGTCAAACTTCATGTGACATTATTATTTTTTATATAATTAACTCACAGGGTTAGTCAAACTTCATGTGACATTATTATTTTTTTATATAATTAACTCACAGGGTTAGTCAAACTTCATGTGACATTATTATTTTTTTATATAATTAACTCACAGGGTTAGTCAAACTTCATGTGACATTATTATTTTCCCTATATAATTAACTCACAGGGTTAGTAAAACTTCATGTGACATTATTTTTTCTGTATAATTAACTCACAGGGTTAGTAAAACTTTATGTGACATTATTTTTTCTGTATAATTAACTCACATTTATGTGCTACAAAGTAATTACTTTTAGTAGAATTTCATGGAAAATAGATGCATTGGATATATTTTAAAAGTCCAGTACATAAACTGCCAGGCCGTGCCTGAACCTGGTTTCTAGAAAGAACACAAACGAAACGCTAAACACAAATTATGCTATATAAATACTATGTAGCAATATATGAAGAATATCCATCAATTAATAAATGCTGTATCTTTCATATCTACTGACCCCCGCTAGTACAGTAGTAAGTCTACAGGTTTACAATGCTAAAATCAGGGGTTCGATTGCGCTTGCTGGGCTCAGCAGATAGCCCGATGTGGCTTTGCTATAAGAAAACACAAAGAGTGATACCTACTGATTCAAATTACCAAAACTAGGTTTCTCACCTTCATCACGAGACTCATGTCTGGATAGCCATGTTTAATAAAACATTCTTGTAGACGAGGAATGACACTCTTGATTGTATAGATACAGTTGCTGGTAACGATCAACAAACACTGATCCTAAAAAAGAACCACGATATAAAGTATTTATGGTTCTTATCCCTAAATAAATCACAAACAAATAATAGTGTTAGGTTAACATGTTGAGGTATATTTAATGACTGATGTACAGATCACACATTTGAAGTCAAAGAACATCAGGTTTATGTTTACAATTCAGACAAAAAGCATGAATTATTACCTAAAGACTACAAAAGTAATCCCATTACTAAAGTACATAAAATATGTTTAACGAAAAAATACAAAATTCATTATTTAGTGTTCCAGTGTACATTAAGCTAACCAAAATATGATATGTAATGTTACTTTCTGATTCTTAGGTAAAGTTCACACACCACGCTATTGCAGTTAGCTGCAGATTTCAAAATAAAACTCACATTTATCAAAGTCACATAATGATCGTAAAGCAAAGTTCATACACTTATCATCCAAGATTGTACTGTCACTTTGAAAATCAGTTTACAGTTATCACAAATTAAATGACTCTGAAACATAGTTCATGTTATCAAGCTGTATGTCTGATCAGTACTGACACACAGTTATCAAGATTATATTGTGACCACAGATGCAAGTACATCATAGCTGTGTTACAATGTAAAGAATTGTGTAAACAAATGTATATAGTGAAATATCAGTGTAAAACTGTCATTATTCATTACATTTACAGCAAACCTAAATTAATTTTACAATCACAAGGCATAATTTGTTGTAATCCACAAGGAAAAAACAAGAACTCTTTCCTTATGCTTAAAAATGAGACTTTGAAATAGAAAACTGTGCTGTCCATGTAAACAAAGTACAACAATGAGGTAACATGGCACAATCACACAGTTCAATAAACAAAGTACAACAATGAGGTAACATGGCACAATCACACAGTTCAATAAACAAAGTACAACAATGAGGTAACATGGCACAATCACACAGTTCAATAAACAAAGTACAACAATGAGGTAACATGGCACAATCATACAGTTCAATAAACAAAGTACAACAATGAGGTAACATGGCACAATCATACAGTTCAATAAACAAAGTACAACAATGAGGTAACATGGCACAATCACACAGTTCAATAAACAAAGTACAACAATGAGGTAACATGGCCAATCACACAGTTCAATAAACAAAGTACAACAATGAGGTAACATGGCACAATCACACAGTTCAATAAACAAAGTACAACAATGAGGTAACATGGCACAATCACACAGTTCAATAAACAAAGTACAACAATGAGGTAACATGGCACAATCACACAGTTCAATAAACAAAGTACAACAATGAGGTAACATGGCACAATCAACAGTTCAATAAACAAAGTACAACAATGAGGTAACATGGCACAATCATACAGTTCAATAAACAAAGTACAACAATGAGGTAACATGGCACAAATACAGTTCAATAAACAAAGTACAACAATGAGGTAACATGGCACAATCATAAACAATAAACAAAGTACAACAATGAGGTAACATGGCACAATCATACAGTTCAATAAACAAAGTACAACAATGAGGTAACATGGCACAATCATACAGTTCAATAAACAAAGTACAACAATGAGGTAACATGGCACAATCACAGTTCAATAAAAAAGTACAACAATGAGGTAACATGGCACAATCATATAGTTCAATAAACAAAGTACAACAATGAGGTAACATGGCACAATCATATAGTTCAATAAACAAAGTACAACAATGAGGTAACATGGCACAATCATACAGTTCAATAAACAAAGTACAACAATGAGGTAACATGGCACAATCACACAGTTCAATAAACAAAGTACAACAATGAGGTAACATGGCACAATCACACAGTTCAATAAACAAAGTACAACAATGAGGTAACATGGCACAATCAACAGTTCAATAAACAAAGTACAACAATGAGGTAACATGGCACAATCATACAGTTCAATAAACAAAGTACAACAATGAGGTAACATGGCACAATCACAGTTCAATAAACAAAGTACAACAATGAGGTAACATGGCACAATCATACAGTTCAATAAACAAAGTACAACAATGAGGTAACATGGCACAATCACACAGTTCAATAAACAAAGTACAACAATGAGGTAACATGGCACAATCATACAGTTCAATAAACAAAGTACAACAATGAGGTAACATGGCACAATCACACAGTTCATAAACAAAGTACAACAATGAGGTAACATGGCACAATCATACAGTTCAATAAACAAAGTACAACAATGAGGTAACATGGCACAATCATACAGTTCAATAAACAAAGTACAACAATGAGGTAACATGGCACAATCACACAGTTCAAACAAAGTACAACAATAAGGTAACATGGCACAATCACACAGTTCAATAAACAAAGTACAACAATGAGGTAACATGGCACAACACCAGTTCATCACGTACAACATGGTAACATGGCACAATCATACAGTTCAATAAACAAAGTACAACAATGAGGTAACATGGCACAATCATACAGTTCAATAAACAAAGTACAACAATGAGGTAACATGGCACAATCATACAGTTCAATAAACAAAGTACAACAATGAGGTAACATGGCACAATCATACAGTTCAATAAACAAAGTACAACAATGAGGTAACATGGCACAATCATACAGTTCAATAAACAAGTACAACAATGAGGTAACATGGCACAAATACAGTTCAATAAACAAAGTACAACAATGAGGTAACATGGCACAATCATAGTTCAATAACAAAAACAAAGTACAACAATGAGGTAACATGGCACAATCACACAGTTCAATAAACAAAGTACAACAATGAGGTAACATGGCACAATCACACAGTTCAATAAACAAAGTACAACAATGAGGTAACATGGCACAATCACACAGTTCAATAAACAAAGTACAACAATGAGGTAACATGGCACAATCACACAGTTCAATAAACAAAGTACAACAATGAGGTAACATGGCACAATCACACAGTTCAATAAACAAAGTACAACAATGAGGTAACATGGCACAATCACAACAGTTCAATAAACAAAGTACAACAATGAGGTAACATGGCACAATCATACAGTTCAATAAACAAAGTACAACAATGAGGTAACATGGCACAATCATACAGTTCAATAAACAAAGTACAACAATGAGGTAACATGGCACAATCACAGTTCAATAAACAAAGTACAACAATGAGGTAACATGGCACAATCACAGTTCAATAAACAAAGTACAACAATGAGGTAACATGGCACAATCACACAGTTCAATAAACAAAGTACAACAATGAGGTAACATGGCACAATCACACAGTTCAATAAACAAAGTACAACAATGAGGTAACATGGCACAATCACACAGTTCAATAAACAAAGTACAACAATGAGGTAACATGGCACAATCACACAGTTCAATAAACAAAGTACAACAATGAGGTAACATGGCACAATCATACAGTTCAATAAACAAAGTACAACAATGAGGTAACATGGCACAATCATATAGTTCAATAAACAAAGTACAACAATGAGGTAACATGGCAAAATCATACAGTTCAATAAACAAAGTACAACAATGAGGTAACATGGCACAATCACACAGTTCAATAAACAAAGTACAACAATGAGGTAACATGGCACAATCACACAGTTCAATAAACAAAGTACAACAATGAGGTAACATGGCACAATCATACAGTTCAATAAACAAAGTACAACAATGAGGTAACATGGCACAATCATACAGTTCAATAAACAAAGTACAACAATGAGGTAACATGGCACAATCACACAGTTCAATAAACAAAGTACAACAATGAGGTAACATGGCACAATCATACAGTTCAATAAAAACTACTACTTTTTGAAATTACATCTTTAAATAAATTACTTACAAAAATAATAAATCACTGTTCAATTAAGCTTACTATTAATAGTCACAGCTAAGTTTCTAAAGTATAGTGTTTATTAATAAAACATTTATATGTAAACCATAGCATTGCTCAGCCATATCAGATATTAGTTATAATCTTGTACAAGATAATTCTTACTATCGGCGGTGGCTGGTGATTATTATCACAACCTTGTTCCAACATGACAGATGGCTGTCCTTTTAAATACCTGAAAGTAGGCATACAAAAGAAACATTTAAAAATAAAGACAAACATTCATGGTAAAGCACTCTACTATATGTTAAACCACTGAATTGTAATTATTCAACAATGAATTTATTTTCTTTTGATCAAAATGGTCCCTGACTCAATGATGTCAAGAAACCCACTTGTTGAGAATTTCATATGCAAAAACGGCTCGTTTGGGTTCAGAAATATTTTAATCAGAAGAGCGAACAACGTTTCGACCTTCTTCGGTCATCGTCAGGTTCACAAAGAAAGAGGTAACTGACCAGAAGCTGACCACATGTTTGAAAGGGGTTGTGTAACTGAGTGTCGCAATGTAGAGGGCAGGGTTAGATGTTTGAATATATAAAATCTATAATATTAATATAGGTATAATGGCGTTCCTTTATATTGGTTTATCTTGGGTTTAAGTTGTTGTATAAGTAAGGCTTCTTTAATTTTGCATTTGTTTATGTTTGTTTCTTTATTTAGTATTTTAGTGTTTTCTATGGTTATGTTGTGTCCATTTGACTTGCAGTGTTCGAAAACGTGTGAAGATGACTTTTTATGTTCTTTAAATCTGGTTTCCATTTTTCTACTTGTTTCTCCAATATAGCAGTCGTGGCAGTTATCACATTGTATTTTATAAATAATGTTGGTGTGGTGTTTGTCAGTGTAGTTCTTACATAGTATAGACCTCAGTTTTGTGACTGGTTTTTGAATAAATTTAGTATTAACTGGAATGTTATATTTTGTTACTAGTTTTTGCCAAATGTTGGTTATTTGTTTGCTGATGTCAGGAATATATGGTATACCGCAGTATATGGTTTTGTGATTTTTTGATTCGTGAGATATATTTACTTTTGTTGGTTGATTTTGCTTTCTGTCTAGGTGTGTGTGTATAATGTTTTCTACGGTTTGTGGAGGAAACTTATTGATGTTGATGAAGTATTGTTTTATTTTGTCTAATTCATCATTAATTTTATCTGGTGAGCATAGTTTTATGGCTGTGTTTATCTGGTTTCTTAGTATGTTGAGTTTTTGTTCTGTTTCATGTGCTGAGTCCCAAGGAATGTATAGTCCAGTATGGGTGATTTTTCGGTGGATTTCTGTTTTGAATTGTGTGTCGGTTCTAATTATTTTGAGGTTAAGAAATGATATTTGAATGCTTTCTTCCTGTTCACATGTGAAGTTAAGGTTGGGATGTATAGAGTTAATGTGAGTGAAAAAATTAAGTATGTGTTTTGTAGATTTGAATCCTGTAACCGTGTCATCTACATATCTGTACCAGTATAGTGGTGGATGTAATGCTGTATTAATTGCTTGTGTTTCAATTTGTGTCATAAAAATATTGGCTAAAACTGGTGATACTGGGTTGCCCATGCTCAGGCCATTTGTTTGTATATAGTTTTGGTTGTTGAACATGTAGTTTGTCTTTATTGTGGTGAATTCTATGAGGGTTGGTAACTGGTTACTGGGGATGTCTATAATTGGGTTAGGGTCTCAGATATAGAGTTCTAAGGCTATCTTGCAGACTTCTGTTGTTGGGACTTCTGTAAAGAGGGATATAACATCGAAACTGGCCATTAAGGCTTTATGATTAAGTTGATTTAGATTAGACTTGAAATTAAAAGAGTCTTTGATGAATGAGTTGGCTGATGTTGCATATTTGGAGAATGCCCATGCTATGTATTTACCAAGATTGTAATTGAACGATTCATATGTTGACATTATTGGTCGTAATGGACAATCTGGTTTATGAGGTTTGGGGATGCCGTATATTTGCGGTGTGCGTGAGTCGGTTTTACGTAGGTAGGAATAAAGTGTTTGTGAAATTGTGTTGGCTTTTTTCATTTGTAGTAGTAATTTGTTCAGTTGCGTCTCGTGTGTCTTTGTTGGATTTGTGTGTATTGGTTTAAATTTGTTCATGTCTGATAGGATGTTATTCATTTTTTGTATGTATTCATTCGTGTTCATTATTACTATAGCATTACCCTTATCTGCTTTTAGAATTTTTATGTTTCTGTCTTGTTTTAGGTTTTTAATAGAATTAATGTCTCTTTTCGTAAGGTTGTTTTTTAGTTTTCTGTTTTGTGAAATTATGTTGATGGTTTTGTAAGAAAATTCTTTGAAAAAATCGTTTAAGATGTTGTTTTTAGGTGTTTCTGGAAAATATAAATTTGTAATTTTACTTAGGAAGTTTGGCTGTTGGACGTCAATAAAATTATCTAAGTAGTCTTCTTTCTGTTTGAAGTTTTTGTTTTCTGTAGAAAGTATCACAAGTCTCCTGGCTAGGTCTTCTAATTTTGATTTCTATGGTTGGAATGTACCTTGGTGCTATTGCGAAGTTGAGTCCTTTGTTAAGTAGATGTATCTCGTCTGTGTTTAATTGTCGGTCGGATCTGTTAGTTATGAGGTTGGTCAACGGTTTGTCATGTTGATGTCTTTTCTGTTGTTTACATCTTAGTTTTTCAAGTTTTTTGTTGTGGCAGATCTTTTTGTCTCTGTCGTTCTTAGTATTGATTTGGTTTAAGTTTTGTTGTATAAGTCCGTAAATCTCTGGTTTAATGCAGCATGCTAGTTGATGGTCTAGGTTCATTTTTTGTTTTTGTAAGTCATGTAGTTCTTTGTATTTTGTGTTCAACATGGCTTTAAGTAGTTTTTTCTGTAAATTTTGAATAACGTTTGTGTATTTTTTAAAATCTTTTGAAAGTTTTACCTTTACAAAATTAGGGGTTAGTTGTTCCTTTCTACATTGTTGAATAAAATTGATGTCATTTCTTCTATTAATGATTCGTTGGTTTAAATTTCTTAGTTTCTTAACGATCGTGTGAGTGTGTACTGTTAATAGTGGTGTACTGTATGCTTGTTCAGACATTCAAACATCTAACCGCGCCCTCTACATTGCGACACTCAGTTACACAACCCTTCCAAACATGTGGTCAGCTTCCGGTCAGTTACATCTTTCTTTGTGAACCTGACGATGACCGAAGAAGGTCCAAACGTTGTTCGCTCTTCTATTTAAAATATTTTCTGAAACCAAACAAGCCGTTTTTGCATATAAAAAAGGTCCTGACTCACTAAAGTCTCCTTATTAATAATGTTGTGATAAAAATAAATTATAAAAGACACATGTAATCTTCAGATCTCAACACATACTAATAAAGTACTTTGAAATGCAGTAAATTAATCACAGGGATTGTACGAACACTCACTGTATGAAATGGAGTTTTCACAACAGTAAACATCCACTTAGCTTCTTATCTCATGCAACAACAAACACTAAGGCATGTGAATACAACAAGCATTGCACAGACAATACTTCCAAAAGTCGTTCCAACAACATCAACACAGCTTATGATGAATAGAAGTATTTGAAAAATTACATCATCCTTATCACCAAATTTCATACTAAATAAGAAAAATTCAAAGACAACAATTTTTATTAAGTAAAAAATAATTTTTCTAATAGAAATGTTAGGGCTCCACTTTCCTTACTTCAATAGAACATTAGACTGCGAACTTTAAAACCTGACAGCATGCATTAATAATCCATCCTCAGTGATGATTGGAAAAGTAAAATCGAGAAAAGCAACAATCGTGGGTTAATTTTTTGCTTTGAAAACTATTTACAAAAAAAAATCTAAGTTGTTGCTTCTATTGTACAAAGCAAAACCTGAAACGACTATTTAAGTCATATTTACTGTAGTCAGGCAAAACCTGAAACGACTATTTAGGTCATATTTGCTGTAGTCAGGCAAAACCTGAAACGACTATTTAGGTCATATTTACTGTAGTCAGGCAAAACCTGAAACGACTATTTAAGTCATATTTACTGTAGTCAGGCAAAACCTGAAACGACCATTTAGGTCATATTTGCTGTAGTCAGGCAAAACCTGAAACGACTATTTAGGTCATATTTACTGTAGTCAGGCAAAACCTGAAACGACTATTTAAGTCATATTTACTGTCGTCAGGCGACGTAACAAAAACATATTTATTTATAGTTTAACCTTACTGCAACAAGTTTATGTATTTTAGACAATTTTGTAACCACGGTGGTTACATACTATAATTCTAAGGTTTCTTATTGTATATTCATAAAACTTGGTAACCTTTCCTTTCAGTTAATGTTACAGGTCTTTTACGAACAAAAAAGTCAGGATTTTTAATTCAGTTCTTCTACTAAAAATTTTGTTCATTTTATACTATGTCAGAATGTTGACTCTAAGTAGAAAGTGATTTTTATATTAAGATTAAAAATGATTTTCTTCGTCATTTTCAAATTTCATTTGAATAATTCCTAAGACATACTATGTGAATATCAAATGTTTCTTTTCTGAAAATCTCTGAATTTTAACAGTTATTTTCTACACTGTTAAGAGTCAGCTGATTTTACTGATCTCATAATCATCACAAAAAATAAGTAAATGATTTTATGTGACACTTTTTCATTCCAGAATGATTTCAAATTGTAACAGGAAACCACAGTTCTTTATCCTAAACAGCTAATGCTTGGAACAGCATACATCTAGTTATTCTTAATGTTATGTTTTACTGCCTTTTGAACTTTGTCTAACTAAATCACTCGATAAACATGTAACTCATATTACTCTATCAAATTAAATATGCACAGGCTACTCATGAAATTGGTTTTTCTTTATTTTACCTAATCTAACCTTATTTAACTTTTAAAAGTTTCTAAATTTTACATTTTAGTTATTTTTAAAATAATAAATAAAAAACAGACATGAAGAACAAGAAATAAGTTGTATCTCAGAATGGCTGATATGGGTATTAACACTTTTACTGATAAGGAGATCAGAACGGCTGATATGGATATTAACACTTTTACTGATAAGGATATCAGAACGGCTGATATGGATATTAACACTTTCACTGATAAGGAGATCAGAATGTCTGATATGGGTATTAACACTTTTACTGATAAGTATATCAGAACGGCTGATATGGGTATTAACACTTTTACTGATAAGGATATCAGAACGGCTGATATGGGTATTAACACTTTTACTGATAAGGATATCAGAACGGCTGATATGGGTATTAACACTTTTACTGATAAGGATATCAGAACGGCTGATATGGGTATTAACACTTTCACTGATAAGGAGATCAGAATGGCTGATATGGGTATTAACACTTTTACTGATAAGGAGATCAGAATGGCTGATATGGGTATTAACACTTTTACTGATAAGGAGATCAGAATGGATGATATGGGTATTAAAACTTTTACTGATAAGGAGATCAGAATGGCTGATATGGGTATTAACACTTTTACTGATAAGGAGATCAGAATGGCTGATATGGGTATTAACACTTTTACTGACAAGGAGATCAGAATGGCTGATATGGGTATTAACACTTTCACTGATAAGGAGATCAGAATGTCTGATATGGGTATTAACACTTTTACTGATAAGTATATCAGAACGGCTGATATGGGTATTAACACTTTTACTGATAAGGATATCAGAACGGCTGATATGGGTATTAACACTTTTACTGATAAGGATATCAGAACGGCTGATATGGGTATTAACACTTTTACTGATAAGGATATCAGAACGGCTGATATGGGTATTAACACTTTTACTGATAAGGATATCAGAACGGCTGATATGGGTATTAACACTTTTACTGATAAGGAGATCAGAATGGCTGATATGGGTATTAACACTTTTACTGATAAGGAGATCAGAATGGATGATATGGATATTAAAACTTTTACTGATAAGGAGATCAGAATGGCTGATATGGGTATTAAAACTTTTACTGACAAGGAGATCAGAATGGCTGATATGGGTATTAACACTTTTACTGACAAGGAGATCAGAATGGCTGATATGGGTATTAACACTTTTACTGATAAGGAGATCAGAATGGCTGATATGGGTATTAACACTTTTACTGATAAGGAGATCAGAATGGCTGATATGGGTATTACAACTTTTACTGATAAGGAGATCAGAATGGCTGATATGGGTATTAAAACTTTTACTGATAAGGAGATCAGAATGGCTGATATGGGTATTAAAACTTTTACTGATAAGGAGAGAACTTTTTGATCTTCCTAGGTCAAATTTAGCGAATCTCCTTTACACGTTTCTCATTCGAAATGTTTAAACAAGAAGAAAACTAAAAAATTCTCTGTTAAAACAACAACACAATACATTACTTAACCTGAACATGACCCAGGAAGGTCAAAACATTCTTCTCTCCTTATCAGTAAAAGTGTTACCAACCATTTTGAGATATATTTTTATTTTAAGCAGGTTTCTTGTTATCAACAAGTACTTACCTAAGTCTTCTCTTTTTGCTGTCAATACTGTATAAAACTGCACTAAATAATGTTTTATTTAATTAAACAAAAGAGCACAGAATAATGAAATGAAAAATGCAGACTATATCCTATAACTATTACAGTTCTTCTGGCTTTCTAACTAAGTGATAAGAGCCGTTAAAAATTCAGCTAACCTCATCTAGGTGTTTTTCATGGGAAAAGTTTAAACAAGAAAAAAAATTAGAAAATTCCCTGTAAAGAAAATAACACAATATAATTTGATAGATTAAAACTTTGACATTTTATTAATCATAAATAAAATAGCATAAACTTCAGAGATATCTATTGGCAATATGTGAAATACAAAATGTGACAGGAGGAATCCGATTTTTTAGCTTATGGTTCAGAAACCAAACAAGACTGAAGGCTATAAAATTTATATTTTACCTGAAAAATAACATACTATAATAAGTAATTTATATTAAATTTCATACTTCTTGGAGAGAATGCAAATAAATTATAGAAAAAGAAAGACCCAAAGAGCAAATGTCACAGTTTCCACACTAAGAGACAGAAAATTTTTGAATATTACTTTTTAAACTTAATAGCTTGAATTTTAATATAAAAATTTGATTTATTAACTACATTTTGAAGTAAAGTTTATTTGTATACATTGAAAATAAGGTGTTTAATTACATTTTGATAGTAACTCGGGAAAATGTTGCAACATATGTACTCTGACCTATCTGATGCAAAAGGGTTAAAACAAAAGTAAAATCCACTTCAGTGAAGATAATTGTTCAAACAATTGTTATGTAAACGTGTAAATATTTTGTAAACGACAACATGTCGTATTGTGTTTGAATTTTCATTTCTGTTATTCATTTTTCCATATTTATATTATTGTTTCGAAGTTTAAACTAATATTTTGTTATACATTTAGGGTAACATTTAGAATTTTCTTGAATTAAGTAGACCAATCATATGTTTGTAAATGAAGTGCTGGTGACTACGTGTCTAGACGTGTAGTCTCGTGCAAGAATGGACATGCGTGGATTGCTCTGGAGACCTGTAGAATTTTCGCGGTCTTTCGAGGTGTTTAGGCCTACAATATATAAACAGACGAAGATGCGAGAGACAGGAGTGAGATTCAGACATCAGTTTTATTTTTAAAGAAGAGAGTCAGTTATTTGAGAAAGATTAAGTGTTTGCTGTGATTATTCAACTTGGATTTGTGACTGAAGTTAGATCTACGGAAGCTGTGATTTTATTTCGTCAATCTCTACGATTCATCTGAATTACTGCTTGTACTGAGAGTCGGCGAATTTATTGAACTGTGAACCGTTTCTGAACTAATTCATTTAAGCTTCGGAATTTCTTTGTGGGACCAAATTCACACCCTAGACTGGAATTTGAGACTTTCATTTTAGATCATTATATTAGATACAGGCCAGTACCATTTTGTATTGTGATTAATTTTGAAGTTTGAAACTAGTATTATTTTGTTTTGTAATTAATTCCGAATGTTGTAACTTAATATCTGTCACTGTTATCATATAATTTATGTTATATCTGTTATATTTGTTAATAGTTTAGTGTAATAAATTATACAAGCTGTTATCTGCGTTTTTCTGTTGCGTTTAGTCTATGAAGAACATAAAACATTAAAAAATACGTAACACAATCAACAATTTAAATCCATGCTTTATAGTAAAAAATAGAACATGTTCCTTCTAAGTTATAATCATGTCATCTGAAATCATTTAATATTTGTTGACTTTTAGCGTTTTTCTAAAACAAATACCCCCCCAAAAATATGATAAAAGAATTATGAAATTTAACTGTGAGATAAGGATTTGTAAGTTAAAAATGTTAAGCACATTACAGAATTTAGTTGTAAACTATGAAAGCTCTTTTCATACGTCAACATGATTCTTCAGTCTCAAACAGACCCCATTTCGAGAAAGATTCACATACACATTTACAGTTGATTTCTTTCCCAAGTCTGTTTATTTTTTAAAGTTTTTCATTGTTTTAGATACACTTGGTAATTAAATTTCGGAGAACAGCCAAAGAGCAATCACAATTTTCCTTAGTAATCATGTGTATGTATATAATGGTAATACAAGGCAGTTAATCTTTCTCAGTTCTGAATTGGCTACTTATTCCCTGTGATTTCACATAAAAAAAATATTTTATAAGTGCAAAAAAACACTGCAGTGGATTATGATGAGGAATATGAAATCTCTTTGTAATCCAACTTTCAAATTTTGCTGAAGATGGAATAAGTTTATTCCGTAAAACTTTGAACCTTGTACATAAAATGTTTTGTGAACCATTTTCATCATTAATATTGTAGCTTCAACACACTTTTTACAGAATACAATACTGTAGAGTTTTAAGAAAAAATTTAACAAAATGTTTTAAAAATATGATTCAAAGCTAGAAGTATTAAATGTGTAGCTAAATTAAGAACAACCTTTGTAACTCCAGATAAACAAAAACAATTTGAATTACAAAAGAGAATACCACCATTTAAGATATCTCATGAGGTGTGCACTGTTATGTCAAATGTGGCTGACTTATGATGATAGAAAAATACCACGTGCCTCCACCTTTACAAGAATAAGCCTTGAACAGCCATATAACAAACAACAAGGAACCTTTTGGTCTATCTAGGCACTCCTATCCACGAAATTAAAATAATATTAAACAATTCTAAGTTATCCCTTGTCATTCTGATATTTATCAAGTCTTCTGTCAAATTTACTTGACAAATCAACTGCATCTACCATATTTGAAGAAATCGCATTCCAAAAGCCAACCATCCACTCAGACAAAAAGCTATCGCATTTCAAGATAAATCCAAAAATTCCAAAATTTATATTTCCATGTTCTAATCTTACAATTCACACTAAATAAATACAAAAAACAAGATTAATGAACACTGTCTGTTACTTCCATTAATTAATTTACACACATTAATCAGATATCTTCTAATTCTTCTTTTTTTCAAAACAAAACAATGTCCAGAAATTTTAATCTATTCTCACATGACAATCTTACCATCTTAAATATTACCCTAGCAGTCTTCCTATGAAACAAACAATGTCCAGAAATGTTAATCTATTCTCACATGACAATCTTACCATCTTAAATATTACCCTAGCAGTCTTCCTATGAACCAAACAATGTCCAGAGGTTTTAATCTATCCTCACATGACAATCTTACCATCTTAAATATTACCCTAGCAGTCTTCCTATGAACCAAACAATGTCCAGAGGTTTTAATCTATCCTCACATGACAAACCATCTTTATTACCCTAGCAGTCTTCTGTGAACCAAACAATGTCCAGAGGTTTTAATCTATCCTCACATGACAACCTTACCATCTATTACCCTAGCAGTCTTCCTATGAAACAAACAATGTCCAGAAATGTTAATCTATTCTCACATGACAATCTTACTATCTTAAATATTACCCTAGCAGTGTTCCTATGAACCAAACAATGTCCAGAGGTTTTAACCTATCCTCACATGACAACCTTAACATCTTAAATATTACCCTAGCAGTCTTCCTGTGAACCAAACAATGTCCAGAGGTTTTAATCTAACCTCACATGACAATATTACCATCTTAAATATTACCCTAACAGTCTTCCTTTGAACCAAACAACGTCCAGAGGTTTTAATCTATCCTCACATGACAACCTTACCATCTTAAATATTACCCTAGCAGTCTTCCTTGAACCAAACAATGTCCAGAGGTTTTAATATCACACAGGACAATCTTACCATCTATTACCCTAGCAGTCTTCCTATGAACCAAACAATGTCCAGAGGTTTTAATCTATCCTCACATGACAATCTTACCATCTTAAATATTACCCTAGCAGTCTTCCTATGAACCAAACAATGTCCAGAGGTTTTAATCTATCCTCACATGACAATCTTACCATCTTAAATATTACCCTAGCAGTCTTCCTATGAACCAAACAATGTCCAGAGGTTTTAATCTATCCTCACATGACAACCTTACCATCTTAAATATTACCCTAGCAGTCTTCCTATGAACCAAACAATGTCCAGAGGTTTTAATCTATCCTCGCATGACAATCTTACCATCTTTACCCTAGCAGTCTTCCTATGAACCAAACAATGTCCAGAGGTTTTAATCTATCCTCACATGACAATCTTACCATCTTTACCCTAGCAGTCTTCCTATGAAACAAACAATGTCCAGAGGTTTTAACCTATCCTCACACGACAATCTTACCATCTTTACCCTAGCAGTCTTCCTATGAACCAAACAATGTCCAGAGGTTTTAACCTATCCTCACATGACAATCTTACCATCTTTACCCTAGCAGTCTTCCTATGAACCAAACAATGTCCAGAGGTTTTAATCTATCCTCACATGACAACCTTACCATTTTAAATATTACCCTAGCAGTCTTCCTATGAACCAAACAATGTCCAGAGGTTTTAATCTATCCTCACATGACAACCTTACCATTCTTAAATATTACCCTAGCAGTCTTCCTATGAACCAAACCATGTCCAGAGGTTTTAATCTATCCTCACATGACAACCTTACCATTTTAAATATTACCATAGCAGTCTTCCTATGAACCAAACAATGTCCAGAGGTTTTAATCTATCCTCACATGACAATCTTACCATCTTCACCCTAACATTCTTCCTATGAACCAAACAATGTCCAGAGATTTTAACCTATCCTCGCATGACAATCTTACCATCTTTACCCTAGCAGTCTTCCTATGAACCAAACAATGTCCAGAGGTTTTAATCTATCCTCACATGACAACCTTACCATCTTAAATATTACCCTAGCAGTCTTCCTATGAACCAAACAATGTCCAGAGGTTTTAATCTATCCTCACATGACAACCTTACCATTTTAAATATTACCCTAGCAGTCTTCCTATGAACCAAACAATGTCCAGAGGTTTTAATCTATCCTCACACGACAATCTTACCATCTTAAACATTACCCAAGCAGTCTTCCTATGAACCAAACAATGTCCAGAGGTTTTAATCTATCCTCACATGACAACCTTACCATTTTAAATATTACCCTAGCAGTCTTCCTATGAACCAAACAATGTCCAGAGGTTTTAATCTATCCTTACATGACAACCTTACCATTTTAAATATTACCCTAGCAGTCTTCCTATGAACCAAACAATGTCCAGAGGTTTTAATCTATCCTCACATGACAACCTTACCATTTTAAATATTACCCTAGCAGTCTCCCTATGAACCAAACCATGTCCAGAGGTTTTAATCTATCCTCACATGACAACCTTACCATTTTAAATATTACCCTAGCAGTCTCCCTATGAACCAAACCATGTCCAGAGGTTTTAATCTATCCTCACATGACAACCTTACCATTTTAAATATTACCCTAGCAGTCTCCCTATGAACCAAACCATGTCCAGAGGTTTTAATCTATCCTCACATGACAACCTTACCATTTTAAATATTACCCTAGCAGTCTCCCTATGAACCAAGCTATTTCCTCTCAAACATACAGAGATAACTTTTCAACAAACATTTCATGTTACACCTTAAATAATTTCTGATAATTCACCACAGAGCAAGAAATAAAGTTTGGAAAACATTCAAATACCATGTAGTAACTCTTCGAGACCAATATCAGAGCTTATGATTAATGGAATGGAATCACAAATTACATTCTACTATCACAGCTTCACTACATTTCTATATGTATGTGCAGCTGAAGATTTGGTCTAAAGCAATTAAATAAGTTAATGACCTGAATTCTTAGACACTGAGCAAATAACTTGAAAAACTGCAAAATATTCTAATTGAATGGTACTATTAGCCTTCATGGTATTAGGCTAACAAATATGAAAATACCTAAGACTATTTAATAAGACAGAACTTTTCTATTCCAAAAAGAACATACAAAATAAATACAGGGTTACTTCCTCATATATAGTATTCTAAATGTAATGCCAAGATAAAGCCAAATAAAGTAAAACTAAAAACTACTCCTAGCCTACAAAATATGTCAAGTTTTGTACAAAGTAAACTCACTCTTTATTCATTTCACTTTTCTTCTCGGTATCGGCTAGCTTCCGTAATGCTTCTACAAAAGCATGTAATAAAGACTGAGTCAGTTGTTTCAAAGTAGCCTGAACATTAATTTGGCTGAACACCTGCAAAATGTAACGAATAACAATGTCATTCAGTCATTACAATGTAACAAGTAAATTAATATTGCTCAACACATACAGAACATAGTTATTAACAATGTCATTCAGTCATTACAATGTAACAAGTAAATTAATTTTGATGAACACCTACAAAATGTAACGAATAATAATCTCATTCAGTCATTACAATGTAACAAGTAAATTAATTTTGCTCAACACATACAGAACATAGTTATTAACAATGTCAATCAGTCATTACAATGTAACAAGTAAATTAATTTTGATGAACACCTGCAAAATGTAACGAATAATAATCTCATTCAGTCATTACAATGTAACAAGTAAATTAATTTTGCTCAACACATACAGAACATAGTTATTAACAATGTCAATCAGTCATTACAATGTAACAAGTAAATTAATTTTGATGAACACCTACAAAATGTAACGAATAATAATCTCATTCAGTCATTACAATGTAACAAGTAAATTAATTTTGCTCAACACATACAGAACATAGTTATTAACAATGTCAATCAGTCATTACAATGTAACAAGTAAATTAATTTTGATGAACACCTGCAAAATGTAACGAATAATAATCTCATTCAGTCATTACAATGTAACAAGTAAATTAATTTTGCTCAACACATACAGAACATAGTTATTAACAATGTCAATCAGTCATTACAATGTAACAAGTAAATTAATTTTGATGAACACCTGCAAAATGTAACGAATAATAATCTCATTCAGTCATTACAATGTAACAAGTAAACTAATTTTGATGAACACCTACAAAATGTAACGAATAATAATCTCATTCAGTCATTACAATGTAACAAGTAAATTAATTTTGCTCAACACATACAGAACATAGTTATTAACAATGTCAATCAGTCATTACAATGTAACAAGTAAATTAATTTGATGAACCATGCAAAAGTAACGAATAATAATCTCATTCAGTCATTACAATGTAACAAGTAAACTAATTTTGATGAACACCTACAAAATGTAACGAATAATAATCTCATTCAGTCATTACAATGTAACAAGTAAATTAATTTTCCTCAACACATACAGAATATAGTTATTAAAAATGTCAATCAATCATTACAATGAAACAAGTAAATTAATTTTCCTCAACACATACAGAACATAGTTATTAACAATGTCAATCAGTCATTACAATGTAACAAGTAAATTAATTTTCCTCAACACATACAGAACATAGTCATTAACAATGTCAATCAGTCATTACAATATAACAAGTAAATTAATTTTCCTCAACACATACAGAACATAGTTATTAACAATGTCAATCAGTCATTACAATGTAACAAGTAAATTAATTTTGCTAAACACATACAGAACATAGTTATTAACAATGTCAATCAGTCATTACAATGTAACAAGTAAATTAATTTTCCTCAACACATACAGAACATAGTTATTAACAATGTCAATCAGTCATTACAATATAACAAGTAAATTAATTTTCCTCAACACATACAGAACATAGTTATTAACAATGTCAATCAGTCATTACAATGTAACAAGTCAATTAATTTTCCTCAACACATACAGAACATAGTTATTAACAATGTCAATCAGTCATTACAATGTAACAAGTCAATTAATTTTCCTCAACACATACAGAACATAGTTATTAACAATGTCAATCAGTCATTACAATGTAACAAGTAAATTAATTTTCCTCAACACATACAGAACATAGTCATTAACAATGTCAATCAGTCATTACAATATAACAAGTAAATTAATTTTCCTCAACACATACAGAACATAGTTATTAACAATGTCAATCAGTCATTACAATGTAACAAGTAAATTAATTTTGCTAAACACATACAGAACATAGTTATTAACAATGTCAATCAGTCATTACAATGTAACAAGTAAATTAATTTTCCTCAACACATACAGAACATAGTTATTAACAATGTCAATCAGTCATTACAATATAACAAGTAAATTAATTTTCCTCAACACATACAGAACATAGTTATTAACAATGTCAATCAGTCATTACAATGTAACAAGTCAATTAATTTTCCTCAACACATACAGAACATAGTTATTAACAATGTCAATCAGTCATTACAATGTAACAAGTCAATTAATTTTCCTCAACACATACAGAACATAGTTATTAACAATGTCAATCAGTCATCACAATGTAACAAGTCAATTAATTTTCCTCAACACATACAGAACATAGTTATTAACAATGTCAATCAGTCATTACAATGTAACAAGTAAATTAATTTTCCTCAACACATACAGAACATAGTTATTAACAATGTCAATCAGTCATTACAATGTAACAAGTAAATTAATTTTCCTCAACACATACAGAACATAGTTATTAACAATGTCAATCAGTCATTACAATATAACAAGTAAATTAATTTTCCTCAACACATACAGAACATAGTTATTACCAATGTCAATCAGTCATTACAATGTAACAAGTAAATTAATTTTGCTCAACACATACAGAACATAGTTATTAACAATGTCAATCAGTCATTACAATATAACAAGTAAATTAATTTTCCTCAACACATACAGAACATAGTTATTAACAATGTCAATCAGTCATTACAATGTAACAATTAAATTAATTTTGCTAAACACATACAGAACATAGTTATTAAAAATGTCAATCAATCATTACAATGTAACAAGTCAATTAATTTTCCTCAACACATACAGAACATAGTTATTAACAATGTCAATCAATCATTACAATGTAACAAGTAAATTAATTTTGCTAAACACATACAGAATATAGTTATTAAAAATGTCAATCAATCATTACAATGTAACAAGTCAATTAATTTTCCTCAACACATACAGAACATAGTTATTAACAATGTCAATCAATCATTACAATGTAACAAGTAAATTAATTTTCCTCAACACATACAGAACATAGTTATTAACAATGTCAATCAGTCATTACAATGTAACAAGTAAATTAATTTTCCTCAACACATACAGAACATAGTTATTAACAATGTCAATCAGTCATTACAATATAACAAGTAAATTAATTTTCCTCAACACATACAGAACATAGTTATTACCAATGTCAATCAGTCATTACAATGTAACAAGTAAATTAATTTTCCTCAACACATACAGAACATAGTTATTACCAATGTCAATCAGTCATTACAATGTAACAAGTAAATTAATTTTGATGAACACCTAAGAATGCAAGTAATAACAAACTCAAACGTACATTCTGGTATACACACATCAGAGATTTACTTACTTCTTGTTCCTGGTGGCCTGATTGTAAAACTATCTCTCTCACCAACTGCAAAGTCTCAATCACGCGATTTTCAAACAAAAGTGGCTAAAATGAAAAAAAATAGAAAATTAATTTGTAACACTCTATTGTACACATCTGGCAAGAGAATGTTAAAGTTAAGTTTATTAAACTGTGCATATAATAACAAACTGAACAGATAATAGTTGTAGGATTATGCTGCCAATTGGTTTCCAGCTAATCATGAGAAAACATGAGATCTTTCACTCAAAATGTATCAAAACAACAACGAACATTCACAGTTCTTGTATTGTGTGCAACACAAGATAAAAGTAACGAATTGATAATCACAGTATTTCAGATAGAAATAGTATAAATTACTAATCTATGTTACTTGTCCTAAATTCATAATAAAATTAATTATCTGTACATTCAATTTTTTATAACTTTACCAGTAATATAGTTTTACTGTTTATGACTAAAAGAGTGAGTATTTTAAAGTTCCATAACAGCGTAATTTGAATATAAGTGTATATGGAGCAAAACGAAATACAAACATTATGGTGTACACAAGTTAAAGTCAATGATATTTTCTATGTAAGTAAAGCTGACAACTGCATTACTGAGTATCCTTGGAATAAAAGATACAAAAAGGAAAATGATTTACATCAATAATAAAACACAGTGATTAGTTTCCAATTACAAATTAGGTTGTGAATACGTCATGGAAAAATCGGGAAATACGAAGTGGTAAACAGATATAAAAGAAAGTCACTATGAATTAACCTGTATTTGTGGTTCAATTGTATAAATTTCATAATTTCAGTTGTCAAATATGCAAATATTTGAGACAAAACAGAAAAAAAGCATTTACCAACTGTGTTGTGCCACCATTCTGATCATCCATTTCAACAATCCAAGTCTCTCGGACATCAAAGTTTCGTACATCTGAAGAAATACATCATCACTAAAGTTTCCTCATAACAATTACAAAAATAAATATCTCCACGTAAATTAGTACTTCACTATAACTTCAGTTAGTACAACTTAATTCCTGTTCAAATTTTAATATCTATGACTTCAGTTAGTACAACTTAATTCACGTTCAAATCTTAATATCTCTAACTTCAATTAGTACAACTTAATTCATATTCAAATTTTAATATCTATAACTTCAGTTAGTACAACTTAATTCATGTTCAAATTTTAATATCTATAACTTCAGTTAGTACAACTTAATTCATGTTCAAATCTTAATATCTATAACTTCAATTAGTACAACTTAATTCCTGTTCAAATTTTAATATCTATAACTTCAGTTAGTACAACTTAATTCATGTTCAAATTTTAATATCTATAACTTCAGTTAGTACAACTTAATTCATGTTCAAATCTTAATATCTATAACTTCAATTAGTACAACTTAATTCCTGTTCAAATTTTAATATCTATAACTTCAATTAGTACAACTTAATTCCTGTTCAAATCTTTATCTATAACTTCAGTTAGTGCAACTTATTTCATGTTCAAATCTTTATCTTTGTACCTTGGTAGGAATGTTGTACAATGGAAAATAATGTGGTAGTAATACAGTACAATGGAAAATAATGTGGTAGTAATACAGTACAATGGAAAATAATGTGGTAGTAATACAGTACAATGGAAAATGGCAGGAATACAGTACAATGGAAAATAATGTGGTAGTAATACAGTACAATGGAAAATAATGTGGTAGTAATACAGTACAATGGAAAATAATGTGGTAGTAATACAGTACAATGGAAAATGGCAGGAATAAAGTACAATGGAAAATAATGTAACAGGAATACAGTACAATAGAAAATAATGTGGTGTAGTAATACAGTACAATGGAAAATAATGTAACAGGAATACAGTACAATTGGAAGTAATTTGGCAGGAACAGTGTAATAATTTGTGTCAACAGTATCTGTAGAGAAATGTAGAAAATCTTCATAGCCAATTTTTTATATGTATAACACAAGAAGACAGTGTTTACTGTTTACCTTCTGCAGCCTGAGTGAACAGACAAGTCAGAGAATGAACACGAAGATCAAAAAGAAGTTGCTGGACCAGCCTCAACACTTCCTGAGGTAGATCCAGCTTCAGTAAACTGGAGTAACACTCTCTATAAAAGGAATATACAATCATTGAAATGGACATTCTTGTATCAGCTTCAATACACCATGTGGCACAGTGAAGAATAATACATCATGAGAACTTTTAATGAAACAGCCAAGTAAGTGATAATTTATAAAATATAGAAACCATAAATCTTGTTTACTTTTTGCATGAATGTTTGATAAAAGTAAAATTATCAGCTATTCTATAGACTGAAAGTGAAGATGTTTCTACATAACTTTATATAACAGGACTTGAGATTTCTACACAAAAGTGTTATTATAACAAAACCACAAAAGAACATCACAGGGAAATGATACTCTCTCAAATTATACTGACAAATACATTATAGTAAATGTTTAGAAGTTGTGTAGAATTATATAAAAATCATTGAATGATATTTTAAAGACAAATGAAACTCTCGAGTGAATACATAATCAAATTGTATTGTTTCTAAAGGCTTGACTTTGAATAAAGTTAAAGCAGAAACAAAAGTTTCAACCCTCAAATACCCATTATAAGGATATCTTTTCCAAATTAAAAATAAAGCTAAACATCGTTAAGGAAACGTGTCAAATAGAATGTGTAATTATTTCTACAAAACTTAAATTATAATCAGTAAGTTCTACTATTGTCTTTTTTTCACATCACCACTTAACTTCCTGGGTCAATTTGCATAAAATATTTTTTTCATGCTGGCTTCTATGTTTGTCACTTCTTTAGTTACTATGTACACATATGCTATCCAAAAACTACATATATAAATATTCTTACACTCAGAACTACAACTAGTTTGTTACAACATTAAGTATGTTAACAGGTAACAACAATAATACAACATTTAGAATCCATGATTATTAGAAGGTATAATGTTTCACTTGATGTTTTGTAACTTATAACAGTTTCTATTCACATCTTACACAACTTACTACAAAAAAATTATGTTGGAACAATTAACTTTCTGTTACTGGTAAATTACATTTATAATAAAACATATTCCAGCAGCAATGCTCAGATTAGATACTGAACTACAAAACTAATGGAACACACATTTTATTGATTTTATACAAAAAATTAACTTACTTTAAATTTTACTTTGCCAACTATTTGTTTTTAGTTAGCATGAAACCATAGAATGGGCTATCTGTGCTTTGTGTTCACAAGGAACAAACATACTCAGATTACAGAATTATAAATCTTCAAACCTGTCCCTGTGAAACTGGAGGACACTACGCCACATATACAGGGGCATAACAAGTACAGGGGATAGAATGCCAGTGACAAAAGTTTTTATTGCCCTCATCCGTCCCTCTCCCATGACCATAATCATAAATAACCTATCCTATAACAATGTTTAAGAATAATAAAACACCAATTGATCCACATAGGCTGTTACAAGCTAAACAATTAAACAAATCTTAAAGCCAGCTCTTATCATTCATATAGTTAAAGCTTTCTCTTAAACTCTTAAATTTACTTCCTAAACAGCACCTAAAGAGAACCCATTCCACTGGCTAACCACCTATTATTAAAATGAAACTGTCTTATCTGAATACAATTCCCACCCCACCAAATTTTATAACTGTGTCTAATGTATTACGACCAGTATTACTATTCTGACTCTTAAATATGGAAAACAAAGATGCATTAGCAATATTAATTTCCTTTAGAATCATAAACACCTCTTCCAACTCTTTGTTTTTTCCAAGAGAAAACAATTTGAGAAATTTTAATCTCTCCTCATATGGCACCACAGACATCATTCCATTAACCATCCTCTGAACCACATCAACAATTCAATATCCTTCCTAAGGTAAGGAGCCCAAGACTGACCGCAACACTCCAAATATTATCCATCTAGTGAGTTATACTAGCTTGGAGTCAGCCAATATTTTGTAAGCCAAGAATTTTTACACACATATGGTTAACCCAGTTGGCAACAACCACACAGGACAAGCATATTTGAAGACAGGAATGTGGACTCGCACACAACCCTCAGATTGTGAAACAAGTGTCCTGACCATCAAACGAAGACAGGGATTTGGACTTGCACACAACTCTCAGATTGTGAACCAAGTGTCCTGACCATCAAACAAAGACAGGGATTTGGACTTGCACACAACTCTCAGATTGTGAAACAAGCATTCTGACCATCAAACGAAGACAGGGATTTGGATTTGCACACAACTCTCAGATTGTGAACCAAGTGTCCTGACCATCAAACAAAGACAGGGATTTGGACTTGCACACAACTCTCAGATTGTGAAACAAGCATTCTGACCATCAAACGAAGACAGGAATTTGGACTTGCACACAACTCTCAGATTGTGAACCAAGTGTCCTGACCATCAAACAAAGACAGGGATTTGGACTTGCACACAACTCTCAGATTGTGAACCAAGTGTCCTGACCATCAAACAAAGACAGGGATTTGGACTCGCACACAACCCTCAGATTGTGAACCAAGTGTCCTGACCTTCAAACCCAGAACCTGAAATGATCTTTCTTTAACAATCTTTCCACAATATTTATTATTTATATTCATTTTGTTAACAACTTTTAACATTATTCTATTTCAGAAGTTGCAAATGTTATCCTTGAACTAAATATATTTAAAAATCATAATTTAAATATGGTAGACTGTGGACTCAAACACCTACATTTGTTCCTAATTTTAAATTAAATACTGTTAGTTAGAGATACAAATAACTCTTAAATAAATAGTGTATCCTTACCACTGTGTCAGTCATGTTTTTAAAATACAGTTTCCATTACAATAATTTTTATCATTCATACACAATTGTTTATACCAAAATCTATTGGTCTCTGTTTCGTGATACATTTCAGTCTAGTTGTTTCACTGAAATATAAATACATAAAAATAAAAGGTACTTTGAATCACATTGTGTTCCTTTAAATGCTAAATAACAAAATAAATATATAATAGATAAGGAAACATATTCAAACACACAAAACTCCATACATCAACACCTTGCTCACAATTACTTACAGTGCTATAAAGAAATAATGGTGGTCATACCATCTAATTTCTTGAGACAGTGAAAATATTAAAAATGCCTAACCTGTAACAACAGGACACTTTCACGTAATACAAAGTCCAAACATAAGACATGAAAAGTATATAATATTTAGAGTAGAAAGTAAATATTCTTATTGAATTAAACCATATAGAGGTGTAGAAGAACTGTGATGAGAGGATCTGTTAATTGTTAAACATTGTCACTGAATTAAACCACATAGAGATGTTGAAAAACTGTGATGAGAAGATCTGTTAATTGTTAAACGTTGACAATGTGTTAATTTTTTGGTCACTTCTCTAATAGATGTCTATGAAAGTTGAAAAAAATTGCTGTAAGATTTATTAAACACTAAATCTTTAATGGAAAAACTTAAGCAAATTGTAAAAAGTAACAAAGACAAAAAATAGCTGTATAACTTTCAATGACAATCAGAAAATTAGATATACATACAAAAAAACATGCTTTTGTATCTTACAAAGTCA
Source organism: Carcinoscorpius rotundicauda (assembly GCA_011833715.1). Classification (NCBI taxonomy): domain Eukaryota; kingdom Metazoa; phylum Arthropoda; class Merostomata; order Xiphosura; family Limulidae; genus Carcinoscorpius; species Carcinoscorpius rotundicauda. The sequence continues at coordinate 96,410,699 of CM022395.1, forward strand.
AAGCATTTCCTTCTGGTCATAACCAAAACAGTTCCCATTCAATGCTAGATGTGTGGCAAACTGACATCAGGTGAACCTGACGACGACCTAAGAAGGTCGAAACGTTGTTCGCTCTTCTATTTAAAATATTTTCTCAACCCAAACGAGACATTTTTCATATAAAATTCTCAACAAGTGCGTTTCTTGACATCACTGATTAATGAAGATATGTTTTTTATGCACATTCAAACAGACGGTAATACAGAATATTAAATTGGGTAGCAATAATCAAACATGAACAAGTCAACTTTTCCACCCAATGATATCTCATTGTGAGGACGTAAATGGAAAACATTTAGCTTGACATAAAATGTCTTGATCAAAGTTTGAAACCTATTGATTAAAGCTATTTTAAAGTAATATTTGAATCACATTGAGTGTAATAATTGTCTCGTACAGTGAGTTGTTCACAACTTTTCAAATTTGGATGGCAAACATCTTGCTCCTAAAAGTGGTAAACGTTCCAAAATTTAGTCCATGTCACCTCCCCAGAAAAACAAACACAACAACAAAGATAATTTTTACACATCTTTTACTTTATGGTGTACTTTTGCAAGATTAATGTTACACACAAACCTATTAGAAACACGCATTACCTGATACACCTAATGCTGTGTGGAAGCCAGGCTATGAGGACTTCAGTTGTTTGAAGCCGGGACCAGTTACCTAAGGACTGATTTTCATGAATTGACTGTATCTTGAGTGTGTGACTGAGTAAAGCTGCACGAACCATGTTGCACAACTTTACTGTACAGTTTACTGTCATTCTCTAAAGCAAACAAAAATAAGTTCCTTAAAAATGTTGTAGTCTTTAAAATAAAACTCAAGTTGAGCAAAAAACCTGCACAACAATTACAGTTCAGTTATGTGCACTATATAAGGAACACAACAATTATTAATTATAATACACCTGTATAAGGCCTACAAAACAAATACAAGTATTACCACTGGATTATAAGGCCTATGCAGCAATAATAGTACAGGTACATCTATTAGTTTATGCAGACTACAGAATAATTATAGAGTAGACTTTACCAGGTTATGCAGAATAGAACACATTTGCATTATAGTTATATCTAATGGTTTTTAAAAACTATATTTTGTTATTTGTAATGGAAGTAGCTACCACACAAACCTGAAATGAAGTATTCTTGGGAACATTTTTTTTGTCTCTTGCATCGCTAACCTGTTATAAAAGGAATACACACACAAAATAAAATTAGAAGTCAGATGCACACTTTGTTTAACAGTAATGTTAATATGTACATCAAATATATCACAAAGAATCCATGCAACAGAAAATGTTTATGTATCTCGAAACATCTGGTATGACAATTATCACTTTACCTCAAGTGTCTTTCTCATCATTACAGAAGAAATGTTTATATTCAATACAAATTACCATAACAAAGACTTAGAAATTATGAAATGCCAACAATTTTATACGACTTCTGTAATAGACAGTCATAGAAAGTGATAAGTCTCTATTCTGCACCAATTATATAGTAATACATGAAAGAAAATAAACATAATGTTGTTTCCACTAACTACCACCAGATGTCATAAAAATCTTCTGAAAGACACTTAAGACTCTTTGAAATACAAAGACAATATTTACTTATTTGATATCAACTTCAGAAAGAAACTGCATATGTCTATATCTTTATTAGTGAGACTGCTGTGATGAACAAAAGACTTTTTTACATAAACAAGCAATGCAATAAACTAGTATCACCTTCTTATTTAAAATGTAAGATATTACACAGCTTAGGTTTCTATTTGAATATTGTAATTATTACAGTGTAATGTCAGAAAAAAGGAATATAATAATAAAACAGTATAACAAAATACTGAGATTTTGTGATTACTTATCAAAATCCACAAGTTAGTCTTCAAACCAGTTTTAACAGATACTGCATCTCCATACATTACTTTACAATGTACAAAACTGTTAGCTGTACTGAAAACTTAATTGTCCAATAAATAAACTGAGAATTTTTCATTGGTTATGTCTGTGGTTCACTAACTTTTTGTTGTTACAATTATTATGTTTGTAAGAATGTGTGTAAGAGTGCTAACAACCAGAACATAAGGATAACACAGTTTCACTATGTGAAATGTGCACATTTTGAACGGCTGCAAAAATTCAACTTAGAAACATCCTGACAATGCATACTTTACATAACGGTGTACTTACGTTAAATTACAATTACACCAAATTAAAACAGTATTCTGTTTACCTCTCTTGAGTAGAGTTCTCCATTAAGGTATGCTTGTCCCAGCTTCCAAAAGTCAGGAAAATGTGTTTCAAACAAAGACACTACTTCTTCTACAAACATGATCACCTGGGGCATGTCATTTTCTAAGTCATCATCATTCAAATTTTGATTATCTTTAGATTCTCCATGGGCTAAAAACCAGAACGAAATATTTTAAAGTTCATTAAACTATAAAAATTGGAACATGTTTGACGGATGAAACGTGTACATTTCTTCAGAGGAAACTGGCAAAGGAAATATTTTACACACAAATCATTCAATGTTTACACAAGTTAAGTACTGTGACTAGAAGTGTAAGATGTTTGTTTCTAGTGTTAAGGTCATCAACTTAATACTGAGGTTAAAAATAAAGAAGAGACCTTTGATTAATTAAGTCAAAATCAACATTAAGCCGTGCACCTGAAAACTAAAATTCACTTGCACTAAGCAGCACACTTCCACAGTGTTCTTTTGTAACTGAAAGAATAATCTAGGTTAGAATGTGATGGTTGACTACAGCAGTTACAATAGCTTCTAAATCCAAACATAAGTTAGTCTGAACTATGAAAATCTAATTTATTTTTTTAAATACAAAAACAAAAAAATCTCTTGTTAAACAGTCAAATTCTATGTTTGCATGAATACTGTTTGAGATAGATATGCATTCAGAATTAAGTATACTTTATGTTTTCTTTAACCACTTAAAAACATAAGAACAAAATATTCCTATTTTTTCACACAAAACACTCATTGCATACTTGCTTCACAGAAGAACTCTATAATTTTGTTACTATAATTCAAAATAAATATTCATATTTAAAACACAACCTTAGGCCTATTCTCATTGCCAACTAGAAACTGTACATCCTTTATCCAAGTACAAATATAATAGCATAATTTACATCTCAAGGTCTTTCAACGCTCTCAGAAATTATATACAGTAACAACTAAGTTTAGATACCACTAAAAATACAGTTTCCAATACAGTAAGCAAAAACAAACAAAGTATTAAAACCTGTGTAACTCAAGCAACGTATTACCTCTAAAGAATGGAAAAGTTGTAATACTGTTTATGAAACTTGGTACTCTTTATAAATTCCCAGATTTTATTACTGAATATCCACTACTGGAAATACACCAAACAAAAGATGAAAGACGCTACACATGAGAAGACTGCTAAACTTCCTGTAAATGGTTGGACAGGAGTAATAACACTGTCGCGTGGAGGAGTGAAGCACAAGGCTGAAGCAGGAGGGGTAGACAACAGATCACGACTGACCTGACAATGAGTGTTTATCATGACAAAATTTAATACAAACTTCACTATTAATGTTGTCCATTAAATATTGCAGTTTCTGATTTGTCAGTTGGTTTTCTTTCTTCTTTTGAATATTAGTGAATAATGTATAAATGTCCACAGTTCACAGAAGGTTACTAGTGGGTCAGTAATTCATCCTCAGTGATATTCAGATCAGTTGTAGCTTCGGCACACAGTGGAAAGTGTCAAGTAACCTTTCAGGAGTGATTAATATATGTGTGTGATGACATAATCAATATCATTAGTTTTGTTCATTTCAGGTGACAGATGAATCTCTCCAAGGCATCTTTACTAAGACATCTTTTGTGACTTAAGCAAATCCTCTATGAGCTTAGAATACTTTAATAACGAATCTCATCATTGCAGCCACCGACAACAGAATATCGACTCTCTTAATTTAATAAATATCTTTAGAAATGCATGTATATCATTAATTATTATAGTAATGTAGTATTTACAGGTCAAAAGCTTTGTAAAAATTACAAGAGAATTACAAACTTTGTCTTCTTCTTGTGATACTTTTGATAAATTCATGTTTTTGTATGAGATGAACTCTGGTTGTCTTGTCTTTTTTCAAGGTAGATGGTTTCAAATTTCAATTCAAACTCAATGATTTCTTGTTCCACATTTCACCAACTCTGACTAATGCACAGAGACTGTCAGTTTGAATGTTACTCATTTTTAAAACCCATTGAATTAACTTTGATTCCACATTTAATGACCTTTGACCTGTAAATTACATTTTCTTTCAGATAAATAATGACCTTATTTCAATTCCTTTTATTTGTACACTCACAAGAAATTATGTATTTTCATTACATTTCTGATCAACTTCTTAACATCATTATTTTTACAGTATAAGATATAATTTTTAGTTTTATTCTTATGTTTTCCAGCTAAAGTTATTTTTAATATTCCTTATACAATTTAAATTAATTATACATTATAATCTTTACTTATCCGTTTACTTTCTCTTACATTACTTGCAGGCAATTTTAATTTTCAGATTACCTAAACCTTACTAATTTGTAAATTACTTATCATTATCTTTCTTGACCTGTTTGTTTTTTTGAGCACCGAATGTACATTCCTCACACTTGGGAATGTACATTCCCAATGTACACGTACTTCTATATGGTCTTGGTGATGTACTACACATCACTGATTGCAACATTCCCAATGTACATGTACTTCTATATGGTCTTGGTGATGTACTACACATCACTGATTGCAACATTCCCAATGTACACGTACTTCTATATGGTCTTGGTGATGTACTACACATCACTGATTGCAACATTCCCAATGTACACGTACTTCTATATGGTCTTGGTGATGTACTACACATCACTGATTGCAACATTCCCAATGTACATGTACTTCTATATGGTCTTGGTGATGTACTACACATCACTGATTGCAACATTCCCAATGTACACGTACTTCTATATGGTCTTGGTGATGTACTACACATCACTGATTGCAACATTCCCAATGTACATGTACTTCTATATGGTCTTGGTGATGTACTACACATCACTGATTGCAACATTCCCAATGTACACGTACTTCTATATGGTCTTGGTGATGTACTACACATCACTGATTGCAACATTCCCAATGTACACGTACTTCTATATGGTCTTGGTGATGTACTACACATCATTGATTGCAACATTCCCAATGTACATGTACTTCTATATGGTCTTGGTGATGTACTACACATCACTGATTGCAACATTCCCAATGTACATGTACTTCTATATGGTCTTGGTGATGTACTACACATCGCTGATTGCAACATTCCCAATGTACATGTACTTTATATGGTCTTGGTGATGTACTACACATCACTGATTGCAACATTCTCAATGTACATGTACTTCTATATGGTCTTGGTGATGTACTACACATCACTGATTGCAACATTCCCAATGTACACGTACTTCTATATGGTCTTGGTGATGTACTACACATCACTGCTTGCAACATTCCCAATGTACACGTACTTCTATATGGTCTTGGTGATGTACTACACATCACTGATTGCAACATTCCCAATGTACATGTACTTTATATGGTCTTGGTGATGTACTACACATCACTGATTGCAACATTCCCAATGTACATGTACTTTATATGGTCTTGGTGATGTACTACACATCACTGATTGCAACATTCCCAATGTACATGTACTTTATATGGTCTTGGTGATGTACTACACATCACTGATTGCAACATTCCCAATGTACATGTACTTTATATGGTCTTGGTGATGTACTACACATCACTGATTGCAACATTCCCAATGCACATGTACTTCTACACCAGACTGCATATTTTCTAAGTGTTTCATTGCATTAATTTATAGGTTATAGATTTTATAACACACTACATACCTAAGATAAGATGCTTATCTTTGCACTTATTCATGCTGTCTTCTAACCAGCTATGAATGTAACACATCAGGTCCCAAGCAGGGTCACCAGCCACTTCTAAGTTCACTAGATACCTAGATTTAACAGAAACGTTCCCATGTAATATTTCAAACCTAATTTTTTACACCAAGGTTTGTCCACAGTCTAATTTAGTAAACAATATTCATTTTGTTTTACATACCTTTCCAGCAATATGATGACCTCACGTCAATATTTTTTTCATGTCCTATTTATAAAGATCTATTTCAAGTAAGCACTTTAGGCTTCCTTATGATTGGTCATGTGTTTACCAAAGAATCCTTGAAGATTGAATATGGGAAACAAAAACTTACACTTCCACTGTCTCACACTTATTAAAAAACATGTAATAACCAAAATATTAATAATATCATTAGATGACTATAACCTACATACAATATTTCACTCCACATAGCTGACAGTCTAAAATAATTGTGTTGACTGTCAAAGAAAAACTGGATTGACAACAACTATTCATAATGAAAAAAATGTTAATTTTAACCTTTAACAAGAGAAATACATAATGATAATATATTAATGACAGATATCAGCTTTAACAATATTCCTAAGGTAAGTTTCTCAAAATAAACCGGAGAAAAAAAACTGCTATCTACCCAAAATGAAATGTTGAGTAGCAATACAATAAAATACAAGAAACTCACTCCAAGTTTCTTCAAAGTGTTTCTGAAACCAGTTTGAAATGGCCTATTTGAGTTGGGACTAGAACCTGTATAATTGTATTCCTAACCTGATTAACCTCTTCTGTTCGTCTACAGGAGCAGGAAGCTTCTTCAAATGTTCATTTAACATTTCTCGAAACTTTTCAACCCTCTGTTCTACCTCCTGATAAACTGAAAATCATCAGACAGGTATGTTACACACATGAATAAAAATTATACAACAAAATGACATATTTCAACACTACATGTTTTCATTATATTCTGTTATCCAAAGTCATAATAGATCCAATCATTAAAATAAACATTTCAACGTACCCTTCCTAAATACAGCCACTTCTGTGTTATGAAACAGGGATTTAGCTCTTGCATAGTCATTGATAACAACATCATAGTCACCCTGCAAAATAAGTAAACCACGTAAAACCAACCTGCAAAATACACAAAGAATGTCAACATGTGCATCTCTTTAATGTAACTGTACTTCTTCAGAAACATCAATTTCATTACGTTAAGCCCTCATCTGGGTTCTCTCAGCTGGTTTTATTGGATTTTGGCTTTAATCAGTGCTGTAGTGATTAAACGTTTACGTCACAGCACCAACTAAATTGTAACAAACTTCCAGTTCTTGTATTTCAAGCATTTAATAAGATTTTAATAACTAGCTACTTCACTCAGTGATCAGATTTACACAACTAGATAACATACCCGACTCATAACAGTACAATACATCATGTGTGGTTTACACAGAATCTCTAAATAAAATAAGATTACAATCATAATGCATTTGTACACTCTTTAAGTCATACTTCAAACCTACAAATTCTACAGCATAAAATACTATCTATACAACTTACATTTATTTTATATTTACATACACTTATTTCAATACTTATAACAACAAATGACCTATTTATGTTAAATCAGTGTTGCTCAGTCCTAGCTTAAAGCACAGGTTCTGTTAAAACAGAAGTAAAATAAAAAACAACCATGAGAATCATTTCTCCTCCAGCTCCACTACCAAACTAAGTTTAACCCTCAATTGGTCGGGTCAGAATGATCAACACCACCAAACAATTACAACAGAAGCAATAAGCTCTCACCAGTGCTCAAGACGTGACTGAGAATATATTACAGAAAATATCTTAAAGAGAGCAGCACCAGCTAAGCTGAAACAACAACAAATAATTACAACAGAAACAATAGAGTTGCAACACCACATCCATTCCAGCCAGCACTCAACAACTGAGGATATAGTACAGAAAACATCACATAGAGAGCAGCACTAGCTCAGTTAAAATACTGGCTTGAAAAGTTACTTACTTAACCACAGATGAGGGTTAATATAAATGAGCCTTAGATTACTTACTGTATACAATGAGATTAAAGTGAAGTCTGTGAGTGAACTGACTCACATTACTTACTGTATACAATGAGATTAAAGTGAAGTCTGTGAGTGAACTGACTCACATTGCTTACTGTATACAATGAGATTAAAGTGAAGTCTGTGAGTGAACTGACTCACATTGCTTACTGTATACAATGAGATTAAAGTGAAGTCTGTGAGTGAACTGACTCACATTACTTACTGTATACAATGAGATTAAAGTGAAGTCTGTGAGTGAACTGACTCACATTGCTTACTGTATACAGTGAGATTAAAGTGAAGTCAGTGAGTGAACTGACTCACATTACTTACTGTATACAATGAGATTAAAGTGAAGTCTGTGAATGTATTTTACTTTACTTTTTTTCCCCCTCTGGGTGGTTCGATACTTGTAAGTAGATTATTTTCACACATTATAAAGCACATTATTGCATTTTGTTTCCACTGTATTTCACAAATCAATGTCATAATAATGGATACAGCATCACATTCACAGAAATATATTAAATTTACATTAAAGCAAATTGAATATAATATCACACACATATTTATGTTTTAAATGTTAATATTTGGGCAGGAATGACAGTGAATAGGGAGTTAATTAACTGATTAATTATTCGAAATTATACACAATGGGCTATCTACGTTCTGCAGAGTATTGAAACCTGGTTTCTAGTGTTATATCTCCACAGACATATAGCTCTGCTAGTGGGATTGGTGGTGGTAGAGAGAATAGAGCTAAGCTTATCTGGTTTGGCAGAATGAGTACTTACTACTTAATAAATTCACAATATATTTTTGTTACCTATTGAAATATGGAATGATGCAACAGAGAATGTACTGTTTTTTTTAAACCCAGACATCACCGAGTAATGGTACTAGTTTGAAATAATCTTTATGACAACAACATTATTAATTTAATAAGTAAAATAACTAAATAATGTTAATAAAAGTGGCTCTATGAAAAAAGTAGTGAATAATTGAATTACAAAATAATTTGATCTATTTCATATTCAATAACCGATTCTTTAGCCCTACTCAACACCTTACCTTCTGAATGTTTCTCTCAATACTAGCAGGAAGATTGAAGAGAAACTTGAACCGTTGAAGAGCACTTAGAGCATTCCGTGTACCATCAGCTCGGTCCTTACGTGCAAGAACAGCTTCAAATAACGAGTCTGCCTCCTTCTTACTTTCTACAAGTTAACATTGAGATTTGTTTGAAACCTGACATATCGAGTGAAACAAAGATACCACTTTAAATTTTACAATTTACAAATTTAAAGAAAAAGAGACAAAATGTTAAAAGAAAAACTGTTATAATAAACAAAGAAAATATTATGAAACTTTTATGGATAAATACCGTTCTTCATGCAATTTGTATTTCACAAAATCATACATAAGTTGCACAAATAAAAGTCATGATGATATTAGAGACTTATAATTAACAATACACATCTCTGGATAAATACAAACTGAATACTGACTTGTGATGGACATTATGCAAGATGGATAAATACAAACTGTGATGACAATAGTGATTTATCATGAACATAAGACTTGTAAACACAAATCCTGTTGACTAGCTTACAATGAAAACTACATAACACAAATAACAATGAGAATACCAATTTGTAATGAACATTACACAAGACAAATAAACACAAACCATGAATTAATGAAACACCGAATGCATAAAAACATTACAGATTATATTCGTAAAATGTATGAAACTTTTAAGTTGTAAAAATTGAATCACAATGAGTTGCCAATGACTGAAGAACACAATCTGAACATTTTTGCATGCAGTATTTCACTGTTTCTCGTTTTTTTATTTTCTTTTTGATTGTGTATGAACACTACAATTAGTAATTACTAGCACAAACAGTCACCTGTAGGGCAGCATTTCTACTGAACATGCAAAAACGGCTCGTTTGGGTTGAGAAAATATTTTACATAGAAGAGCGAACAACCTGACGAGCCTGTCAATGCCAAAGAATCTTGAAAAATTGTTCGCTCTTCTATGCAAAATATTTTCTCAACCCAAACGAGCCGTTTTTGCATATGTGTTTCTCTACAAGTGGGATTTCTCAACATCACTGATTAGTATTTCTACTAGTTCATATAACTAACCAGATAATGTTTCCTCGATTCCCATACAGGAAATTAAAATACAAGTATAACACACAAACACATGAACAAAATGATGTTCTAATAATCTTTAAACCAAGAATTAAAAACTTATTTCAATAATAAAAAAACTTACTGACAACAGCCTCCTCTAACTTCTCAGTTAAGTCAGCACCAACTTCTTGTTTATCTTTCTTCTGGGCTGATTGGAGTGCTGAAGAAGAAATTATGTATTAAACCTGATCATATCAAAAAGACATTGCACTATGTTGAAAACTGGTATGTTACATTTACACAAGGTACTTTTGACCAGTTACTGTCAACCATTCATCATCTCTAATACCCTTTTTATTTATTTATTAACTCACTCTATGTTTTCATAAATCAAATCAGTAATGCAACCAAACATTTCTGGATATAGCTATCAAAAATCAATTCAAAACATACAAAGACAACAAACACAAATAATGTGTCTTTTGAAAGAAATTACACAGTTAAACCTCATTCAGTTGTAGTGGTAATGTAAGCATTATTAAATGTTTTAAGTATCAATAAAATCATCTAAGATATCATTAACTTACCTTCAAGGACCTGGAAACACTCAACAATTGCCATGACATTAGATTTTAAGAAGGATAAAGGTCCTTCCTGATGCTGTGTAACTTTTCTCCGTAAGCATGTCAGTCCAGCCTTCAAGTCATCAAAACTATGTACAATTAAAATTATTAAACTCCTAATTCAATATAAAAGTGATCAAACTAACAGCATGAAAAACTATAATGAATGTATGGCTCTTCAACAAGCTTATTTCATTATCAGGTACAAACAGTTTATAAAAACACATGAAGAAATACACAATATGGAACAAAAAAGGTCACTGACTGAAGGTTGCTTAACATAGGAATCTTGGTTTCCCAAAACAATGGATTAGGGTGGGTCTACTTTGTTCAATCAAGATCTCTTCTTTTATTATGTGCTTATTCATGTTTGTAATTCAGAAAGTCATCATATATCTATGTAAAAAACTGTAAATTAAAACAAAGAACCAAACATCAATAAATGCAAAATAAAGAAAGCTGTCTTGAACTACACAGCTTCACTATAAACCAGCATCCTGAGATACCAAGATACCTATACTACAGCTTCACTATAAACTAACATCCTGGGATACCAAGGTACCTATATTACAGCTTCACTATAAACCAACATCCTGGGATACAAAGGTACCTATATTACAACTTCACTATAAACCAACATCCTGGAATACCAAGGTACCTATATTAAAGCTTCACTATCAACAAACATCCTGGGATACCAAGGTACCTATATTAAAGCTTCACTATCAACCAACATCCTGGATACCAAGATACCTATACTACAGCTTCACAATAAACCAACATCAAGGATACCAAGATACCGATATTACACCTTGACAATAAACAAACATCCTAGATACCAAGATACCTAAACAACATCATTATAAACCAACATCCAGGATACCAAGATACCTATATTACAGCTTCACTAATAACCAACATCCTGGGATACCAAGGAACCTATACTACAACTTCACTATAAACCAACATCCAGGATACCAAAATATCTATACTATGGCTTCACTTTCAACAAACATCCTGGGATACCAAGGTACCTATACAGCGATTTCACTTTAAACCAACATCCTGGGAGACCAAGAAACCTGTACTACAGCTTCACTATAAACCAACATCCTAGATACCAAGTTACCTATTCTACAGCTTCACTATAAACCAACATCCTACATACCAAGTAACCTATACAACAGCTTCACTATAAACCAACATCCTGGAATACCAAGATACCTTTACTAGTGCTTCAAAATAAACCAACATCCAGGATACAAAGATACCTATTCTACAGCTTCACTATAAACCAACATACTAGATACCAAGATACCTATACAACAGTTTCACTATAAACCAACATCCAAGATACCTATACTACAGCTTCACTGTAATCCAACATCCTGGGATACCAAGATACCTATACAACAGCTTCACTGTAAACCAACATCCAGGATACCAAGATACCTATACTACAGCTTCACTATAAACAAACATCCTTTGATACAAAGATACCTATACTGCAGCTTCTCCTCAAACCAACATCATGAGGTACCAAGGTACCTATACTACAGCTACACTATAAACCAACATCCAAGATACCAAAATACCTATACTACAGCTACACTACAAACCAACATCCTGGAATACCAAAATACCTATACTAAAGCTTCACCAAAAACCAACATCCTGGAATACCAAGGTACCTATACCACGACTTCACTTTAAACCAACATCCTGGGATACAAGGTACCTATATAACAGCTTAACTATAAACAAACATCCTCGGTAATACCAAGGTACCTACACTACAGCTTCACTATAAACCATCATTACAGGATACCAAGATACCTACACTACAGCTTCACTATAAACCAACATCCTGAGATACCAAGATACCTATACTACAGTTTCACTATAAACCAACATCCAAGATACCTATACAACAGCTTCACTATAAACAAACGTCCAGGATACAAAGATACCTATTCTACAGCTTCACTATAAACCAACATCCAGGATACCAAGATACCTATACTACAGCTTCACAATAAACCAACATCCTGGGATACCAAAATACCAATACTATGGCTACACTTTAAACCAACATCCTGGGATATAAGGTACCAATAACACAACTTCTCTTAAACCAACACCCTGAGATACAAGGTACCTATACCACAACTTCACTATAAACCAACATCCAGGATACCAAAATACCAATACTATGGCTACACTTTCAACCAACATCCTGAGATATAAGGTACCAATAACACAACTTCTCTTAAACCAACACCCTGAGATACAAGGTACCTATACCACAACTTCACTATAAACCAACATCACGGGATACCAAGATACCTACAATACAGCTTCACTATAAACCAACATCCTAGGATACCAAAGTATCTATACTACAGCTTCACCATAAACCAAGATACCTATACTGCAGCTCACTATAAACCAACATCCTGGAATACCAAGATACCTATATTACAGCTTCACTATAAACCAACATCCTGAGATACCAAGATACCTATACGACAGCTACTCCTCAAACCAACATCATGAGATACCAGGGTACCTATACCACAGCTTCACTGTAATCCAACATCCTGGGATACCAAGATACCTATACAACAGCTACACTATAAACAAACATCAAGGATACCAAAATACCTATACTACAGCTACACTACAAACCAACATCCTGGAATACCAAGATACCTATACTAAAGCTTCACCAAAAACCAACATCCTGGAATACCAAGGTACCTATACCACGACTTCACATTAAACCAACATCCTGGGATACAAGGTACCTATATAACAGCTTAACTATAAACAAACATCCTGGGTAATACCAAGGTACCTACACTACAGCTTCACTATAAACCAACATCACAGGATACCAAGATACCTACACTACAGCTTCACTATAAACCAACATCCTGAGATACCAAGATACCTATACTACAGCTTCACCAAAAACCAACATCCTGGAATATCAAGGTACCTATACCACGACTTCACTTTAAACCAACATCCTGGGATACAAGGTACCTATATAACAGCTTAACTATAAACAAACATCCTGGGTAATACCAAGGTACCTACACTACAGCTTCACTATCAACCAACATCCTGGATACCAAGATACCTATACTACAGCTTCACAATAAACCAACATCAAGGATACCAAGATACCGATATTACACCTTGACAATAAACAAACATCCTAGATACCAAGATACCTAAACAACATCATTATAAACCAACATCCAGGATACCAAGATACCTATATTACAGCTTCACTAATAACCAACATCCTGGGATACCAAGGAACCTATACTACAACTTCACTATAAACCAACATCCAGGATACCAAAATATCTATACTATGGCTTCACTTTCAACAAACATCCTGGGATACCAAGGTACCTATACAGCGATTTCACTTTAAACCAACATCCTGGGAGACCAAGAAACCTGTACTACAGCTTCACTATAAACCAACATCCTAGATACCAAGTTACCTATTCTACAGCTTCACTATAAACCAACATCCTACATACCAAGTAACCTATACAACAGCTTCACTATAAACCAACATCCTGGAATACCAAGATACCTTTACTAGTGCTTCAAAATAAACCAACATCCAGGATACAAAGATACCTATTCTACAGCTTCACTATAAACCAACATACTAGATACCAAGATACCTATACAACAGTTTCACTATAAACCAACATCCAAGGTACCTATACTACAGCTTCACTGTAATCCAACATCCTGGGATACCAAGATACCTATACAACAGCTACACTATAAACAAACATCAAGGATACCAAGATACCTATACTACAGCTTCACCAAAAACAAACATCCTGGAATACCAAGGTACCTATAAAAAAGCTTCACTATAAACAAAGATCCAGGATACCAAGATACCTATACAACAGCTTCACTGTAAACCAACATCCAGGATACCAAGATACCTATACTACAGCTTCACTATAAACAAACATCCTTTGATACAAAGATACCTATACTGCAGCTTCTCCTCAAACCAACATCATGAGGTACCAAGGTACCTATACTACAGCTACACTATAAACCAACATCCAAGATACCAAAATACCTATACTACAGCTACACTACAAACCAACATTCTGGAATACCAAAATACCTATACTAAAGCTTCACCAAAAACCAACATCCTGGAATACCAAGGTACCTATACCACGACTTCACTTTAAACCAACATCCTGGGATACAAGGTACCTATATAACAGCTTAACTATAAACAAACATCCTGGGTAATACAAAGGTACCTACACTACAGCTTCACTATAAACCAACATCACAGGATACCAAGATACCTACACTACAGCTTCACTATAAACCAACATCCTGAGATACCAAGATACCTATACTACAGCTTCACCAAAAACCAACATCCTGGAATACCAAGGTACCTATACCACGACTTCACTTTAAACCAACATCCTGGGATACAAGGTATCTATATAACAGCTTAACTATAAACAAACATCCTGGGTAATACCAAGGTACCTACACTACAGCTTCACTATAAACCATCATTACAGGATACCAAGATACCTACACTACAGCTTCACTATAAACCAACATCCTGAGATACCAAGATACCTATACTACAGTTTCACTATAAACCAACATCCAAGATACCTATACAACAGCTTCACTATAAACAAACGTCCAGGATACAAAGATACCTATTCTACAGCTTCACTATAAACCAACATCCAGGATACCAAGATACCTATACTACAGCTTCACAATAAACCAACACCCTGAGATACAAGGTACCTATACCACAACTTCACTATAAACAAACATCCAGGATACCAAAATACCAATACTATGGCTACACTTTCAACCAACATCCTGAGATATAAGGTACCAATAACACAACTTCTCTTAAACCAACACCCTGAGATACAAGGTACCTATACCACAACTTCACTATAAACCAACATCACGGGATACCAAGATACCTACACTACAGCTTCACTATAAACCAACATCCTAGGATACCAAAGTATCTATACTACAGCTTCACTATAAACCAAGATACCTA
The DNA here is from genome assembly GCA_011833715.1 of Carcinoscorpius rotundicauda. Classification (NCBI taxonomy): domain Eukaryota; kingdom Metazoa; phylum Arthropoda; class Merostomata; order Xiphosura; family Limulidae; genus Carcinoscorpius; species Carcinoscorpius rotundicauda. The sequence continues at coordinate 96,426,691 of CM022395.1, forward strand.
TACTGCAGCTCACTATAAACCAACATCCTGGAATACCAAGATACCTATATTACAGCTTCACTATAAACCAACATCCTGAGATACCAAGATACCTATACTACAGCTACTCCTCAAACCAACATCATGAGATACCAGGGTACCTATACCACAGCTTCACTGTAATCCAACATCCTGGGATACCAAGATACCTTTACAACAGCTACACTATAAACAAACATCAAGGATACCAAAATACCTATACTACAGCTACACTACAAACCAACATCCTGGAATACCAAGATACCTATACTAAAGCTTCACCAAAAACCAACATCCTGGAATACCAAGGTACCTATACCACGACTTCACATTAAACCAACATCCTGGGATACAAGGTACCTATATAACAGCTTAACTATAAACAAACATACTGGGTAATACCAAGGTACCTACACTACAGCTTCACTATAAACCAACATCACAGGATACCAAGATACCTACACTACAGCTTCACTATAAACCAACATCCTGAGATACCAAGATACCTATACTACAGCTTCACCAAAAACCAACATCCTGGAATACCAAGGTACCTATACCACGACTTCACTTTAAACCAACATCCTGGGATACAAGGTACCTATATAACAGCTTAACTATAAACAAACATCCTGGGTAATACCAAGATACCTATACTACAGCTTCTCCTCAAACCAACATCATGAGATACCAAGGTACCTATACCACAGCTTCACTATAAACCAACATCCAGGATACCAAGATACCTATACTACAGCTTCACAAAAAACCAACATCCTGGTATACCAAGATACCTATACTAGAGCTTCATTATAAACCAACATCCAGGATACCGAAAGACATATACTATGGCTACGCTTTCAACCAACATCCTGGGATATAAGGTACCAATACCATAACTTCTCTTAAACCAACACCCTCAGATACAAGGTACCTATTCCACAGCTTCACTATAAACCAACATCACAGGATACCAAGATACCTACACTACAGCTTCACTATAAACCAACATCCTGAGATACAAAGATACCTATACTACAGCTTCTCCTCAAACCAACATCATGAGATACCAAGGTACCTATACCACAGCTTCACTATAAACCAACATCCAGGATACCAAGATACCTATACAACAGCTACACTATAAACAAACATCCAAGATACAAATATACCTATTCTACAGCTTCACTATAAATCAACATCCAGGATACCAATATACCTATACAACAGCTTCACAATAAACCAACATCCTGGGATACCAAAGTACCTATACTACAGCTTCACTATAAACCAACATCCAGTAATACAAAAATACCTATACTACAGCTTCACTATAAACCAACATCCGAGATACCAAAATACCTATACTACAGCTTCACTATCAACCAACATCCTAGAATACCAAGATACCTATACTACAGCTTCACCAAAAACCAACATCCTGGAATACCAAAATACCTATACCACAACTTCACTTTAAACCAACATCCTGGGATATAAGGTACCAATACCACAACTTCTCTTAAAACAAACATCCTGAAATACAAGGTACCTATACCATAACTTAAGTACAAACCAACATCCTGGGGTATACCAAGGTACCCACACTACAGCTTCATTATAAACCAACATCCAGGATACCAAGATACCAATACAACAGCTTCACTATAAACCAACATCCTGGGATACCAAAGTACCTATACTACAGCTTCACTATAAACCAACATCCTGGAATACCAAAATACCTATACAACAGCTTCTCCTCAAACCAACATCATGAGATACCAAGGTACCTATACTACAGCTTCACTGTAATCCAACATCCAGGATACCAAGATACCTATACAACAGCTTCACTATAAACCAACATCCTGGGATACCAAAGTACCTATACTACAGCTTCACTATAAACCAACATCCAGGATACCAAGATACCTATACAACAGCTTCACTATAAACCAACATCCTGGGATACCAAAGTACCTATACTACAGCTTCACTATAAACCAACATCCTGGAATACCAAGATACCTATACTACAGCTTCACCAAAAATCAACATACTGGAATACCAAGGTACCTATACCACGACTTCAGTTTAAACCAACATCCAGGATACCAAGATACCTATACAACAGTTTCACTGTAAACAAACATCCAGGATACCAAGATACCTATACTACAGCTTCTCCTCAAACCAACATCATGAGATACCAAGGTACGTATACTACAGCTTCACTATAAACCAACATCCAGGATACCAAGATACCTATACTACAGCTTCACTGTAATCCAACATCCTGGGATACCAAGATACCTATACAACAGCTTCACTATTAAACAACATCCTGGAATACCAAGATACCTATACTACAGCTTCACTATAAACCAACATCCTGGATACCAAAATCCCTATACCACAACTTCACTTTAAACCAACATCATGAGATACCAAGGTACCTATACTACAGCTTCATTATAAACCAACATCCAGGATACCAAGATACCTATACAACAGCTTCACTATAAAACAACATCCTGAGATACCAAGGTATCTATACTACAGCTTCACTATAAACCAACATCCTGGGATACCAAAGTACCTATACTACAGCTTCACTATAAACCAACATCCTGGAATACCAAAATACCTATACAACAGCTTCTCCTCAAACCAACATCATGAGATACCAAGGTACCTATACTACAGCTTCATTATAAACCAACATCCAGGATACCAAGATACCTATACAACAGCTTCACTATAAAACAACATCCTGAGATACCAAGGTATCTATACTACAGCTTCACTATAAACCAACATCCTGGGATACCAAAGTACCTATACTACAGCTTCACTATAAACCAACATCCTGGAATACCAAAATACCTATACAACAGCTTCTCCTCAAACCAACATCATGAGATACCAAGATACCTATAATACAGCTTCTCCTCAAACCAACATCATGAGATACCAAGATACCTATACAACAGTTTCACTATAAACAAACATCCAGGATACAAATATACCTATTCTACAGCTTCACTATAAACCAACATCCAGGATACCAAGATACCTATACTACAGCTTCACAATAAACCAACATCCTGGGATACCAAAGTACCTATACTACAGCTTCACTATAAACCAACATCCAGGAATACAAAAATACCTTTACTACAGCTTCACTGTAAACCAACATCAGAGATACCAAAATACCTATACTACAGCTTCACTATAAACCAACATCCTGGAATACCAAGATACCTATACAACAGTTTCACTATAAACAAACATTCTGGGATACCAAGATACCTATACCACAGCTTCACTTTAAACCAACATCTTGGGATACAAGGTATCTATACAACAGCTTCACTACAACCTACATCCTGGGATACCAAGATACCAATACTACAGCTTCACTATAAACAAACATCCTGAGATATCAAGGTACCTATACTACAACTTCACTATAAACCAACATCCAGGATACCAAGATACCTGTAGTACAGCTTCACTATAAACCAACATCCAGGAATACAAAAATACCTTTACTACAGCTTCACTGTAAACCAACATCCTGGGATAAAAGGTACCAATATAACAGCTTCACTATAAACCAACATCACAGGATACCAAGATACCTATACTTCAGCTTCACTGTAATCCAACATCCTGGGATACAAAAGTACCTATACTACAGCTTCACTACAAAACAACATCCTGGAATACCAAGATAGGTATACTACAGCTTCACTATAAACCAACATCCTGGATACCAAAATTTCTATACCGCAGCTTCACGAAAAATCAACATCCTGGAATACCAAGGTACCTATACCATGACTTCAGTTTAAACCAACATCCAGGATACCAAGATACCTATACAACAGTTTCACTGTAAACCAACATCCAGGATACCAAGATACCTATACTACAGCTTCTCCTCAAACCAACATCATGAGATACCAAGGTACGTATACTACAGCTTCACTATAAACCAACATCCAGGATACCAAGATACCTATACTACAGCTTCACTATAAACCAACATCCAGGATACCAAGATACCTATACTACAGCTTCACTATAAACCAACATCCTGGGATACAAAAGTACCTATACTACAGCTTCACTACAAAACAACATCCTGGAATACCAAGATACCTATACTACAGCTTCACTATAAACCAACATCCTGGATACCAAAATTTCTATACTGCAGCTTCACCAAAAATCAACATCCTGGAATACCAAGGTACCTATACCACGACTTCAGTTTAAACCAACATCCAGGATACCAAGATACCTATACAACAGTTTCACTGTAAACCAACATCCAGGATACCAAGATACCTATACTACAGCTTCTCCTCAAACCAACATCATGAGATACCAAGGTACGTATACTACAGCTTCACTATAAACCAACATCCAGGATACCAAGATACCTATACTACAGCTTCACTGTAATCCAACATCCTGGGATACCAAGATACCTATACAACAGCTTCACTATTAAACAACATCCTGGAATACCAAGATACCTATACTACAGCTTCACTATAAACCAACATCCTGGATACCAAAATCCCTATACCACGACTTCACTTTAAACCAACATCATGAGATACCAAGGTACCTATACTACAGCTTCATTATAAATCAACATCCAGGATACCAAGATACCTATACAACAGCTTCACTATAAAACAACATCCTGAGATACCAAGGTACCTATACTACAGCTTCACTAACACCAACATCCAGGATACCAAGATACCTATACAACAGCTACACAATAAACAAATATCCAGAATACCAAGATACCTATACTAAAGCTTCACTATAAACCAACATCCAGGATACCAAGATACCTATACAACAGCTTCACTATAAACAAACATCCTGGGATACCAAGATTCCTATACCACAGCTTCACTTTAAACCAACATCTTGGGATACAAGGTATCTATACAACAGCTTCACTACAACCTACATCCTGGGATACCAAGATACCAATACTACAGCTTCATTATAAACAAACATCCTGAGATATCAAGGTACCTATGCTACAACTTCACTATAAACCAACATCCTGGGATACCAAGATACCTATGCAACAGCTTCACTATAAAACAACATCCTGGAATACCAAGATACCTATACTACAGCTTCACTATAAACCAACATCCTGGATACCAAAATCCCTATACCACAACTTCACTTTAAACCAACATCTTGGGATACAAGGTATCTATACAACAGCTTCACTACAACCTACATCCTGGGATACCAAGATACCAATACTACAGCTTCACTATAAACAAACATCCTGAGATATCAAGATACCAATACTACAGCTTCACTATAAACAAACATCCTGATATATCAAGGTACCTATACTACAACTTCACTATAAACCAACATCCAGGATACCAAGATACCTGTAGTACAGGTTCACTATAAACCAACATCCACGATACCTAAATACTTACACTATGGCTTCACTTTAAACAAACATCCTGGGATACAAGGTACCTATACTACAACTTCACTTTAAACCAACATCTTGAAATACAAGGTACCTATACAACAGCTTCACTATAACCAACATCCTGGGATACCAAGATACCAATACTACAGCTTCACTATAAACCAACATCCAGGATACCAATGTACCTATACTACAGCCTTACTATAACCCAACATCCTGGGATACCAAAATACCATTACTACAGCTTCACTTTAACCAACATCCTGGAATACCAAAACACCTATACTACAGCTTCACTACGAACCAACATCATGGGATACCAAGATACCTATACAACAGCTTCACTATAAACCAACATCCTGGATACCAAGATACCTAAACTACAGCTTCACAATAAACCAACATCCAGGATACCAAGATACCTATACTAAAGCTTCACTATAAACCAACATCCAGCATACCAAGATACCTAAACTACAGCTTCAATATAAACCAACATCAAGAATACCACATATTTTCTTTTTAGTGGAAGGAGGTTATCAACCTCCCTGTATCCTGCTTTGGGTCAAGTGGGCAGTTCTCTCTCGGTGCAAGACAATTCCAATGATTGATGGTGTGATTGAATGAACTTTTTGCATCTTAAGGCTGAAAAACAAGATGAACTCAAGGAAACACCAAAACCTAGAGCCAGGGCAAGTAGAAATCTTTCTGCACTCCCACTATAGCAGTAGAACAGAGTGCAGTAGCATACGTCTGAGATGGAGTGGGGGACAATAATTACCAAGCCTGTGAATATGAGATACTGTTTACAGTCTTCAAACATGGTAACTCTTTCTCCTCACCCACTTTGGAAAAGAATGAAAGTATTAGGGATGTGAACCACTACAGTTTACACATTGTGGTTCCAGTTTGCATTTGGAGGCATCATAGTTTTTGACACCACAACTAGCACAAGTTAAAGATCCATTACTAAAGGTCTTTGAATACCTGAACCTCTAGCAGTGGAAACATTGAAGAGGGTTTGGAATGTGTGACCTTATCTTACAATTTAAGTAACCTGCATAATCGTGGCAGGTGGACATGGAGATGTTAACATCAAAATAATTACATCTGTATGAAGCATTATTCTGTCTTTACTAGTGAAGATTCATTTCACTGCAGAAATGTCTTGGCTGGAGAAACCAGTGAGGTTCTTGGATTCAGTAATGTTATTTTATCTCTTTCATTTACAACTCCTCTAGAAGAATTTAAAGTTGTATAGGGAGTAACCTCGATGGGTATAGCCCCTATGGCCTTAGATTTGAAAAGGGATTTGGTACATTATGGTGAAGATGTTACCACCAAAATGTCTCCAGAATATCACTTCCTTATTGACTTCAGGGAGCCAGGAAGATGAATAAAAAAGGGAGACATCTGCTCTTAAGATATCTTGAATAATGAATGCACAATGGGAAAGCAAGGTATAAAATCTGATTAGGACTGTACAACAGAGTATTCCACGTGTGGTCATCTTCTGATAATCTTTTTCTTATTATTTTCTTTTTTTTTTTCATTAATGGGGTATCCTTAATAAAGACAAGACATCTCAGTGCCAACTGACCCCACCCAACATGGAGCCCTACAAGAGAACTCACTACAATACCAAATAAGGACACTGCAGCAACACCAGGGTTTTGTGAGCACTATACCCAAATATCAGCATCAGACAAAATCTCAAAACCCGTTAAGAATGTCCAACAATGGTACTCAATTGACCCTAGCTCAAGTGGACCAGTCAACTAGCCCTAGAAGGCCACCCCACTGGTGCCCATATTTAGGACTTCAAGACCAAAGTAATGCATTAGGATTTGACCCCTCAATAACCAGGATCTTCTCCTCTCCTTTAGGGGTTGCTACTTGTGGCAAATACGTGGGTGGGTGTTTTGACTCCAGAAGAGATAAACAGAAAGTACAGAACCTACTTTGGGAATTCCTTTCACCCATTTCAGGAATCCACATAAAAAAAAACACGTACTGTACAAACAAGTAAAGATCATTTATGGAAGACATATAATAAGTACACCAAATTTTACAATTTTTTTAGAACCTTTTCAAGACATACTAAAACATTAATTTTATTATCATATAATGTACAATACTTGTGAAATTTAATAAAGTATCATATTTCAAAACTGTGAATCCTTTGCTTAACTAATGTTTATAAATATTGAAAGCGGAAAAAATAGTATTCATAATAATTACAAAAGACAGAGTGGTGTCTGTTCATAAACGTAAATGTACAAACTTTCTTAATTGTTTTAAATAACAAGTAAACAAAATTTAAGACCAGAATGTATTTGTTGTTTTTTGTTTTTGAATTAAGCACAAAGCTAAACAATGGGCTATCTGTACTCTGCTTCCCCCATAGTTATAAAAACCCGGTTTTTAACGATGTAAGTCCGCAGACATACCACTGAGCCACCTGGAGGAACGTGTTTGTTAGCTATCACTTTCTATTAATGTTATTAGTTTCAAATTATAGGTTTAGCTCCTCATAAATGACCAGTATAATTACAATAGATGCAACAGTGACCTCAACTTTAATATTGCATTTAATTCAGGGAAAAAAACAAACATACATGTTTACAAATAGTAAAAACTTTAACAATGTTTAATAACTAGAAGCATAAGGTAATGGTTTGGAACAGAACCTACCTGGCTCCATGATGGTTCTCTAACAAATACCACATGGGAACAAAGTTCTCAGATAACACATTACCGGAACCTAGAGACAAATGGCTTTATAAATTTCAGTTTTCTGATCCAAACACACAAAAAGTGCTTTATTTGTGGCAATGATAACTGAAAAGCAGCAAAAAGAGAAAAAGAATGCATGTTCAAAGAACATCCACTACTGGGTAGAAAAGTAAAAATTTAAAGGTGAAATTTATATGGGTAGAAAGGTAAAGAACTAAAGGTGATATTACATATCACTTTCAACTTCAAATACTCACCTGCATGTGCTTGAATCACCTGTAACGAATATTAGAAAAACATCCACCTTCCATGTAACCATACCAAATTCAGCAGTAACAACTCTAGAAGAAAGGCTACTAATCACCACCACCCTCTGCCAACTATTAAGCTACACTTTTACCAACAAATAGTAGGTTGTTCATCACATTATAATTCTCCTAGAGTTAAAGGAGCAACAGCTGTTTCAAAACTGGGGTTCAAACCCTCAAGTTGCACGCTGAGCACCATAACCATTAAGTTATGCCAGATCTCAAAATATACTTTTGAAAGTGTGATACAAAAACTGAAGAATTGGTAAATAGATAACAATATTAACTTGTTATTCAATACCAATGATGGCCACTACTAGTCATTTTCTAAGTTGTTTCAAAATCATTCTAACCTTTCATTAAGACCTCACTTATTGTACAAGATAAGACCTTAAATAAATAGGAAAAAAAGAAATCTGTCTCTGGACATACAGCATACTCTACGTTGTGCAACATTTCTCTTGTTAAATAACTCTCATAACAGCAAATTATTTGCTCTAAAATCAACATATTTGAGATTATTTAGAATTTACTTTCTTTATACATCTGTGATAATCATTTATTAATGTCAAATGAATCTTTATGAACTTTAAGGTTTTGTTAAACTTAGTTTAAGTAGAGCAAGAACACAAGCCAAACACAATGACAGCTGGACAAATTATTAGTTTAGGTGAAGCAAGAACACAAGCCAAACACAATGACAGCTGGACAAATTATTAGTTTAGGTGAAGCAAGAACACAAGCCAAACACAATGACAGCTGGACAAATTATTAGTTTAGGTGAAGCAAGAACACAAGCCAAACACAATGACAGCTGGACAAATGACTAGTTCAGGTGAAGCAAGAACACAAGCCAAACACAATGACAGCTGGACAAATTATTAGTTTAGGTGAAGCAAGAACACAAGCCAAACACAATGACAGCTAGACAAATTATTAGTTTAGGTGAAGCAAGAACACAAGCCAAACACAATGACAGCTGGACAAATGACTAGTTCAGGTGAAGCAAGAACACAAGCCAAACACAATGACAGCTGGACAAATTATTAGTTTAGGTGAAGCAAGAACACAAGCCAAACACAATGACAGCTAGACAAATTATTAGTTTAGGTGAAGCAAGAACACAAGCCAAACACAATGACAGCTGGACAAATGACTGGTTCAGGTGAAGCAAGAAGACAAGTCAAACACAATGACAGCTGGACAAATGACTAGTTCAGGTGAATCAAGAAGACAAGTCAAACACAATGACAGCTGGACAAATGACTGGTTCAGGTGAAGCAAGAAGACAAGTCAAACACAATGACAGCTGGACAAATGACTGGTTCAGGTGAAGCAAGAAGACAAGTCAAACACAATGACAGCTGGACAAATGACTAGTTCAGGTGAAGCAAGAACACGAGCCAAACACAATGACAGCTAGACAAATTATTAGTTTAGGTGAAGCAAAAAGACAAGCTAAGTACAACCACAATGACAGCTGGACAAATTATTAGACAATTATTTTTTTATGATTAACCTATCTTTTCAATATATTTTTAAGTTTCTCATCAACATTATTGTTCACTTACCATCAGGAAATGTATCATGCAATTCTTCTACTGGAAAACGCCCTCTGGTGGTGAAAGAAAAAAGAAAAATTGTTTTTGTTGATATGATTTTAAAACTAACTGAATTACGAGCACAGTACACTTACATAAGTAATTTCAAGATAAGTTAAATAAAGATTTAGTTTATACAACTCAAACACACACAACTAGTACTGTTAATTTACAATGAAATTCAAGAAAACAACTCTTAAAAACGAAAATGCCTATTTAACTTTGATTCAGTTATGTACTCAAAGAAACACTACTCTAGGGGTGAATGTTTGTGCTAATAATTATCAATTGTAGCAGATATACCTTGAACATTTTTAAAAATGGATTTCTTTTCTTGAAAGTACTGCATGACAAAAATGTTGGGATTGTGCTGATACAAACCATAATGTTTTTATCTGTTGGTAATGGTAGCACTTACTTAAAATGTTGGGATTGTGCTGATACAAACCTTAATGTTTTTATCTGTTGGTAGTGGTAGCACTTATTTAAAATGTTGGGATTGTGCTGATACAAACCGTAATGTTTTTATCTGTTGGTAGTGGTAGCACTTACTTAAAATGTTGGGATTGTGCTGATACAAACTGTAACGTTTTTATCTGTTGGTAGTGGTAGCACTTACTTAAAATGTTGGGATTGTGCTGATACAAACCGTAATGTTTTTATCTGTTGGTAGTGGTAGCACTTACTTAAAATGTTGGGATTGTGCTGATACAAACCGTAATGTTTTTATCTGTTGGTAGTGGTAGCACTTACTTAAAATGTTGGGATTGTGCTGATACAAACCGTAATGTTTTTATCTGTTGGTAGTGGTAGCACTTACTTAAAATGTTGGGATTGTGCTGATACAAACCGTAATGTTTTTATCTGTTGATAGTGGTAGCACTTACTTACAATGTTGGGATTGTGCCGATACAAACCGTAATGTTTTTATCTGTTGGTAGTGGTAGCACTTACTTAAAATGTTGGGATTGTGCTGATACAAACCATAATGTTTTTATCTGTTGGTAGTGGTAGCACTTACTTAAAATGTTGGGATTGTGCCGATACAAACCGTAATGTTTTTATCTGTTGGTAGTGGTAGCACTTACTTAAAATGTTGGGATTGTGCTGATACAAACCATAATGTTTTTATCTGTTGGTAGTGGTAGGACTTACTTAAAATGTTGGGATTGTGCTGATACAAACCATAATGTTTTTATCTGTTGGTAGTGGTAGCACTTACTTAAAATGTTGGGATTGTGCTGATACAAACCGTAACGTTTTTATCTGTTGGTAGTGGTAGCACTTACTTAAAATGTTGGGATTGTGCTGATACAAACCGTAATGTTTTTATCTGTTGGTAGTGGTAGCACTTACTTAAAATGTTGGGATTGTGCTGATACAAACCATAATGTTTTTATCTGTTGGTAGTGGTAGCACTTACTTAAAATGTTGGGATTGTGCTGATACAAACCGTAATGTTTTTATCTGTTGGTAGTGGTAGCACTTACTTAAAATGTTGGGATTGTGCTGATACAAACCGTAATGTTTTTATCTGTTGATAGTGGTAGCACTTACTTACAATGTTGGGATTGTGCCGATAAAAACCGTAATGTTTTTATCTGTTGAAGTGGTAGCACTTACTTAAAATGTTGGGATTGTGCTGATACAAACCATAATGTTTTTATCTGTTGGTAGTGGTAGCACTTACTTAAAATGTTGGGATTGTGCTGATACAAACCATAATGTTTTTATCTGTTGGTAGTGGTAGCACTTACTTAAAATGTTGGGATTGTGCTGATACAAACCGTAACGTTTTTATCTGTTGATAGTGGTAGCACTTACTTACAATGTTGGGATTGTGCCGATACAAACCGTAATGTTTTTATCTGTTGATAGTGCTAGCACTTATTTAAAAAGAAAAACTGTTTTAAAAGCTCCATTTTTAAACAATATTTATAAAATCCACAGGTGTCATATCAGTAAAAGTTAAATTCTTGTTACGAGAAAAGATGATTTATTAAAATTTGTGTTCTACGACAGAAATTTATTTTTTATACCATAGTTGTTTGTGTATCTCTGGACATATAATATGGTTATTAACAGTTTTACTAAAATAAAGCAGAGAACAAGGTAAACCTGAAAATGACCTCAGAAGGTCAAAACATTGTTCTATGCTTTATTAGCAAGTGTAAACACCCACAACAGATGTCCTGAGATACATTTTACATGTGGATTTCTCATCATTGCATAGTTATTTTTCTAACTGCCTAAATCTAGAATACCAAAAAAGTGAAAATTTTATGGATTTCTGCCTGTTGTGCCATTCAATGGATAATGCTATGTTGTACTTATTATGAACAAGTTCATGGACAAATATATACACACTATGTCCATTACAATAAGATCGTGTTTTGGTTCAGTTGTCTTTTAATAATCAAAATGAACTGACCTTTTATATAGGTTGACAAGACTTATTTAACATTAATTCATTTAGCATTTGTCTGTTGTAATTATTTAACACTAATTCATTTAACATTTGTCTGTTGTAATTATTTAACACTAATTCATTTAACATTTGTTCATTGTAATTATTTAACAATAATTCATTTAACATTTGTTCATTGTAATTATTTAACACTGATTTATTTAACATTTGTCTGTTGTAATTATTTAACACTGACTTATTTAACATTTGTCTGTTTTAATTATTTAACACTAATTCATTTAACATTTGTCTGTTGTAATTATTTAACACTAATTCATTTAACATTTGTTCATTGTAATTATTTAACACTAATTCATTTAACATTTGTTCATTGTAATTATTTAACACTGATTTATTTAACATTTGTCTGTTGTAATTATTTAACACTGACTTATTTAACATTTGTCTGTTGTAATTATATAACACTAATTCATTTAACATTTGTCTGTTGTAATTATTTAACACTAATTCATTTAACATTTGTTCATTGTAATTATTTAACACTGATTTATTTAACATTTGTCTGTTGTAATTATTTAACACTGATTTATTTAACATTTGTCTGTTGTAATTATTTAACACTGACTTATTTAACATTTGTCTGTTGTAATTATATAACACTAATTCATTTAACATTTGTCTGTTGTAATTATTTAACACTAATTCATTTAACATTTGTTCATTGTAATTATTTAACACGGACATATTTAACATTTGTCTGTTGTAATTATTTAACACTAATTCATTTAACATTTGTTCATTGTAATTATTTAACACTAATTCATTTAACATTTGTTCATTGTAATTATTTAACACTGATTTATTTAACATTTGTCTGTTGTAATTATTTAACACTGACTTATTTAACATTTGTCTGTTGTAATTATTTAACACTAATTCATTTAACATTTGTCTGTTGTAATTATTTAACACTGACTTATTTAACATTTGTCTGTTGTAATTATTTAACACTGATTTATTTAACATTTGTCTCTTGTAATTATTTAACACTGACTTATTTAACATTTGTCTGTTGTAATTATATAACACTAATTCATTTAACATTTGTCTGTTGTAATTATTTAACACTAATTCATTTAACATTTGTTCATTGTAATTATTTAACACTAATTCATTTAACATTTGTTCATTGTAATTATTTAACACTGATTTATTTAACATTTGTCTGTTGTAATTATTTAACACTGACTTATTTAACATTTGTCTGTTGTAATTATTTAACACTAATTCATTTAACATTTGTTCATTGTAATTATTTAACACTAATTCATTTAACATTTGTTCATTGTAATTATTTAACACTGATTTATTTAACATTTGTCTGTTGTAATTATTTAACACTGACTTATTTAACATTTGTCTGTTGTAATTATTTAACACTAATTCATTTAACATTTGTCTGTTGTAATTATTTAACACTGACTTATTTAACATTTGTCTGTTGTAATTATTTAACACTGATTTATTTAACATTTGTCTCTTGTAATTATTTAACACTGACTTATTTAACATTTGTCTGTTGTAATTATATAACACTAATTCATTTAACATTTGTCTGTTGTAATTATTTAACACTAATTCATTTAACATTTGTTCATTGTAATTATTTAACACTAATTCATTTAACATTTGTTCATTGTAATTATTTAACACTGATTTATTTAACATTTGTCTGTTGTAATTATTTAACACTGACTTATTTAACATTTGTCTGTTGTAATTATTTAACACTAATTCATTTAACATTTGTTCATTGTAATTATTTAACACTGATTTATTTAACATTTGTCTGTTGTAATTATTTAACACTGACTTATTTAACATTTGTCTGTTGTAATTATTTAACACTAATTCATTTAACATTTGTCTGTTGTAATTATTTAACACTAATTCATTTAACATTTGTTCATTGTAATTATTTAACACTGACATATTTAACATTTGTCTGTTGTAATTATTTAACACTGATTTATTTAACATTTGTCTGTTGTAATTATTTAACACTAATTCATTTAACATTTGTTCATTGTAATTATTTAACACTAATTCATTTAACATTTGTTCATTGTAATTATTTAACAGATTTATTTAACATTTGTCTCTTGTAATTATTTAACACTAATTCATTTAACATTTGTTCATTGTAATTATTTAACACTAATTCATTTAACATTTGTTCATTGTAATTATTTAACACTAATTCATTTAACATTTGTTTGTTGTAATTATTTAACACTGATTCATTTAACATTTGTTTGTTGTAATTATTTAACACATTCATTTAACATTTGTCTGTTGTAATTATTTAACACTAATTCATTTAACATTTGTCTGTTGTAATTATTTAACACTAATTCATTTAACATTTGTCTGTTGTAATTATTTAACACTAATTCATTTAACATTTGTCTGTTGTAATTATTTAACACTAATTCATTTAACATTTGTCTGTTGTAATTATTTAACACTAATTCATTTAACATTTGTCAGTTGTAATTATTTAACACTAATTTATTTAACATTTGTCTGTTGTAATTATTTTACACTAATTCATTTAACATTTGTCTGTTGTAATTATTTAACACTAATTCATTTAACATTTGTTCATTGTAATTATTTAACACTAATTCATTTAACATTTGTTCATTGTAATTATTTAACACTGATTTATTTAACATTTGTTTGTTGTAATTATTTAACACTGATTCATTTAACATTTGTTTGTTGTAATTATTTAACACATTCATTTAACATTTGTCTGTTGTAATTATTTAACACTAATTCATTTAACATTTGTCTGTTGTAATTATTTAACACTAATCCATTTAACATTTGTCTGTTGTAATTATTTAACACTGATTCATTTAACATTTGTCTGTTGTAATTATTTAACACTAATCCATTTAACATTTGTCTGTTGTAATTATTTAACACTAATTCATTTAACATTTGTCTGTTGTAATTATTTAACACTAATTCATTTAACATTTGTCTGTTGTAATTATTTAACACTAATCCATTTAACATTTGTCTGTTGTAATTATTTAACACTGATTCATTTAACATTTGTCTGTTGTAATTATTTAACACTGATTCATTTAACATTTGTTTCTTGTAATTATTTAACACTAATTCATTTAACATTTGTTCATTGTAATTATTTAACACTAATTCATTTAACATTTGTTCATTGTAATTATTTAACACTGACATATTTAACATTTGTCTGTTGTAATTATTTAACACTGATTTATTTAACATTTGTCTGTTGTAATTATTTAACACTGACTTATTTAACATTTGTCTGTTGTAATTATATAACACTAATTCATTTAACATTTGTCTGTTGTAATTATTTAACACTAATTCATTTAACATTTGTTCATTGTAATTATTTAACACTGACTTATTTAACATTTGTCTGTTGTAATTATTTAACACTAATTCATTTAACATTTGTTCATTGTAATTATTTAACACTAATTCATTCAACATTTGTTCATTGTAATTATTTAACACTGATTTATTTAACATTTGTTTGTTGTAATTATTTAACACTAATTCATTTAACATTTGTTCATTGTAATTATTTAACACTAATTCATTTAACATTTGTTCATTGTAATTATTTAACACTAATTCATTTAACATTTGTTTGTTGTAATTATTTAACACTGATTCATTTAACATTTGTTTGTTGTAATTATTTAACACTGATTTATTTAACATTTGTCTGTTGTAATTATTTAACACTGATTTATTTAACATTTGTTTGTTGTAATTATTTAACACTGATTTATTTAACATTTGTTTGTTGTAATTATTTAACACTGATTTATTTAACATTTGTTTGTTGTAATTATTTAACACTGATTTATTTAACATTTGTTTGTTGTAATTATTTAACACTGATTTATTTAACATTTGTTTGTTGTAATTAATTATAACACTGATTTATTTAACATTTGTTGTTGTAATTATTTACACTGATTTATTTAACATTTGTTTGTTGTAATTATTTAACACTGATTTATCTAACATTTGTTTGTTGTAATTATTTAACACTAATTCATTTAACATTTGTTTGTTGTAATTATTTAACACTAATTCATTTAACATTTGTTTGTTGTAATTATTTAACACTGATTTATTTAACATTTGTTTGTTGTAATTATTTAACACTGATTCATTTAACATTTGTTTGTTGTAATTATTTAACACTGATTTATTTAACATTTGTTTGTTGTAATTATTTAACACTGATTCATTTAACATTTGTTTGTTGTAATTATTTAACACTGATTTATTTAACATTTGTTTGTTGTAATTATTTAACACTGATTTATTTAACATTTGTTTGTTGTAATTATTTAACACTAATTCATTTAACATTTGTCTGTTGTAATTATTTGACACTGATTTATTTAACATTTGTTTGTTGTAATTATTTAACACTAATTCATTTAACATTTGTCTGTTGTAATTATTTAACACTGATTTATTTAACATTTGTTTGTTGTAATTATTTAACACTAATTCATTTAACATTTGTCTGTTGTAATTATTTGACACTGATTTATTTAACATTTGTTTGTTGTAATTATTTAACACTAATTCATTTAACATTTGTCTGTTGTAATTATTTAACACTGATTTATTTAACATTTGTTTGTTGTAATTATTTAACACTGATTCATTTAACATTTGTTTGTTGTAATTATTTAACACTGATTTATTTAACATTTGTTTATTGTAATTATTTAACATTTGTTTGTTGTAATTATTTAACACTAATTCATTTAACATTTGTTTGTTGTAATTATTTAACACTAATTCATTTAACATTTGTTTGTTGTAATTATTTAACACTAATTCATTTAACATTTGTTTGTTGTAATTATTTAACACTGATTCATTTGACATTTGTTTGTTGTAATTATTTAACACTGATTTATTTAATATTTGTTTAATTATTCAGCAGACATAATTTAAGAACCTAAGAAAAAATATAAATCTCAATTTATCATGTGAAACACCACTTATCACTGAGAAGAGTTACATTAGTGGTACATAATTTTTAAAACCTCTATGGTGAATAAACTAGAACCAAAACACCTCTATACAAAAAGCCTAGTCTTGACTGTTATTTATCCTTGTCAAGGGTTAATAATAAGTGGTGAAATGCCCACAGACTGGTCTAACTCATTGGTAGTTGTTGAATTGAATGAATGAATGTGATCTGCTTTCCTTTTGAGTATTTATTTTTATCCTCATTCTTTGTTTCATCAGCATGACACTTACACGTTAGCTTCGTCAGAGAGCTCCAAAGGATCATTAGGATGAAGTTCGGATGGAGAAGTTGGCCTGTTCCGACCGAAGGATGTCCGTAACATGTGGGATTCATCCACCCATACGGCTAACTCTTTGGTTGGCCCTCATTATGTAAAAAGTAACATTAGTATTGGTAATTCATTTCACTACTACAACTTGTAATATCATTGTAAAAAATTTAAAATGGTTGTAAGTATAAACACTGTTCACAGAAGAGAATTTGTATCATAAAAATCACATAGGTGTAAAAATTATACAAATCTCATTCACTTCTAAAACGTGAAATTTTGGAAGAGAAATTACTTTTATTATTTATTTTGAATAAAAAAAATATTATTGTATAATAAATACCAGTAACCACTTTGAACAACAATGACTTTACAAACAAAGTCATCCCACATTTCATCACATAAAAGTGGCTAGCCTACATCACAACCAATTTTACATATGCTCACATGGTTGTTCAGTGCATTGTACAAAGAACACACGTAAAATTGAAAAATTGATCCACAAAAGAACTTTTAACACACAAACACTGAAATTGTCTTTTTTTTAATCTACATTTGACATTAAAATGTAATAAATGGACTTAATTTCTACCACAATTGTATCTCAAACTCTATCCTTTCCATCAAAGTTCCAACAGGTGGTTTCAATTACTTCAAAACATTTACTCCAACTTATCTTTTAGACTGTGAAACTCGCTTCAAAATATCACCTGTTACAGTTAAACCCATGTTAATACAGTCTGAATTAATTTTCACTAATTTAACACCTTCTGACTTCACTTGTTGGTTTCAACAGAGCCTCAAATAATTGTTTTTTTTCTTCATGAAAACTTTGCTCAGGTTGGTTCAATTACTTTAGAATACAACTGAAAATTCAAATAATTCTTCCTATCTCTGTGTTTCAATACAGCTGTGAAACCCATTACAAAAATCACCTGTTAAGGCTGATCACTCACACATGGGTTAACTTCATTTTTTCTTTCCCTAATCACTGTTTTTTTTCCAAGTGAACTTCACTTAACATTCACGCACTTGGTTACCTACAATTACACATTTTACAAGTAAAGCCTGAAACTTTGTACAAACTAGGAGACTCTGTGATGTAACAACACTACACACACAATGTACAACTCTCACAGAGTTTAGGAACATAACTTGTCATAGCTATTACTTTTAAAACTTTCAACACTTGTTATGAAAATTAATAAATAATAATTAAATAGTAAATTACTACATAAACTAAATAACTATTAAGCTAAATAGCCTTATATATGTGTAGTTCTCCCTTGAAAAGACATTAACTGAACAGAGCATAACTACATATCCATTGTTCTTCACCTTCAGGCATTCAAAAAGAAATAACAAACATACAGAAGAATAAACTTTACCCATCAAAACAACAGTCATTAAAAAGTAGCAATTGTTGGCATCCCAGACTACAAAAATTGTCTTACCATAAGTATTTTGTTAGAAATTAACACAAGTGTGCTTCTCACTGAACTTACAGTTTTAACATAAAGATAAATAGCTAACCAGGAATAGAAATGGATGATAAACAACTAACCAGGAGTGGAACTGGGTGATAAACAACTAACCAGGAGTGGAACTGGGTGATAAACAACTAACCAGGAGTAGAACTGGGTGATAAACAACTAACCAGGAGTAGAACTGGGTGATAAACAACTAACCAGGAGTAGAACTGGGTGATAAACAACTAACCAGGAGTAGAACTGGGTGATAAACAACTAACCAGGAGTGGAACTGGGTGATAAACAACTAACCAGGAGTGGAACTGGGTGATAAACAACTAACCAGGAGTGGAACTGGGTGATAAACAACTAACCAGGAGTAGAACTGTATGATAAACAACTAACCAGGAGTAGAACTGGGTGATAAACAACTAACCAGGAGTACAGCTTGGTGATAAACAATTAGCCAGGAGTACAGCTTGGTGATAAACAACTAACCAAGAGTACAGCTTGGTGATAAACAATTAGCCAGGAATACAGCTTGGTGATAAACAACTAACCAGGAGTACAGCTTGGTGATAAACAATTAACCAGGAGTACAGCTTGGTGATAAACAACTAACCAGGAGTACAGCTTGGTGATAAACAATTAGCCAGGAGTACAGCTTGGTGATAAACAACTAACCAGGAGTACAGCTTGGTGATAAACAATTAGCCAGGAGTACAGCTTGGTGATAAACAATTAGCCAGGAGTACAGCTTGGTGATAAACAACTAACCAGGAGTACAGCTTGGTGATAAACAATTAGCCAGGAGTACAGCTTGGTGATAAACAATTAGCCAGGAGTACAGCTTGGTGATAAACAACTAACCAGGAGTACAGCTTGGTGATAAACAATTAGCCAGGAATACAGCTTGGTGATAAACAACTAACCAGGAGTACAGCTTGGTGATAAACAACTAACCAGGAGTACAGCTTGGTGATAAACAACTAACCAGGAGTACAGCTTGGTGATAAACAACTAACCAGGAGTACAGCTTGGTGATAAACAATTAGCCAGGAGTACAGCTTGGTGATAAACAACTAACCAGGAGTACAGCTTGGTGATAAACAATTAGCCAGGAGTACAGCTTGGTGATAAACAACTAACCAGGAGTACAGCTTGGTGATAAACAATTAGCCAGGAGTACAGCTTGGTGATAAACAACTAACCAGGAGTACAGCTTGGTGATAAACAACTAACCAGGAGTACAGCTTGGTGATAAACAACTAACCAGGAGTACAGCTTGGTGATAAACAATTAGCCAGGAGTACAGCTTGGTGATAAACAACTAACCAGGAGTACAGCTTGGTGATAAACAACTAACCAGGAGTACAGCTTGGTGATAAACAACTAACCAGGAGTACAGCTTGGTGATAAACAATTAGCCAGGAGTACAGCTTGGTGATAAACAACTAACCAGGAGTACAGCTTGGTGATAAATAATCAATTGTGTGTGAACATTGATTGATCATAACAAGTTGTAATGTAAAATTATTGATCACTGATCATCATGATTAAATCAATTGATGTTACACTAATAATAAACCAATCAAAATTGGTATTTTAAATTATTGTAAAAAATTGTAATACTGTTATTATGATTTTGTATTATTATTTTTGATTAATTCAATGTTCTTAAGCTTAACTGATTAGTGCACAACTCATGAAAACAATCAGTTAACTTAATCATTACTTCCAATTAATATTACAAATATCCAAGTTTCCATTAGTTTAAAACTGGTTTGTACTTTCCTTGTAATGTGTGAGAGTTCACAAGGAGCAAATTAATCCCGAATTAATGTAGATGAAATTCACTTAAGAGGGAGCTAGCTAGCTCTACATTTTTCATTGATAAAAAGCTGAGTTTTTCACATCTGAAACTATGTAATGTCTTCATAAAAATATTAATGTATGATACAGATCTATAAATGTTGGAGATAAGTCGACTAACTGGAAAGTGCCTTGTTCCAAGAAAGCATCGGGTTGTTACAAAGGGAGTTCGGTCAAAATGGATTTGTGTTGCAAGTCATGTACTTCAGGGATCAGTCTTAGGATCTCTGCTCATTTTGATTTACATTAATGACAAAGATAAAAGAATAACCAAAAACTTAAATTTGCTGATGATGTCTAGATCTTGAGTGTTGCTAGCTGTGAAGAGGAAACTTACTTTACAAAAGGATCTAGGTCATTTAATAAGTAGGGCAAACAAATGGCAGATAGGTTTTAATAACAATAAATGGATATTGCAGGCAGGTTAAAATGATTTTAAATTATTAGCATAATTTAGATAAGAATAACCTTAAACGAGTCATGAAAGAAAAGGACCTTGGTATAGTGGTTGAACAATCTCCTAAGCTGTTGTTAGTGGAAGTCAAATAGGATTTTAGGTTGTATTTACTGAATACAAGTCTCAAGAGGTTATTGTTTCATTGTACTGGTCTCTGGTCAGGCCACAATTGAAGTATCATGTTAATTTTTTAGCTCTTTAACTTAGAAAAAATAATAAATCATTGGAAAAGGTTCAGATAAGGGTTATTAAAATAGTACCTGGGATGTAGAGGTCATCAGAAGTGGCCTGATTAAAGTGTTTAAGGTTGGTAACTTTAACATTTTTCATACTTAATAATGAGAATTGTAAAACTAGGGTACATAAATATAAATGTTAGAAAGTAGATGCTGGCATCAGGTAAAGCAGTTTTATTTTTCAAACAGGGTGGTTGGCCTGTGGAATGGGTTACCTTTGCATGTTATGGAGGCAGTATATTTGAGTAAATTTAAAAGAAAGCTTCATAAATATACAAATGAACAGAATTTGCTTTAATTTTTTTGCTTTTAATAGTTTTAATTTGGCTTAGAGAATTGGATAGTCAAAATGGGCCAATAGTTCCCTTGTTATCACTAAACATTATGTTAAATGATTTGTAATCCTTAAAACTTACAAACATTCCTTGTCAAATATGTGAAGTTTACAATTCATAAGGACTATTCACAGTTATGCCTTCCAAGGTTTACAATATACTAACTATAGTAAATTAATAATATATACTGTTTAATCGAACATCATATTGGTTACATTTATAGGCATGAGGAAAAATTCTTGAAATTTCAGTCGGCACAACAATACCAACAATACACCAGTGTTTTTGTACACACTGTTGATTCTTAGACTCAAAAGAATCTTCTATCTTCTACAACTTTAGTAAATAGGTAGGAATTACATAACATGAACTTAACAGTGAATGTCATGCACATTTCTAAATATAAATTGATATTAATCAAATACAGAAAAATCCATCACAGTATATATGTACACACACATGTAATCCATTTAACGTGCATCTATACAAATTGTTATATTTCATAAGGTGCACAACTAATAAAGGTATAAAATGAAAATTATGATAAAACCTTTATAATATATCGTGTCACTTTTCAGTAGACTCACCAGTTGACAATTTAGTGTATCGGAACTGAACAGTGCACGTGCCTCTTCCGCCTGAACGAGTGGTAACTATAACTTCACCTCCCTCGATGCCTCCTGTTGCACGAACAATGATCTTACTGGGAGACTTCCACTCTACATACAACAAGCACTCAATTCCACCTATTGTCAAACCTTAAAAAAACAAAAGAACATTAGAAAGCAACATATAATGGTATCAAAACAAATATTTTAACACAAAAATACATATATATATCTTTGAATTCATAATTATCATACATCCTATGTTAAAGACAACATATATAACTTGTATTTCTAATAAATAAAACTGCAACTTGTATATCTACAGAACAGTTGGTTTTAGAAAGAAGTACATGGCAAACCACCATTCTAAACTTTAGTATTTCAAATACTATTGAGTAACGACAATGGCAAACACTGAATTTTAGAATGAGATAATTATAGTTTTAAACTTAAACATTTTGAAAAAAATATCTACACAGTGTTTGGGCTGTAATACCTAAAAAGTGCTTACAGAAATTTTTGTTGTTGTTTTTCAATCATGTCTAACACCAGTAATTTTAATTAATTCAGACAGATTGTACATAATTGCATCATTAATAAGAAACAGCTGCAATAATTGTCTTCTTGATGTACAAGAAATTTTCAAACTTTATAAGTTTGTTTTTTTTCACTCTGTATATCAAAAGTTTGTGAAAGACATTCGTTTCAGACTTATATTTCAGCAAAGATGGGACCATGGTGAGAACTCTGGACTAGATTAGTGACAATACAGAAAAACAGCTTCCTGGTTTATTGCAGTCCTTGGTACCACTTCATCACAATTCTTCATTTTCATCAACCTCATTGGTTATTGGTTTATCATCATTCATTATCAGTTGCCAATGAAACTGATTTTATAATGGCTTCTGTCAAGGTCCTAAATGTCAGTGCTACACCACACACACTCTCCACTACACATAGAAACAGCTTCCAAACCATATTTAAATGAACAAAGTAAAAAATCCTGCAGTCTGAAGTAGGGTAACTTTATAAATATGTACAAAATGTTGATATCATGAACACAAATGTCATTCTCACCAGTTCAGTGGCATGCTACTGTGTATTTGGATGTGTTACTTGGTGTTTTATCTTGGTTTAGTCTTTTTACCTTCTTCACACATTCCCTAACAGTTCGGCAATTTCAACTCACACAATTGGTATGGGTGCAGTTTACCTATTGTTTAGCCTGCAATATATGAAGTGTAAATTTCTCACTACAAAAGAAATCAGTTGTAACCATAACAATCAATGAAAGGTATTTCTTTGCATTCTGTTTACCTTGCTAGAAACTCTTCTTTACCTTCTGGATGGTAACAAGTTACTTGTTTTCTATCATTCTTTCAAATACATCTAAATATTACAAAAAACTTCCATTTCTTATATGTAATGGTTTTTGTTGTGGACCAGCTCAGTCACTCTTGTTCTATAGTTCTTTACATGAGCAGGATATTTGTAAGTTATCTTTAGCACAGTGTATGTTTAACTTTATCAGCAATCACTTTGAGAAGACGGATAATACACCATGGTAACAATGCTACTGAGTTAATTTTGGATCTTCAAATGGGTGTGATCCTCCAAATTTGCCAATATCATTTACCCTTCCGATGAGAAAGTTTTGGATATTTGGAGGAAACAAAATATAGTTAAAACAACACAAATCTTGGAAATAGGAGATATAGAACATAAATATCAGTTTAAAGCTAAGTCAGTCAAATTTAGGGATAAACATAATATATTTAAAAAATATAGCTTAGTTACCTCTACTCTGTTATAAAAATTATTCGGATTAAAATGGATGAGACCAAGGCTCCAGTTGAAAAGGGAGACTGATATAATGGAACTTGGATGAGACCAAGGCTCCAGTTGAAAAGGGAGACTGATATAATGGAACTTGGATGAGACCAAAGCTCCAGTTGAAATGTGAGACTGATATAATGGAACTTGGATGAGACCAAGGCTCCAGTTGAAAAGGGAGACTGATATAATGGAACTTGGATGAGACCAAAGCTCCAGTTGAAAAGGGAGACTGATATAATGGAACTTGGATGAGACCAAGGCTCCAGTTGAAATGTGAGACTGATATAATGGAACTTGGATGAGACCAAGGCTCCAGTTGAAAAGGGAGACTGATATAATGGAACTTGGATGAGACCAAGGCTCCAGTTGAAATGTGGAACTGATATAATGGAACTTGGATGAGACCAAGGCTCCAGTTGAAAAGGGAGACTGATATAATGGAACTTGGATGAGACCAAGGCTCCAGTTGAAAAGGGAGACTGATATAATGGAATTTGGATGATACCAAGGCTCCAGTTGAAATGTGGAACTGATATAATAGAAATTTATAAACTTAAATTTAGATAATATTAATCTGTTGAAATTCCTATCTTAATATACTTGCTTACAAAACTTGCATGAGGTGTCTCTTTGTATAAAAGGGGCAAACTGTAGACTGCTAACATCAAAGGCATTGAAAATGGTTGTCAAAAAGCTAATGTGTATGGGTTACAGTGACAGGCTAAATGAATAGAAAATTGTATGTTGTAGTTGTTATAAGCCATCTGATCAGACAAAAGTGGTCAATGAAAAATGTTATTATGAGAAAAGAATTGTTAATAATAAGAATATAGATATGATAATCATATAGTGTATTTAGTTCTACATGCATTATATAGGATTACATGTAATCAATAAGTGAAGAAAAGAGATTTCTTAAAGTGAATTAGGATTA
Source organism: Carcinoscorpius rotundicauda (assembly GCA_011833715.1). NCBI lineage: Eukaryota > Metazoa > Arthropoda > Merostomata > Xiphosura > Limulidae > Carcinoscorpius > Carcinoscorpius rotundicauda. Next base: position 96,452,431 of record CM022395.1, read on the forward strand.
TTCCTTTGCCAAACACTCACTGCTAACCTGAATTAACAGATACCATTTGAGACATATCACCAAGTGCTAACAAAAAATCTGTTGTGAGAGTCAAAGCAGAGGAATATTTTGAAAAAACTGATCAATGACTCCATTGCATAATTAGGTTCAATGTTTTGTTATATGTTGAGGAAAAAATAAATATTTGTTATTAATGAAGTCAAATTTTGAAGTCAAGATCATTTGTTAGAGAATTAGAGCAATGAATTAACAGCTGCTTGACAGACTTGGGAACAATTTGGAAATACTTTTTTTAATTCATGACAGGCATGTTCTTAAAAGTATAAAAAGAACGAGGAAGATCAAACCTAACTTGTTTACTAAAGAAGTAAAATCAAGGTTAAGTGTCACAACTTTAACAATATTAAGCTGACAAAGATGTTATAAGACTTACAGAACTATAGGAAAGCTAGGTATTTGGTATAAAATTTAATTAGGAAAGTTAACTAGATTATGGCAAACAGTTGTTTGGAAATCTTTAGTTTAATAGAAAGGATTTCATTAAGTATGCTAAAGGTAAACAAAGGTTACAATAAAAATTAAACTCTAAAAGGATGCCATTGGTAGAGTTTTTGTTGAAGACTGAGATATCCACTTCTATAAATATTTTCTTCTGTTTTATTTTGGAAGAGTTTGATACTAGGGTTTAAAATATTTATTTGTTTCAACAGACTTAATATAAATTGCCTGTTTCACTGATGGAAAGAAATTATTAGAAATACAAATTTCAATATTTAAAATAACAGGTTATGTTCTTTGGGAATTAAATTATATCTAATGATTTATAGATGTATTTACTTCAGCTTTATTTTTTGTGGACAACCAGTAGCTATAATGGGCCAAATGACTGTTTAACAGTTTTCTTCTACTTTTAAAAGTTAAAGATAAAACTTCAGAGTTAACACCTTTGAAAAACAAACACCAAGTGAAGCATTAATCAAAGTAATAACTTTTAATTTCTCTAGTAATCTGATATGTAGTATTAAAAAACAGGTTTTTGATATATTCCACACATGTACACAGATATTATGCTTATATGGGTATAACACAGCTACTTGTGATATTTACTCTTTTGGATGTTTGGGGATTTTATGTGAACAACCACACAATTGTTTAGGCTGCATTTCATACAAGGACTTCTTCCGGATTTAATCTCATGAACCTAGTTTTTGCAACTTTCCTAAGGATAAGCCCTCAGAACCTCATAGCATCAACATGCTGATTGTGCTTTGCAAAGTATGTTAAAAAAATGTAAAAATATCATAAATTAATTCAGTTTTTAAAATACAATGAACTGTATATTGTTTATACCTTAACTTAATGAATGAAGCCCTCAGCAGCTACACAGTTTCAAATTTAAAACTTTTTAAATTCTTTGCTATGACTGTGTTCATTTTTACAACATACACACATACACCGACAGTTACTAACTTATTATTTATGTGTGTATATATATATATTTACTTGTTACATCCTGTGATGATAGGCCCAAATTCTCGCCTCTTACTGTTACTTTGGTTCCAGGAGGTCCTTCCTTCGGAGAGAGACCTGTCACTTTTGGTGCCGCCATAAACTTTATATTTAAACAAGCTTTATATGAACTCTTTGTGAGAATTATGTTCAATCATATTTAGTTCATTACGCACTGAACATTTTTAATTTTTGTTTTCTTAAAACAACATTACATTTTCTTTCCTTTAGATATATTGCATTTTGAATAAACAGTCTATTACTGCCCATCCACCCAACTCATACATCTACAGTAGTGCTACCTACAAATAATATTTTTGATAACTGGTGTTACTCTTATTAAACTTTTATTGTTGTTAGCGCCTGATATTTCAAACATTTCAAAAGTATAAAGCAAAAATAACAGTTCACATACAACTGTTAAATGTTTCACCCTGTTACCTTTTATGGTTATTTTCTTTTTAATATTTGTTATTTCATGGAACTTTTATTTATATTTATTTTGCGCGTTGCTATAGTTGTCGTTTATCTTTTTCCTTTTTTTCTGGCTTGACATGACCGAGCGCGTAAGGCGTGCGACTCGTAATCCGAGGGTCGCGGGTTCGCGCCCGCGTCGCGCTAAACATGCTCGCCCTCCCAGCCGTGGGGGTGTATAATGTGACGGTCAATCCCACTATTCGTTGGTAAAAGATTAGCCAAAGAGTTGGCGGTGGGTGGTGATGACTAGCTGCCTTCCCTCTAGTCTTACACTGCTAAATTAGGGATGATTAGCACAGATAGTCCTCGTGTAGCTTTGTGCGAAATTCCAAAACAAACAAATCCTTTTTTTCTTTTTTTGGGGGGCTATTCTGACTTTTACAATGTTAGTGAAAAGCAAAGCGGTACAGGTTTGATATATGAATATACTATGTATTTTTGTTTTATTCTAATGTAATAGTATTTTTTTTCTGAGTTTTTCGTTCATTCAGTATCTGAGTAACTTTCGCACAGCATGTAATCAAGAATGTTTCTTTCATACTTTTATTCTTCTTATCTGTTCTGCTCCAGATAGATGAGTAATATTACTGCTCTAGTGCAGTTGTCAAAACATGTACTCTGTGAGGTTTTTAGTCAAAGAGGTAATATTTTTTAGGTTAGTGTCTGGTACTAGTCGCTCTGGATAAATACGATGTTTTATGCGAACTAAATACGGTGTTCTCTCGTGTATCGCGGTAGATGCGTTCCAAAACCCCCGCGAAAGGAGATTTTCCGCGAAGTGGGATCGCCGATTTTTACGTATATATTTATGTGCATTTAGACTTTTAAAACCCTCCCTGTACAACTATTTAACCCTCCCATTACAATACTGCTCATTATTGCTGAAATAATAAGAACAATTATTAAGATATTAAGCCTTAAAATTAAAAATTACATATCTTCAGAAGGTGGTGTCTTTTCGGGGGACACCACTTCCTCTTCTGTGGAAGGTGAAACGGCAATTTCTTCGTCGGTCGTTACAACTTCAGGAACAGTATTTGCCACCGATACCCTTTCTTTCTTGCTCGGTTGGAAAAACATTGTTATTGGCAGTTGTTTTATCTGCCTCTTTAGCCTATCGAAAATTATTTGATAAGGAGTCATCAGTTCTTCTATTTTATTGCAAAATTGTACTGATCGAACCACATCGTTATCCCATTCCTGTGAGGACTTCTTCACTTCGTTAATTAGTTTCATTAGTTTACCTATCCGCTCTAACGACCATCCACTTTGCTCGATTGTTTCCTCGGCTTCTTTCAGTGTTTCCTCTTCGTCGTCTTCCTCGGCAGCAGACTTCGTCAGTGCTTCTAAGTCTTGGTCGGCGAGTGTTTCGGATTCTAAGTCAATCACTTCGTCTACGTCTTCCTTCGTCATATCGGCAAATCCTTCACCTTTGATTAACGAAACTAATTGCACAGCTTTTTGAACAGCCGAGTGTTGGATTTCTTCAGGCGTGAATCCCTTGTCGTCGTGCACAAGCTCAGGCCACAACTTCTTCCAGCTTGCATTAACGGTGCAGGACTTCATCTCTTGCAATGCCTTATGAACATTTTGAAGACATGTAGCAATGGTGAAAGACTTCAGGTACTCCTTCAGGGTGAACGTGTAGTTTTCGTCTTCGGTGGCATTATCAAGGCTACGTACGAGGTTGGACATGGTATTCCTTATGTATAAGGCCTTGAAAGCCCTGGTAACTCCCTGATCCATCGGTTGTATAAGGGATGTAGTGCTGGCTGGCAGGAATTCAACCCTAACGCCTTCATACGAATGATTTCTTGCGTGGCCACCGGCGTTATCCAAAAGAAGAAGGACATTGAATGGCAAGCCCTTCTCTAATAAATAAAGCTTAACTTGAGGAATGAAACTCTGATGGAACCAATCAGAGCTCAGAGGTTTCGTTATCCAGGCAGTAGGAGTGTGCATCCAATGGACCGGTAGCAAGTTCATGTTCTTATTCTTTAAAGCTCTCGGGTTTTTAGACTTGTAAATTAATGTCGGCTTCAACATAAAACCAGCAGCATTACCAGTCATCAAGAGGGTGAACTGGTTTAGTATATAAACAGACGGCGATGCTCGGGTTAAGTTAGTCATCCTTTTTTTACTCGGGTCAAGAAGTTGGTTTCGTTTGAGAAAGTGTAAACGTTTGCCGTGTGATTATTCAAATTGAATTTGTGAACAGAGCTAGATCGATTAAAGCGGTGAAATTTTTATTCCATCAATCTTTACAATTCAGTCGGATTACGGATTATACCGAAAGTCAACACGTATTGGACTGTGAATTTTTTTGAAATTACCCATTCAAACTTTGTAAATTTCTCCGTGGGACTAAATTCCCCGCCTAGATTGGAATTTTGGATTTCGGATTTGGACACTCATTCTGAATCATATTATTAAACACAGGCCAGTACCCTTTTGTATTATAAGTGGTTTTGAAGGTTGAAACTGGATATCTGTTATTGCTATTGGATAATTTATTTTGTGTCTGTCACATATAAGTAGATCATTGTAATAAATTATACAAGCTGCTATCTGTGTCTTTCTGTTGCGTTCGGTCCACATAAAAAACGTAACACCGGTCTTTATGAGCTTTAAAACCAGGGGCTTTTTTCTCATCTTTAAACAGGAACGTTCGGGAAGGCATCCTCTTCCAAAACAGGCCAGTCTCGTCCATGTTGAATACCTGTTCAGGCCTATATTCCCCTTCAGCGATTATTTCTTTAAAAGTGTCCCGAACGTAAGCTTCACCAGCCTCCTTGTTAGCCGAAGCAGCCTCTCCATGTAACGATACGTTTTTCAGGCCGAATCGTTGCTGAAATTTCTGAAACCAGCCTTTGGTTGCAGAAACGGTTTCTTAGGCTGGGAATCACTGGACGTTCCTGGCTGTGGGTTGTCTACGTCTTCTTCATCTTCATAATTTTCCGCGAAATTATCATACAACATCTTAGCCTTCGTTGTTATAATGTTAGTATCCAAGAGAACACTTTTCTTACGGCAATCAGCTATCCATATGGCCAAAGCAGCTTCCATCCCAACGATACTCTTATTACGAGATGTTACAACCCTCTTAGTCGTTGTATTAAAAGTAATAGCAGCAGTCTTCCTCATATTAACTTCGTCCTTCTTGGTGTAACGAATGGTGGATTCGCTCACTCCGTAATGGCGGGCTATGGACGCATAAGAGTTTCCTTCTTTTACCATATCTAATATCATCACCTTTTCGTCGATGGTCATCATTTTCCGTGACCGTTTAGGCGTAGAAGCATCCTTAGAAGTATTAGCACGTTTGGGAGCCATTGCAGGGGCTTCAAACACACACAAAAGTTCAAAGTCACACACGAAAAAATCACGAGACACAGCGTAAAACGATCTGAACCGCGTAGCACGTTGTATCAAACAGACTGAGAGGTTCACCAAGGAAGGTACTTGTGTATTTGAAAGCACCAATCACAGGCAATCACAAGCAATCAAAATTGGTAGCTCTCATTGGCCGTCTTTCATTTCTGCACCAATCATAGCCCGTCTTGTACATCGCTACGCCATGAAGCCGATCTCGCGTAGCCTTCGCAGACGCACAATGCGAACATCTATAGCCTTTCCAGTTGGTTCTGTTTCCAATTTTACGCTGTTATAAACTCAAATATATGTTTATATCTCAAAATATACCTGTTTTTTTTCTTTACACTATTAATTATATTTATTTTTAATATTTTAATGGTATTTAATGCTATACTTTAGATTTAATGTTTATTATTTTATATGTATGTATGTGGGGGTCGGCCGAGCCCGCGAAGTAGCAAGGGAACACTGTACAAGCTACGTTTTCGAAAGTTATAATTTGTTTGTTACTTAAAGAGGGCTACAAGTTATAATGACAATGTTAAGATGTACCCAAAAATAACTAACATTTGTCTTTAAGCTTTCTTGATAAATTACAATTACTAATGGGGAATCTTAGAGAATAGTTAAATTAAATAGCGCTTCTTCAAGATAGGAATTTCAATTACTTTGGGTAAAAATTTGAAGTATTTTGTTTTGTGTTATCTTTCATGTTTTTAGTTACTCTGTCTGATTGTATATTTATTCTAATATAATTAGAAATGTTCGAACGCCATTTGTAACAATATAAGCTTATAAAAATTCACGACAGTGTATTAGGTTTTAAGCCTATATAGAAGTTAAAGAAGAAGAAAATAATAATATATGAGAGTTGTGTTGACCAGACTAGACAATAAATTATTTTCTTCAAATTATTTAAAATAATACACTAACAAAAATAAAAACAATTTCGCGCGAAGCTACTCGAGATCTGTACCAGATATCCCTTAGTAGGCAATGATTTGTTTGTTTGTTTGTTTTGGAATTTCGCACAAAGCTACTCGAGGGCTATCTGTGCTAGTCGTCCCTAATTTAGCAGTGTAAGACTAGAGGGAAGGCAGTTAGTTATCACCACCCACCGCCAACTCTTGGGCTACTCTTTTACCAACGAAAAGTGGTAAAATTATACACATTATACACCCCCACGGCTGGGATGGCGAGCATGTTTAGCGCGACGCGGGCGCGAACCCGCGACCCTCGGATTACGAGCGCACGCCTTAACGCCCTCGGCCATGCCAGGCCTAGTAGGCAATGAAAGAAAGCAGTCAGGCATCAACAACCACTACCAACTCTTGGACTACTGTTTTACCGACGAATGGTGGTATTGACTGTAGCGCAATAAAGTACCCATATGTGAAATGGCAAGCATGCTTGGTGGGACTGGGATTTTAACCCACGACGCACTGATTACAAGTGGAGCACCCTAACCTCTACAGCCTACGAAATGCTTGTTCAATTATTCAATTAAAAAAGATTATTATAACAGATTTAATAGAAATGAGTGCTCATTGCAAGTAAAAGCAATAATCCACACTGTATTTGCGTTTTACGCCTGCTTTAATAAAGTTTATTCATTTCACGTTTGACTTTATGTCCAGTTTCTCTATTTAACTTTTTCTCGTGTCTGAAATATTCAAAGCTTTTGTTTTACACCATAATTATTATTTTGAAGAAATATACTTTAAGCAAACGCATACCATTACTGCATGGTTACTTCAGTTTAATCTTGATATACCACATAGGTACTTGGTAAAGGGAATATAAAAAGTGTTTTCCTTTAAGATAATGGCTTATTCATGCAGTTTTTCTTTTTTTATGTGAAAGAAAGTTCGAAATTTTCTTTGCTGAAAACTTCAGTGTAAGTAAGTCAATTGTGTGAAGAAGATATCCGAGCGCGTTAAGGCGTGCACTCGTAATCCGAGGGTCGCGGGTTCGCGCCCGCGTCGCGCTAAACATGCTCGCCCTCCCAGCCGTGGTGGTGTATAATGTGACGGTCAATCCCACTATTCGTTGGTAAAAGAGTAGCCCAAGAGTTGGCGGTGGGTGGTGATGACTAGCTGCCTTCCCTCTAGTCTTACACTGCTAAATTAGGGACGGCTAGCAGAGATAGCCCTCGAGTAGCTTTGTGCGAATTCCCAAAACAAACAAACAAACGAAGAAGATATAGACGTAAAAAGAAAAAAAAATAGAAAAATGTTTAAATCAACTTTGTTCCTGAGAAAAAAGCGCCAATTTACGAAGGTTCCTTGTGGGAAAATCTAGTGCTAAGGAAGTAGGCCTAAATTGAATATAGATTAGTGTTTCACAGGGATTTATTTTTTTGGATATAAAAGAAGACCAGAAACAAAACGTACCCAAGATTTTATGTTTGAATTGTTTAATTAATTAAGCATACTGAAAATGTTGTGTTATAAAAAGTAGAGGAACATTGGAAATATAATTCTTATAAAATGCCAAAGTTCAAGATATTATCCAGAAAGTTTAATCTTTCATGGATGGTCTGTTTTAGATTTTTACAGAAAGCTTAAAAAGGCCTATTTTTCTTTACTAGTTATCCATAATTCCGAAATGTTAGACTAGAAGGAAGGTAGATATACAAGAGCATCCACGTTTTGACTACTCCAATCAAATAGTAAGATTTAACCGTGACTACGATTATAGTGCATCTGCAGCTCCAAAGTCTGAAATATGATTTTCTCCTGTAACAGGACAAGAACCATGGACCTTCAAATCCAAATTATTGCATACTTATCATTAGGTGACGTCAGTGACGGGAACAAAATATGATTCTCTACGTAAAAAGCATATTGCAGTTAGTGATAATTTATAAATGGTATATCTAATATGTGTGTAACAGATTCTTCAGTTGTTAGGGGACGTGTCAATAAGTAGCTCTTACAGACAATATAGTTCTCTCTAATGTTAACCAGGATAATTTTGACATTTATTTGCAAACAGGCACTTTGCTCTCACTTCAGCTATTTGTCTTAAAGTAATGCTTCTTTCTGAGATAATGATTTTTCTTTAAGTAGAAATACTCGTGACTGAGAGGGAGAATTTGCCATTGAAAAAATACAGTCTTATGAGAGAAGTTTTGAGAGAAAGAAAAGCCTTCTATTGGCCACAAGACGCGCTAATGTTGAAAGTCCCTAGCATCAATCTTTCTGCAATCTCGATAAGATTACTCAATATCAAAACAAAAAACCAGGTATTATTTTTGAGTGTTATTCTAAGTGCAAGGAAACCATGAAAGATTGAAAGTCATCCAGCTCTGATCAAGACAAGTTGAGAAGGACTGATCATGCTACTGATTACTGGTAAGCAATTTCTGCCAATAACTGTTTTTAAGCAGGTTAAACTGTTGATATTACCAGAGAAATGCCATAAACCATGAGATAATTGTGAACATCTCTGAGTTAGGTACCCTTGGAAAACAAGAACACCTGAAGTTGTGCTAAGATTCATAATGATATGGTAAGGGCATTTAATGACTTTCTAGACTAAAATATGAGTATTTGTTTGAGTATTACAGCCTCGGACAACATCTATTTCTCTATACTTATGACACTGGTAGCATTTAAGCTATGCATTGTCTAAGAAGCTGCAATGGAAAGGCTCTGCCTAGGACTGCAGATTTTCTTCCCATTGTTAAAGTGTGTTGAGTAAAGATTTGGGCCATGTTACGAAGCGTTTCAGACAGGCAACTATTTGGAACAACTGTATTTCAGAACAAACAGCCCAATGTCTAATCTTGAACTCAGCAGTTCCAATTCTAAATTACATTTTGACAAAGCACAACAACAAAATTGGGATACAGCTATAACAAAGTCATGCTGTCAGTGTTAATCAGGAGAGAATCAATTACAAGACGATGAATGTTTAGAATATCCTCACCCTAAAAGAAATAATTATCATATCAATCAGGCAAAAATTGATAACTTCAAGCTGTCTACTGTAGAAGAAGCCATCATTGACAACTGCTGTAGCTCTACTCTAAATAGATTAAGATACCTTCACCATGATGAGGCCTAAGCAACTTCATTATTAACATTATATGAAAACTTTATTAAATTTTTAAATATTTAGCTGGAGTGTATTGGATGTTAGTCTTTTAAGATTATGAAAATTAATTTTGTACAAATGTGACTTAATTGTCGGGATTTGTTTTTGAAGTTGTTTATTCTTGCCTTATCCGATTTTAAAAAAACAAACTGTTATACAGATGAACTTTTTAAGTCAAGGATAAGTAAATCGTGGATGTTGTTTTCGTAATTAACTTGAACAAATACATATTTTCTTACTGGGTTTAATCTGACTTACGAGGTCACTGGCATCGAGTGATAGTGTAGAGGTCTGGATGTAGTTTATGACTGCTGACGAAGTATTCTAAAAAAAAATCCCATAAGAGCTGAAAACTTTCAACATTCAAACAAAATTTTGGATAAGAGAATATGTTGTTATGATATTGTAATTTAATTGAGCTGGTTAATTTACATAATTAGCTTGAATTCCAATCCTCAAAACTACAACATGTTATTTTATTTCTTCCTTAACATACCTACAAACTGCCTTCTCTCATACCAAGTTGTAACTTGTAGACCCAAATTTAAAAATTGTGTTCAATCAATGACACTTCGTTTATGATAGCACAACTGTGTACTTTTACCTAAATAAAATATAAGCTTACAAAAATTCGTGGCTGTCACTCAAGTAACTAAATTTAAGCGATAATTTACAATGATTTAAATACTGCACTAAAAAGGCAAAAATGTATTTATTTTTCACTCACTATTTACCTCTAACTTTTAACTGACTTCATCATCATTATTCACCCCTCGATTCCGTCAAGGAACATCGGGCCGCAATCACTCGCGGTTTTATGAACAGGTTTTTAAGTGAGTAGGTTGTTAGGCCACTGCACTGAGCCGTCCCTAATTTAGACTAGAGGAAAGAAAGCTAGTCATCACCACCCACCGCTAACTCTTGGGCTACTCTTTTACCAACGAAAAGTAGGATTGACCGTACATTATAACGCCCCCACGGCTGGGATGGCGAGCATGGTTGGCGCGACGGGGATTCGAACCCGCGACCATCAGATTACGAGTCACTTGCCTTAACTGACCTGGCCATACCGGGCCTAAATACGAAGAATGAGTTAGGCCAAATATTACTATACAAATTGTGTTTCATAATCTCGAGGCATTACTATAACGGTCAGTTATCACCCGGAAATTCACGACTAATTCCATAACTCAAACGACTGAAGAGAGGGTTAATTTTAATTAAAATTCAACAAAATTTATTACATAATAGTCCGCGTAGGAAACACCTGCACCTTTATCAGTAATTTGTTTGCAATAAAGTTGAATAATCTTTCTTTTAATGGAAGTGATGAGTTAATTTTACGTTTAAGACATAAATACTAAATATGCATATTTCACCTTCCAGCAACAATTTTATTACGTATTACGTACCTTCATTTCTGAATAACCTTTTTACAAAAAGTGGCCTAGCATGGCCAGCTTGTTAAGGCAATTGACTCGCAATCTGAGGGTCGCGAATTCGAATCCCCGTCACAACAAACATGTTCGCCCTTTCAGCTGTGGGGGCATTATAATGTTACGGTCAATCTCACTATTCTTTGGTAAAAAAGTAGACCAAGACTTGGTGGTGGGTGGTGATGACTAGCTCTCTTCCCTCTACTCTTACACTGCTAAATTAGGGACGGCTAGCGCAGATAGTCCTCGTGTAGCTTTGCGCGAAATTCGAAACAAACCATACCAACTGAAACTTTTGATGAAACAGTAAGAATGAATGTTAACTACTAAATTAATATAAGTATGTTATTACGTAGATAAAACTCATATATATATTTCAAGTGTTCAAGTCATATTTAAATTCCAGCAAGGTGATAATATGCTCGTGCTAAATGTTCTTATGTCACTATAAAATATTTAAACTTACAATTTAATTTCGGTCTGTCCTGGAAGTATTAATTTTCATATTCTTGCAAACTCAATGGTTCCTCTTTAATTTACTCAACTCTTATGTTGTTTCACAGTTCTGTCGTTAGAAGTCATATAAACGTAACCATAATAAATTATCTAAAGAGAATTTGCACAAAAAAACACACTTGAAGAACGTATTACAATGAAAATGATTGTAATCCACAAACTTGTCTTTGGCAGGAAATACTTTTATCAAACGTATCAGCAAGAAGCAGAGTTGGCTGTCAAACATTTGAAAATCTGAAACTACCGAAGAAGTTGGTGATTTGTTGTTGTTGTTTATCCTTCAATATTTATATTCTTTAGTAAGAATAAATATTATTTATTTGTCGCTATGGCAACAAGAGGTAAATGATCCAAACAAATTGTATTATATTTGAAGTTCATTTTTTGTACAAAGAAACAAGGGCCACGCCAAGTCAGCCTGATACCAGGATCAAAACACATTGAACGTGAAAGTTCGATTTACCCATTAATTTTATTTATCTTTTGTTGAAAAGTAAAACATAGCATGCATGTATAAGTGTATTGTGTATAGGTCAAAACTATGAAGCATTTAGCCGGTTATGTGTCCTTTGTGAGATCATTTTGCATTGTGTATCAGCCATCCAAAATTTGCTGCCGATCACCAGAACAGGCGCATTGTTTTGAAGTAATATTGACTATAAACACAACATGATGAAAGACAGTTAGCCTGATAGCGACCTTACTTTTCCTCAGTGTATTCACTTCACATGGGATAATTCGTTTCTGCTATGTAACCCATGTCTTTGTGTTATATTTCTTTTGATTTGTAGCTTTACTCTTAATGGTATATTAAATGTTCAATCTAAGCTAATATTGATTTTCATTATTATTATGTATTACCTTGGGTAGAATTTAGGTGAGCTTCCTCTCTTACATATACACATATTTTCATAAACAGATTATTTCTAATTTGTAATAATGAATTATTAATCAAGTGTGAGTTTCTAATGAAAACTGCATTGAAAACGCAGTTCAAAATAGCACAATTTTCTGAAATGTACCTTGATATTTACATTATTATATTTTACCATCTATACTTCATATTGATGGCATTTTGAGAAGCCCCTCTACCGTTTACCTGAGCCCCCAAACGAAAATATCCTGGCGCCCCCACTGATCGAGGGCGCTCAGAAGTGACCTTCTTTTCGCCCTACTCGTGAAGTAAAATTTAACTGGTCTAGTTACTGATTGTTAATAGCTAAACCAACAAGATTTGAAGTTACCGAGTTGGTAATGCAATCTGGTGGCAAAGGTCCAATGGTGGTCCGCTAGAGATTAAATATTGACTGTATAAAAAAAAGAATATTGATCGACAGATCCAAAAAACCTCAGAATTTGCTGGAGGGGACGAGAGTACCCCGAGAAAACCCACTTTCACGATCAGGGCGCCAAAATATCTACCATGACCGTGCCCGGAAGTTGCTGGAAAGAAAATAATGGTTAGTAAAGCTTATAGCAAAAACACTCAAAAAATATACAATTATAAAACACGTTAAGTCTGCGATGGATCACACATTCTGTTTCTCTTCTCTCGGCTTTTCATAAGAATCACGCGAGTTTGTTACAAAACGAGCACTGTTCTTGTGGGCTTACGTAAAACTATTATTGTTTTTCACTTTCAAGAATTTTCTATATAAGTTGGAAAAACAGACGGGTCCTACGCAATACATAGTCAACAATATACGTTACATACACACACAAAAAATCATATGAAAACAAAAAGAGATGTCGTTTTATGGCGCAAAGCAACTAGGCCATCTGCACAACAAACGTAGATACTAACATTGTACAGATGTGAATCCGTTAGACCTTTCTTCTCAGAAAATTGAAAATTGACCAAGGATTATAACAGTTTCAAAACCCATTACAGTATGTGAAATAATACAAGTAAATTTATAATCATAAAATTACACGGCACAGAAAAGTGCTGAAACACAAATGTCTTTTTTTGGCTTAGCCATTATTTACACTACTTAGGTGTTCTTCGGAAGGTTAAATATGTTTTAAACAAGTAATATAAACTTTCTTATAAGGTTTTTCTAGCCAATAGACATGTATTTTACAAAAGCGACAAACATCTTGTTTAACCTTTGTCCAAAAGATATGTTTCAATTTTATGAAGTATCTTATTGACATCCAGGTTACGTCCTATGGGAAGTTAATGGGCAGCTTTCAATATTACAGATCGATATGATTTTGAAACAACGACATGATAAATCACAGCTCAGTCCTCTCAAGCTGACACCTTTAGTGATCTCCATTTTCTCATGAAAACACTATTTTTGAAGTAACCTTTTGAAACCTTTTTCGGTTCATCCTTTGGGAGTGTATACTTAAATAGCGATGAGATCTCTGTATCCTCTTCTTGTTTATCAGTCAGTTTACTTTTAGCAAATGGAACTTCACCAGAGGAACTAGATATCTCCATCATTACCATTCACCATTGTCTTGTCAGTAAGATAATAACTCAAAAGATGTCTGAAAAATTTATACTGTCGTACTCCGAACGTGTGTCTGTCATTACTTTGTGGATAAATTTCGTATATTTAGCTCAAATCACAGTACATGAGGAAACACTTCTGGATTCTCCTCAACAACACCATCATCCTTAGATGATACAGTGACCAATCATTTTGTGATAGAAAACAATTTTTTTCGTCAGTCACATCGTTTCCCAAAAATAACGACACAACCTGAACTGGCAGAGTAAGACAATTGGTCCCAAAACTGGGCCTGATGTTAAACAAATGTTTCAAGAGGAACATTAATAAAACAACATTGAATAACTTGAGTCATAATTGACTCACCAGTAGCGGAACTCGAATATAAAGGCAATACACCTCCTAACAAATATGATTGAATCGCCCCAGTAACACCTAAAATATGTATAAGTATGGAATTAGCATTTTTATCTGTCAAAGTCACAAAACCAAAAAACAGAAAAAAGTCTAAATTTCTCCTAACTTCATCAGACTTTTCATCAGTGGCCAAACAAACAACATCAGGTGAACAAAAACGTACAGAGTATTGTATCCTTTTCTGTTTTCTTTTTCAAATACCAACAATCGGACACAACGTGACCAGGATTTTGCACAAATAACTAGCAAGCTTTAATGGTTTTGATAAAGTTTTATTATGAGTGTCTGAAGATTTCAAACCATAGGAGGTGAAATTTTTAGAAGAATCCTCAGCTTTGGTGTATTGGATAAATATTGGTTTTTGCCAAGACGGCAGGAACTCTTTTTCTATGAAAAGTGGTTTTATGTGTTAAAATGTAAACAGAAAGTGGTTTTATGTGTTAAAATGTAAACAGAAATGTGGTTTTATGTGTTAAAATGTAAACATTAATCATCGGAGAGAGACTCTGCTTCCTGTATTGTTTCAACTTTATTTTCATCCAAATAAGTTTTGAGGTCGTCACTCATACAGCGTATAAATTCCTCAATTAGACATAATTATCTTAATTTTTGAAATTGTCACCAACATACAAAGAATTATACAATCAATCAAAATAAACTTCTTTTTTGTACAGAAATTTCAAATAAATTTGGTTTTCTTGTTTGTGATGACCTCGAAACTTTTGGCGATAAGTCTCCTTCACTATCTTTAAGGACAACTGGTTAATCGTATCACAACTGATACAATGTTTCAAAGATTGCGGTGAAGTTAGATGATTTACGAAATATCAATTCAAGTGGCTCTTCTAAAAAAAAGTGAAAACTGAGCCACAACAGGAAACTAAATTATCTGTAACTGTGAAAACTATTTTTGTATATTTGAAACAAATGGATAGACGTCCAAGTATTAAGATAAATATATGATTGGCTATAATTTTCCAACAAAAACGTATCATTATTTCACATGTATCTGCTGATTATTTAAGTAACCGTTATATACAACGTACGAAACAGCTGTCTGTCATGCCTGATTGTTACACAACTTTATTTTCATACATTTGCATATATGGAAAATCATTATCTTAATTATTCAATCCTTAATCATATGTTAACATGAGATAATTTAGTGTTGTATATAAAACACTAAAAATCATTAGTTATTTATAAACGATGAGATGTTTATCTGCAAAACAATGAGTGTCTCTTGAAAATATTAGAGACACTTACAGGTTTTACACTGTATACGTTAATATAGTTTCACACTCCACTAAGTTTTTTATAATAAATGTATACAGTAATAACGTTGTTTATAATTTTCCATGAAGGAAATCTGCTGTCAGTTTAACATTGGTGATATACTTGTTATAAAATGTATATCATAGTTGTATTTTAAAAAGCTTACTTAACTGTTACTAGATATTACATAAAACGTATATCATAGTTGTATTTTAAAAAGTTTACTTAACTGTTACAATTTGTTTGACGGAAATAAAAAACCCACACAACAGACACTATAATATCGTAACCCACATTAAAGTGTATCTAGACATTCAAGTCCCAAGAGAGATTTTAAACCATACAAATATATAAAACAGGAGATTTGATTCAGTACATAAAGTATTTTGATCTTGGACTTACACGGAGCCCTATATATGTCTGAACATTTTGTTATACACCACATTTTAATAAAAAACAAACCTGAACGTACAAAGTAGCTTCATTCTTATGTTATCCTGAAGAACATGTACACTTTACAACATATTAAGAAGAAAGACTGTGTTATAACGTGATATTAACATTGTTGATTTCTGAACGATCATAACTGTAACTGATTATTAAAGCTGACATTTTTAAATAAACTTCTGGCGAAAATGTTAAGATCACTTATTAAAGGCCAGTTTTATGATATTTTATATAAGCTGTGATTGCATGTGACTCACTGATTTGTGTATTAAAAATTCCTGTAATTGTGTTATCACACTTTGGATGTTTAACTTAGCTGGAAACTGGTAATTATAATAAGTTAAACTGGGGGATAAGGTTTGTCAATGACTTATGTTGATTTAAATATTGTTCACTAAAACAATAGTGAAAAAAGGAAATTTCATATTGAGATGTCGAAATTACATCTTCAGATACCGCTTGTCTACTGAGTGAATATCATGTTGAAATTACATCTTCAGATACCGCTTGTCTACTGAGTGAATATCGTGATACTCATTAGATACCGCTTGTCTACTGAGTGAATATCACGATACTCATTAGATACCGCTTGTCTACTGAGTGAATATCACGATACTCATCAGATACCGCTTGTCTGCTGAGTGAATATCACGATACTCATCAGATACCGCTTGTCTACTGAGTGAATATCACGATACTCATCAGATACCGCTTGTCTACTGAGTGAATATCACGATACTCATTAGATACCGCTTGTCTACTGAGTGAATATCACGATACTCATCAGATACCGCTTGTCTACTGAGTGAATATCACGATACTCATCAGATACCGCTTGTCTACTGAGTGAATATCACGATACTCATCAGAGTTATGTGACTTGGTAATAGAGGCTAGATTAGGAAATGTCACTAATTACACAATATTTTATTCTAGCTTGTTTGATTATTTGTGTTATCTGTACATGGAGTACAAGTCACATTCAAGTTGATGGTTCAAGTAATTAGGAAGCTTTCATTGTAACTTAACACTGTGATGTGTGTTGTATTTTTACATGTTTGAATCTTGTACAGAAATACTTTAACTAGCGATCAAAACTTGATTAAGTTGTGTTTATTTGATTTGCAGTGTTCGAAAACGTATGAGGGTGAGTTTTTGTAATATTTGAATCTAGTTTCTATTGTTCTACTTGTTCTTCCAATATAGAAGTTGTGGCAGTTATCAGTCTGTATTTTATAAATAGTGTTGGTGTGGTGTTTGTCTGTGTAGTTTTTACATAGTATAGACCTTCGTTTTATGCCTGGTTTTTGAATACATTAGGTGTTAACTGGAATGTCATATTTTGTTTTTTCTAGCAATAAGAGCATGGAAAGAAAACTGACAATGAATAGAAGAGCCACAGCAACATATGTAAACCTCTGTAATGAATGTTTTGAATTACACGCACACTGCTGGCTAAAATCTTAAGCCCTATAAACATAAAGAAAAAAATATGGATTTTACGTTGTTAGACTCAACCACTTATTTGAGTAGAGCTTCAAAAGATTAAAATAAGAAAAGGGAAAATAAAGCTAAAAACCTTTTTAAAAATTTAATTGGGAAAATGTAAACACTATGAAATAAGCCTTAATACTAGCTGGTCAAAAGTTTAAGACCATAGAAAAATGAAATCCTAAACAGGGTAGAAAATGCCCAACAAGAAGTCTTGGTTGTGAGTTGCACGGCCATAATTGCAAATAATTTCAAAAATTATCTTTGGCATGGTCGATATAAACGTTTGGAGAAGGCTGTCGGGAATGTTTTTCCAAGTGGTGAAGATGGCTTCACAAAGATCATGCACTGTTTGGAATTGACATCCATTTCTATAGACTTCTCTTGCCATCTACCTCCAAACATTTTGCATGGGATTTAGTTTGAATTAACACATTGGATTGCCCAAATGAATCACGAAAAAGTCCTTTGTCATGTGGGAATTGTGGATTGCATCGTTGTCCTGCTGAAAGATCCAGTCATTTCTACACAACCGATGGTACTCAGTCAATAAGGATGCTCTCTCCAACATGCCAATGTAGCCAGCTGCTGTTTGACTCCCCTGTATAACCTGAAGCTCCATTGTTCCATGGAAGGAATGATGGAACCTCCTCCACTGTGCCAAGAAGAAAATGTCTCCGGTGGGATATCTTTATCCTGCCAGTAACGTTGAAAGCCATCTGGACCATTCTGGTTAAATTTTATTTCATCAGAGAACAAAACCTTCGTCCACTTTTCTACGTCTCTTGTTTGGTGCTTCTCAGCAAAGTTTAACCGAGCTGTTTCATGGTGTGGAAGGAGGCGTGGCCTTTGGCCTTTTCATTCCGTATCCCTCAGGGTCTTTCAAGAAATTTGCAACAGCAGTTTTACTCTGCTCAATCTCACTAGTGATGGCACATTAAGAGAGACCTTGCTTTTGCAGCTTGACAATTCTGCCACGTTCAAACTCTGTCAACGTTTAAGCCTTTGCCATGTTTTTACCCAATGTAACACAGGAGATGTCAGTGTGAGATGTTGACAACGCTAATGCTTGAACACATTTTTACATGTCGTTACGTGTTTTCCGATAAACGCTTCGTTTCAGTATGGTCTTAAACTTTTGACCAACTAGCATTTAGGCTAATTTCATAGTGTTCACATTTTCCCTATTAAATACTAAAAAAAAGTTTTTTTCCCCTTTCCCTATTTTCATCTTTCGCAGCTCTACTCAAATAAGTGGTTGAGTCTAACAACGCAAAATGCATATTTTTTTATGTTCATAGGCCTTAAGATTTTGCCTGTAGTGTATGTGTATAGAAACTTTGAAATATAATCCAGTAATTCATGAATATTTCAACTGTCATAAAGAAATAGTCATATCTTTGTGTGATGACATGTGAGGTGAATTTGGTTAAAGGTGTTCAACAAACTAACATAGAATTTATTTGTTTTATTTATTTTTAACCACAGTCAGTTCAGCTGATCGTCGCATCATGATGTCCTCGAGAAGAAAAAAGTGAACGTTGTCGGCGACGTGTTTCGATCCTCCAACATCAGCCTTAAAGTATACAACATCGATCGAAATATTTTCCCCAATTGTTATAGGTGTAACACAAAACAACCATAAACTCGTTAGAATATACGTTTTGTACAGGCTGTATAGCTCAGTTTTTTTTCTGTCCCGAAGCAGGTAGACATTTTGTTTGTTTGATTTTTGAATTTCGTTGAAAAATACAAGAGGGCTGTCTGCACTAGCCTTCCCTCATCAGTAGAACGAGACTGCAAGAAATCCAAGTAGTCTTCACTACCCAGCGCTACCTCTTGGCATCAATGATTAACACTGTAGATACTTCTGTATGAGAGACGTTTAATAAAATACCAAATGACTTCCTGTACTTGTTTCTTTAGTTTGTTTTGGAAGTAAGCACAATGTTATTCAATGGGCTATCTGTGCTATGCCCACCATGGGTATCGAATCCCGGTTTTAAGCGGTGCTTTTTGTACTTTAACACATTGGTTTTATTTCATGTTCCGACATTAAGATAATCACATGTAACTTGCTATATAACCAAACTCAGAAACTTATTATCCGTATAATAATAACACATTAAACTTACTACCCCCTATAAGACATTACACTGTATTTGGTTCAGTAAATGAAAACTTACAAATCCTTTAATATGTACTATTTCACACTTATGTATGTCGAATTATATAAATGTGGTCAGTATTTGAAGAAATGTTTCCATGTGTAATGTGTAAACTATTTTCAGTTCCTACTCTGGGTCCTCCAGCGACAAACTCCAAACAACAACGTTTGTTAAAAATCTGTTGGTTTTGTTAATACTTTATTAACTTCCAGAATCTACCATGTAAGCGTGGAAAGTTATTAGTGTTACGTCAAGTATTGTTCTTCAATCGCTCTCTTCCCAGTGGTAAGGAATTCAATATCAGCTTTAGTGTTTCTTCACATGATATGAATTGTTTTTTGTCTTCATCCAAACCTTTTTCATTCACAAGTCGTTAAGAATCAACGACAGGTTCAATACACACGTTTTACTTCTACTGTTTGTTTAATTCATGAAACTAAATTCTAAAACAGCTAACCCATCGTCTTCACATAGTCTCCTATGGCACAGCGGTAAGTTTGTGAAGGTACAACGTTCAAATGCTTTAGACATTTTAGTGATAATGTTAGAAACCTAGATTTGTTATAGTACATACAGTTATAAATTTGTTTTATTTATTTTACTCAGTTATAAAGAAATGATGTTAAACACCTTTATTTAGAATACAAAGCCGATCACGATATTTATGTTTCAACTTTGAGCTCAGCCTTAGACAAAATAAAACATACCATTTGATCAAAATTACATGAGAAGCTTCTTCGTCAACGAGATCCGAACCATTAGCTCTCGGATTTATAGTTCTGAGCAAGTTAATGAGACCTAAAAATGAGTTTAGTAAGTATTTTGTAACTGACACAGAAAATATAATGAAAGAAAGAAACAGCGAAATTAGAAGAATTCTTAACGTGACTGGAACTGAATTCTATATACTTTATTATTACAGTAAGTGACGCTGCTTTTACAGTAGATGGCACTGCTTTAAATTATATTTATGAGTAAAGTTGACATTCAGTTTTCAGTATTTACATAATTATTGTAATTACGTGTTACAAGCTACTGACTCCATAATGTTATATGAAATATAAATAAACATATTGATTCATAACAATAATATATAAGTATTATGAAATCCTTTGTCACTGTGTTATAATGAATTTTATTCGTCACTCTCTCTCCATTTGTGAACCTAGCTAATAAACATCACTTCAATAAAACTGTTAAAATTACTTCAGTATTCAGGTCAACCAATGACGTTACTGAACACATTACAAAATATAATATTATTTCACACTTTCGTTAGTTTTGAGTTCGTCAATAAAAACCTCCTTCTATTTGTTTCTAAACCAATTGTTTTCAGGATAACGTCTTATGTAAAATTCAGTTATATATTCTAATTCAATACTATTTGTCAAGTTTAATTATAACACTGTGATTACATGTATACGTTTCAGATAGTACATGAAAAACCTAACCATCAGAACACAAAACATTTAGACCAACTGTTGGATAAATATAACCTTGGTAATAATACAAGGACAGTTGTGTAGAGATTTTCTTCCTTCATCGACATGTGATGGGTCTGTGAGAAAATATCCATTGAAGGAAATATTTGTGCATTACATTAAATCTCCAGTCACCCCATCCTCCGTCTTCCCACATCTGAACACATTCATTGTCTACAAGCGGTGTATTATCAATTCCTGTTTGAACCTTTATGTAACGATATATCCTACAGTTTGACGTGAACTTCCATTGCTGGTTGTTCCATATTTGATGAACCATACTACACCTGACAGTCAGTACTAACAGTACATTGGTGTCAGATTCTAAGTATGTAGAGTTGAGGCTGGCATTTTCTTCTGTACTTAACTAAATCTGTAACTCGGATTAGTTAGAAATCCCTTTGAGAAATAATCTTTGAAATGGTCTGTAGTAAATTTTAGTAGAATAAATAATGTTGTTATTTATTAGAAGAATTTTGAAACCAAACTGACAAATAGTTCTTCCATTTGTAAGCAACATCAATCGATTAAATACCAGTACCTCTGAAAACAGAATACATCCAACATAATAGACAGAAATAAAATATCGTAAATCAGATAAACATTTAGAAATATTTAACACTAAACTACCAGTACCATTATTTCGAATATTCGTTTATCTGATTAGACATAATATTCAAGGATTATTTTATTGATTTCAAAATAGAATTACGTTTAATTAGGAGTTATATTGCAAATTTTGTATAAAAAACTAATACTTATTGTATGTTACAACTTAATTTTGGTGTTAAAAAGCCTGAGATGGCCAGGTGGTTAAGGTAATCGACTCGTAATTTGAAGGTTGCGGGTTCGATTCCTTATCCCACCCATCATGCTCGCTCTTTCAGCCATGTTGGGCATTATTTACTTCCATTATTCGTTGGTAAAAGAGTAGTCCAAGAGTTGATGAGTAATTATCTAGTCTCACGTTACAAAATTGGGAATGTCTAGTATAAATAACCCTCGTGTAATTTTGCGCCAAAACCAAACTAATTAAACATAAAAGGCTTGATTTTATTACACAGAAAATGAACTGCTGTTTAATTTTTTGTCTACAGTCGTTTCTTGTAATAAGCGGTCGTTCTACAAAGTAGGACATTCTCTCTTAACCTGAAGATCACCTAGGAAACGTTGTTCTTATCAATAAAAGTGTTGATACCCATAGGAGCCGTTCTGAGATACAAAGACAGGCATCATAGTGTTATTATCATTGACAAAAATTATTATTTCAAGAGTTGTCTTTCTACACACCAGAGGGAAGCTAATTTTTGTGAAGAAATTTAACTCAACAAATATTGACTTCTTATATTTTAATAAAATACAGAATTGGTAAACATTATAAATATTATTCGATTTGTACTTTCAATAATCAGCTAAATTAACTTCGAGTGAACGACTGGGGGACGAAATGAACGTCAGAATTAAAGTTTGATGATTTAGAACATCTGAAATTTTTACCAAATTATTTGAAAGTGTCCAAAAATATTAACCAAAGCATGTTAAAAACTTAAAGATAAAACTATCTTGATTTGACACGTTAAATTTCATTATTTGTGTAATTATTGATTTAATACCTTCCAACGTACGTGAAGACAACTAATATAAACTATTACATAACCGAACTGAGAAACTAATTACCAATATGTGTTATAAAATGTGATATTTCACCATTCTTAATATGTAGTATGTCGTTTAAACACCGACATCTCATTATTCTGGTTTATATTATTTTAATCTCTGTTACTATTATTATTTTACGTGAGACTGGCGAATGTAGGATAAAACTGACAGATGTAAGGTTCCTCAGTCACCTCCAAAATCTAGAGTACATTTTATATCCCACATTATAGTCTCTACACTGGAAGTATCTCAATTTGTATATCAATTTTTATATCTGTTTTGGATTGTTGTTGGTTATAACAAACTAATATCAGAGGTTTTGATTTCCTGTTTTTAACTCAGTCCTCAGTTTTGATTCATTTAACTTAACACTTCAGTATTAATATTCTAGCTACACACACACACACACACACACACACTTACTTTCCGTTAAGCAGCTAGCAAGGTGGAGAACTTATATTACTACATTCCGGGTTTCGATTCCCTGCGTGTTTTCAACTAAGATCTTAGTCAGCTTTGTGTTTAACAACAAGCAAAATCATGAATTATTTGTATTATTTTTTTATTGATAACAAAATTCCATATGGATACTAAAGTATCCTCAGAATATATCGCTTCCTTCTACACTTTAAACCACATGCTTCCTGTTATTTATTTCAAATTCCAGAAGACTCCAAATCCACCTCCACCTACATTTGCACTTAGCATTCCACCTCCAAATCCACTACTATTAAAACAACAATAGGAAGGAGGAACATCACAACGAACAAGATTTGTTGGACATGCGATGCCATCTCGGAAATTCCCATCTAGTTCAGGTAGTAAACAAAGTGACGTCATTAGAATATATATCGTCTATAATATTTTATAATAATTTTTAAATCGTCACTGTTTATCTACTTGTGAAGCCTAACTAATAAACATTATATTCATAAAACTATTAAAATTACGTCAGTACCAAGATCAACCGTTGATGTTACAGAACACGTCACAAAAAATAGTCATACTTAACAGCTACGTTATTTAACGAGTTTGTCAGTAAAATCTATTATTATTAATCTATAAACCAATCTACTTTGTTTCCAGAACAGTATCTTACATCAAATTTTAACTTTCCGTTGCGTCACTAAAAGTGCATAAAATTATCTGCAAAAACACATTAAAGTAATTCTCCGTTGGTTACCTTATACACCGGCCTGGCATGGCCGAGCGCGTTAAGGCGTGCGCTCGTAATCCGAGGGTCGCGGGTTCGCGCCCACGTCGCGCTAAAACATGCTCGCCCTCCCAGCCGTGGGGGTGTATAATGTGACGGTCAATCCCACTATTCGTTGGTAAAAGAGTAGCCCAAGAGTTGGCGGTGGGTGGTGATGACTAGCTGCCTTCCCTCTAGTCTTACACTGCAAAATTAGGGACGGCTAGCACAGATAGCCCTCGAGTAGCTTTGTGCGAAATTCCAAAAAAACAAAAAACAAACAATACCTTATACACAAAATACAGTACTTTACGCCTTAGTTTGAGGCTACACCGTGGAAGACGAACCCTAATTTGTGACAGAGAATTCTTATAACAAACTGACTTTACAACCAACACTTTAATATATCCTTGACTTTCTTCGATTTACTGAGTAAAGACACAATATACTCCACAGTATATCGACAATATTAGTTCAATTGTTTTATACAACTGAAGATACTTGTAATTAGTAAGTGTTGACATTATGATCTGTGCGAGAGGCCGATTTGAGTAGATCCCAAGTTAACCTCTTGTCTTAACCCATTACCTTTGTCTTGGGACACTCATGAGGATTTTAAAGAAAAATATGTTCGTATTGCATTGTGTAAAATACGGTATATTGTTCTCATGGTTGTGGATTGTATGTCATAACAAACACAGCACAAGATCAATCATATAAACAGCTGTCTTATTAATGTAATTATTATTTTGTACACTAGTTAATCAACAAACATCTGAAACAATTCTGTTATTTTATTGTCTATATTACTTACTATCAGTTTGATATTCAGTTGTAAACAACAAATGCAATTTAAATTAAAATATTTACTTTAATAGTTACAAGAACAAATTTTATAAAAATGCACGGTTGTGTCACCTTGTGTTGCTGTTTAACACATGTAATCATTTTGAAATAATTTAATTTCTCACTTTAAATTGCTGTAAAATATATAGTCGTATTATAACGAAAGTATTATATTTTTACATTCTTTCATTATAAACAATATTCGAAAGTCTGGATACACGTTGTTGTTATAAACTTACTTTCATTAAATATTGTGTTACAAACCTCCGTTAATAACAAACAAGAAATAAACATTGTGGCCGTTTCTTAAACGATAAAGACAAACGTAACTTATAATTGATATTTATATCATACCATTTAAACTGTTTGTATGAATTCAGTGTTAAAGAATTCATTCTCTCACCTGGAGTTGATTCCAACAGTGTTGTTAACATCAAAAGTACAATAATTGTTGTAGTCTTCATTTCTCTGATCTGTTAAAATCAGTATTAATACAGTTAGAGAAATGTGACTTTTAACGAAGCCTAAAATAAAAGCTCGAAACTTAGTACAGCCCATGAATTCTGTATCTTACTAGCTTCACATATATTAGAACAGAGGTACTTTTTATGAACGGAGAGTTACAGAAGAAACAAGTTCCCGATTTATCACAGAAACACTAAAACCATTACAATAACTGGACAACATCTAATGCAAGATTTCTATACGATAAAAAATACATTTTGTAAATATCGTTTAAACAACAAAAATGATTTTATATTGAAACTTCTTTTCTTTGGGGTTTCTCGAACTTAATAAAACATGAAAGTAAAAAACTTTATTAAAGAAAGTTTATATCTAAGAACCAAAAACAATACCAGATCGATCAACCAAAATACACAGAAATAAAGTTTAACAACGCACAGAAAAATGAAGTTACCAAGTCTGATATTGACTTATAAAATGAAAACAAGATTAGCTTGTGTTAACATGATAAAAATAATTATTCATATAAGTACTTAAAATCTGTACTTATTTTAATATTCATTATAATTACTATTACAAAGAAATACTCTCAAACAAGGTATGAAAATTATATTACCAAGGAGTGTCCAATTATTAGGTACTTCAACCACGTTTTATCGGAGTGTAAATATACAGTTAGACTTCGGTCCTCATACTCAGCTTATATAGTCGTATTTTTAATGAGATGCACAGTTCTGAGAACATCACAACCAATCATAATGATTCCAGTAACATTGACGTCAAGAATAAATTACAATATTATAGAGACATGTAGAGAGACAGATTGAACCAATAGGAAACTGTGAGTGATTATTTGTTATTTACATGTGATACATTTCTGTTAAAGTGGTTTATGTAGTGGTGGAAAGACTTTAAAACTGTCAGTGGTAATGAAGTTGTGTGATTAGGGTATAATGGATAGTAACATGCAAGTAGTTGTGTTTCATGGATATTCACAAATGGTTTATATATCAATAAACTGTGTGGAACACACGTAGCTATTGTAACATTAGAACAAACGAGCATCGATGTGCGATATTATAGACAAACCGTAGTTATTTTAACTTTAGAATACACAGATGTCTATAAAGACATTTCTCTTATTTAACCATAAGTATACAGGCTAACTAAATGATTTTTCTATCCTAATCATGTTGACACGATATTTCTTTCTTTGTTTGACTTAAGTTTCCCACAAATTTATACGAGAATTATCTGCGCTAGTCGTCCTTAAGTTACCTGTGTGAGATAAGAAGTAAGGCTAATAGCCATCACCATCCACCTCAACTGTTAGTTACTTTTTATTTACAAATTCTGGGATCAACAGTTATGTATAACCCCTCTTTGGCTGAATGGGCAAACATGAGTGGGGAATTCATACTCGTTACCTTAAGAATTCAAGTCACTCACCACCTAGCCGTATCAGGACGGTATACATACACTCAGTTCAGTGTGACGACATACTCTTGTTTGTCACATGACAGAATCATTTGTTCAGTTTATGATACACTACAGTTCCAAACATGTGAAACTCTTATCTAATTATTTATTATGATTAATCTGTTGTCTTCTTTTCTTACACATATTTAGAAAATTCAGAGATTACGAAATTTTCTTCTTCTGAGGTTCTCAGAGGACAAAGTTTCTCATCATTTTTATGTTGTTTATGTGTGGAAATAGAAAACAAAAATATTTTAATGTCTTCAGTTACATGGCGGCTCATGTGAAGATTTTTGTAAACAACTATGAAAGTAACGTTGAAACGTTGGTTTTAAGTAGCAAGATTTCAAAGTAACCCAGGTATAACACGTGTGGAAAAACACCACGAGCCAGGATATTCTGTTCTCACGCGCTTATCAGGGAACCAAACTCTCCGTTTCAGAAAAAAACTCTCATCACAAAGAATGATTTATTTAACGTTATACACAACATTACGTGGATTGATAACAATATAACGTAATAAGAACATATTTAACATGAACAATATGTGATATAACTGTTGAACATAATATCTCTGTAATGATCAAACGAGTGTATAATAAAAATAGGTCGGCATTCGCTTGTTTCTTTTGGAATTTTTCGCAAAGCTACACGAGGGTTATCTGTGCTAGCCGTCCCTAAGTAGTATAAGACAAAGAAGAAGACAGCTAGTCATCACCTCCACCACCAAATCTTAGGTTGTTCTTTTAACAACGAGTAGTGGGATTGATCGTCACTGTATAACGCCCCTGCGGCTGAAAGGGCGAGCACATTTGGTGCAACGGGGATTCGACCCTGAGATTACGAGTCTTAACCAACTGAACTGGCCATGCCGGGTCTTTTTCTTAATTCATGAAGCTAAATTCTAAAACGGCTGACTCAACACCTTCACACAGCTCCCTGGAGTACAGCATAAGTTAAAGTAGTTAAATGGTACACAACAGAAACACCGTTGTGACTTTGTTCTTATAACAAACAAAGTGTTCAGATATTTATACTGTCATGTCACAGTAACAAAACATTTTGTTATTGGTACGAAACAAGAAAATCTTCACAAGCAGTGAATATTAAAACTATACAATAGTACTTATAATATGAATCATGATTAACATCTAAATTTAACATTTATCAAAAATAAAACTTTCATAACACTTTTTGTTCCTACAAATAATTTAGTTTTAATAACTGATTGAATCCTGTCTTGCTTAGCTGTTAGCGCGATAATTTACCTCACACATCAGTGCCACTTGTTACTTCTGTTTACACTTAATGATAAAAATTCCGAATAGAATATTTTACTAGAAATTGCTTTTGAAATGTTTTGTAGAAATATAACAATTGTTGTAAATATTGTATTAGCCTCTAGAATTGACCATCTTGGAAACTTAAAGCGTTAAAACTTCTCAGGTTAACTTCAAAAATTGCTTTTTAAAAGGTAGAGGGCAGTACAAAAATTGAAATGTCATTGGATTATTTAAAAACCTTAAACAAGAGAAAAACGATACATTTTTAATTACTGTTTTTGTTTCTGTAATTGCGCCATCTGTAAGAGTCTTAGTGCACTAATATGTTTTTTTTTCATTTTTTAATTTCGTATGAAGCGAGCTGTCCCTACTTTTAAAATCTTAGACAACTTGTAAAAAACCACCTACCTTCCCAACTGTCAGAATACTGGGTTTAGTCCAACTGTGAAACATTCATAACCTGACGTAATGGTACAAGAACAAGGATGTCCACCTACCTTCCTAACTGTCAGAATACTGGGTTTGGTCCAACTGTGAGACATTCATAACCTGAGGTAATGGTACAAGAACAAGGGTGTAGACTTTTCTTTCACCACCGACAAAATTACACCTGATGGGTTTGTGAGTGGGTGTGTGTTTTCTTAAGATTGGGCTATCTTCTGAGCCCACCAAAGGGAATCGAACCCCTGATGATAACGTTGTAAATCCGTAAACATACCGCTATATTAGCGGGGGCAATATATTACCTGCGCTACGCACACTGCGGGGGGAACTTTCCATTAAAGGAATGTTTTCTACATTAAATTTCTAGACCTCCCCCTTCATGTTTCTCTACACAATTAGCAAACACCATCAATGTCTGTTTTCAAGAAATTCAGAGAGACATCATGAGAAATCCAAATACGTGGAAGTCCGAAAAGTTGCATCCAGCGTCTATGAGGAGTATGTTATTAGTTCCTGTTTGAACTTTTACATCACTATATAGCAGACAGGATAACACAGATGTTTGTAGCTGATGGTATTATATTATATGGTGTTTAACAGGGTTGAGCTTTGGATTTTGTTTTATATTTAGCTAAACCTTTTTCATGCACAAACAAAAAATCTCTTGGAAATAGTCTGTAATTAATTTTATTAGAATAAATAATGTTATTTATAAGCCGAATGTGTAAACTGAGCTCATAAGCGAACAAACAGTTCATATATCTGTGAGTAGCATCAACAATCTAAAACAATCTATAGGTCATGACGTCATCAATTCCTAACATTAATATCTGCTAGAACTATGGAATATAGAATATATCCAAGCTAACTGTGAGATTAAAATAGAATACTGAATATCAGATATATCTTGGGATATATTTTACACTGAACTACCAGTACCACTGTACTGTGTAGGTAGAATGTTGAGGAATTTGATGGTTCAATAATAAACTTACGTTTACATCCGAGTTTTATTACATATTTTGAATAAAAATTATTAATTATTATATGTGTCAACTTAACTTATAAAAAATATATCAAGTTTCATTTTTCTTGCTTTCAAGAAGGCGAAAGTATAGCGCTCCACAGATGAATACAAAGTATAGCGCTCCACAGATGAATACAAAGTATAGCGCTCCACAGATGAATACAAAGTATAGCGCTCCACAGATGAATACAAAGTATAGCGCTCCACAGATAAATACAAAGTATAGCGCTCCACAGATGAATACAAAGTATAGCGCTCCACAGATAAATACAAAGTATAGCGCTCCACAGATGAATACATCTTTTGAAAATATGGCATCTCAGAACAACAGATTAACCAATTCTAATATTTTTAAACCAGTCACAAGTAGTATTTCAGACATATTTACACTCAAAATTTGATATCGATTTTGTACAACAAATAGTTGATACACTAATTTCTTTACATCAGTTTAAAGTGTCTGGTGTAACAGTTTTCACTTATAATCTTCCTTCCTTTTCTTTAATGTTTGATTTTAAAGTTTTTATTTTTATTTAAAACATTTATTTCCTTCAACCCAAATTCAGAGATTTAAAGGGATTTTTTTATCCAAGGAATACATTTCTCCAACACCAGCAACTTTGGTTTGAAATCCACTTTTTGGTATCAGTTCCTTTCCTCCAAATTCAATTCCTTCATAATATAATAAAACAACATATAATGTTTATATTCCTTATATGTCATGCGTTGCTTCACATTCATTGTACTCTGACCTGCTCTGTTCTTCTTGTCTTTTTGTTATCATGTTGTTGTTCTTCAACTTGATCTTTTAAAAACATTTCAAATTAGTCTTTAACTTTAAGCTGTAACCTCTAAACTCTTTCTTATTTAATAAAGACTCTTACCAAAAATAAAAATATCTTCACCATTCGTCCAGGAAGTTTACATTGGTCATTCTCACCTTTTCCGAGGGTTATAATTATGCTTACATATTTACATGAGTTGATATGTTTACCAGTTGCTCCAGGGGAGAAAAGCGTTATATGTTCAGCTGAAGTTAACACTAGCAATAAGTACAAGAGACTATAGTGAACAAATATATGATGAAACAGTTTGTTACAACAATACCTAGAGAGACATGTCTACTTCTGTAAAATACCTGGTTTGTAGACTCTGGTGGACATATTATTCACTATAATATAATGAATTTTTATTCATTAAATAAAGGTAAGTATTCATGTAAACACATTAAAAATCTCCTTCTCACTGTCCAACAGGGTCAAAATATTGTGTTAAAGCTTAGAGGGCAGTACAATCACATAATCCACTGTTGTCTTGAATTGGCAGTCAATGTGTTAACTAACCATCATTTTTCATTTTTTAATTTGTTATATACAATTTTAAATAAACTAATAAGTTTCATGATTTCTCGTCTTAGTCCAAATAATGTATATAAACGTTCATATAATTCGTACGATTCAACTGTTTTATGTTACCTATTCATCATAATTACCCCATGTCTGAACACGTTGTTGTACTTCCTGACACATATTTATAACACGCGTGTTTCAGCCCTTGGCTGTACACTGTCACAGTTTGACTTAGTTTTATTGGAAGTTTACCAGAACTGTTTTCATCGTTTCAAACATCTGTTACGCTTTTCGTATTACAAATATCTTTACATATTAACTGTTTTACAACTCTTTGTTTTCATAATTTACAAATGGGAAACACTCCATATCCAGCATATTAAAAATACAAATTTGGTTTATATTTTGTAATGATAATACTATTACAAGTGAATACTCATCAGCGTTAATCGTTTTATTTAACATTTTAAACCACCAGCTTCCTGCACGTCCAGTGAAACAATAATAGGTAAGAGGAACATAACAGCAAACAAAATTTTCTGTACATTCGATAACATTTCGATAAGTCCCCACAGTTTTAGAACAAAATAACATTATAACAAGACATTCCGCTATTTTTAATGTTCTATACTTTAATATTTATAAGTACAGATCTCACAAAAAGCCATTCGTAGGTTCTCGATGTCCGAGAGGACCTAGCTATCCATCGGCCTGCCACGGAGCAAGACAGCTTAGACGTCCTGAGTGTCTCGCAAGGCCAGGCGGCACATGCCAGCTTGCCTCAACAAGGAGGCTTCAGACCTGCTCCCAGGGCCCAGTGACAGACTTGAGAAAGCAGAACCCCCAGACAAAGACAATCAATTCGTCTCCAACCTCATCCTCAGCAAGGAGGGAGACGTTGAGCATCCACACATCAGGACCCCGAAAAACGGGGACAAAATCCCAGAATGAGGTGAGAAGTGCCCGATGGTCGGACACGTTAAACGAGACATCTGGTGAACTGCAGCTCCACTGAGGCTCTGTCGATGGCCAGGTGTTACATATAACCTGTCAAGACGACAAGAAACGCCCTAACCAGTCCAAGTTGCCACAGAAGCAGACCCCCACGCAACACACTCCAAGCATCGTGAAAGTCGAAATCAGACAGCACTGCACACAGAGACCACGTACACCAGAAAGAGGATCACTCTTAATCTTGTCGAGATGAGACCCCGAGACGCAGTTGAAGTCGCCACCAAGGACGATCTCGGCCTGTGTAACCATGAACCTTCCAAGCCCGAGAAGAAAACCTCCCGCTCCCCAGACTGTGCAAGCGCCTAGACATCGACGAGACGAATCTTACGACCCCTAGCGAAAACATCAACGCACAAAACCCGCCCCTCAGCATCACTATGTAACGCGAGGATGATGCTATTAAAATGCGGGTGAAAGTGGATTCCTCACACCCGTGCAAGCGTCGTGCCAAACGACCAGAAGGAACGAACAGGATAGAGAGAGGAAAACAAAAAGTGGACCCTCTGAGAGGCAAAAGGGGCTCCTGTAAAAATATTGTATCAACCACAAAGTGATTGAAGAAGGACAATGTGTAAAATTGTTTAACAATCTCAAATATTTCTGGATGTTTAAAGTAATGCAGAAAAACCCCATAAACCAATCAGAGGAAAGGAATCAGTGACGTTGTTGCTTTTACTGGACAGATTGAGGCAGGGGGAGCGAGTGGCTCTTGAGGCCACCCGACCCCACCCCCTCTTTGCAGCTGCAGCCACTGGCATCCAACCACCGCCGCTGCACAACAGGAACATCCAGATTGAAGTCTGGAAAAGACTCGGGGCTGCAGGGCCCCCGCTCTCCCTGATTCTCCTCTCCCAGTCCAGAGAGACTGGGAAAGTCAACCAAACAGTCGAAAGAGTCAGATGATGGGAACTTGGGGTTGGAGCTAACACGGTATCATGGGAGAGGACCATAATACCCACTACGCCCAGGAAGGAATAGGTGACGCCCCAACCTGTTTGTCCTTCTCTACGCGCGGCGGCCCTGCAGCCACTGCAGCACACGTCGCCACACGTCTCGGGCAACGCAAAGGCGTGTGGCCATCACGACAAACATCACACTGAACATCACAGGCACTCTCTTCGTGTACAAAGGCCAGACAAACAGCATCTGACAAGTATGAAACATGTTGCTTTCGAGACCACAACGTTGACACAGCCGTTCACTGAAATGAAGTTGGGAACCAGCTTCTTCATGTCCAGACAGACACGACATTCTCGGTACACACATTTGGGCGCGTCTGGTGCACCTCATGTTTGATTTTTCGAACTGACCCACAGGCCGACAATACGTCCTTGATGACATCGTGGGACAGTTCAAAAGGGGTCGACTGGAGAGTTACTCATTTCGTGTTTTGTGCTGCAGGCTCCAGAGACACTCACTGGTCCCCAAAGAAGAAATCTTTGTCCAGCAGGATCCGGGCATATGTGTTGTAGACACTCTACATGGCTACTCCACACGGCAGTGTTTAAGGCGTCAATTATCGCCGAGGATAGCGAGGCCGCGGGCACCACTGAAGGGATGGAATGCGGTCGAACAGAGTTAGGCCGGATGGTCGTAGCCACACCGACCTACAGTGTTGTGGCACACACACACACACAAATGGAACACTACAGTGAACAAACAACACACAAACACCAGTATTGGGCACAGGGAATGACGGCAAGAAAACAACGAACCACTGGCACGCCCTCTGCTGGACCCGAAGTGCCTTCATATGAAATACGACGAGGAGGAGATATTGAATTTATTTACAACAATAAACTGTACGAAGTAGCGTGTCATGAAATATCTATAAGTAAAAAACACTAATCAAATAGAAAACAAAACTCGAAATGTATACAATACAAAACTTTAAATATATACAAACCTTAAAAGAAATACAAAACAAGACATTAAAGACGTACAAATCATAACTGGATAACAAAACTTTAAAGGCATACAGAACAAAACCGTAAAGAGATACAAAACAGAACTGTAAATATAGATAAAACAAGACGTTAAATGGAAACAAAACAGTAATGATCTACAAAATACAAGGAAATAGAAAACTCGAAATATAAACAAAACGTTAAATTTATACAAAATATTAAATATGTACAAAACATGAAATGTATAAAGACATTAAATATGTACAAAATAATAAATACGAATTTTATACTAAAATATAGAAAGACAAATGGGGAGAGGAGACAGAGCGGCTCAGAATCCGATATCCACCCGAACCTCGACCAACGCACAAAGAGGCGAGACGTCCAGCCGCCAGAGATGGTAAAATGTCCCGGAACCCAGTCGCTGATAGTCCGCCTCAAGGCCAAATTTTGGTTCTTCCCAGCATCAAAAAGTACGACACTGGCGCCTGGTCGAAAACCGATTTGTTTCGAGGAAGCCAAATGACGAACTTAAAGATGGTTAAGGCATACTGAAAGGAAAAGGCTGGGAACAGAGACTGGTACATGGTACAGTAGGGAACAGAGACTGGTACATGGTACAGTAGGGAACAGAGACTGGTACATGGTACAGTATGATCTCCCCGACGTTGGACAGAGGATCAACCTGTGCACAATTAGCACAAATCTATACATTGGACAAGCTACGCTCTGCCCCTCATGGGTATCGAAACCCGGTTTTTAGCGGTGCTTCCTGAACTTTAATACGTTGGTTCTATTTCGGGTTCCGACGTTTAGGCAATGTTATGTAGATGTATAAATGTTTTGTGAGCAGCAGCGTGTCGTGTTGTGTTTAAATTTTCATTTCTATTATCTGTATTTCCATATTTACATTATTGTTTCGAAGTTTAAACTAATAAAGTATGTTGTTATTCATTTAGGGTAGCATTTAGAATTCTCTTGAATTAAGTAGACCAATCATATGTTTGTAAATGAAATGCTGGCGGCTTCGTGTCAACACGTTTAGTCTCGTGCAAGAACGGACATGCGCGGATTGCTCTGGAGATCTGTAGAAATTTCGCGGTGTTTCGAGGAGTCTAGGCCTACAATATATAAACAGACGAAGATGCGAGAGAGAAAAGGAGAGTCAGACATTAGCTTTATTTCAAAAGAAGAGAGTCATTCGTTTGAGAAAGATTAAGTGTTTGCTGTGATTATTCAACTTGGATTTGTGACTGAAGTTAGATCTACGGAAGCTGTGATTTTATTTCGTTAATCTCTACGATTCTTTCGAATTACTGGTTGTGCTGAAGGTCGACACGTCCGGGCAGATCGGAAAAATTGAAGGCGACAAATTTGTGATGTTCATCGGAGGCATCGTGAAAAGAACTTCGTCGAATTTACTGAACTGTGAACTGTTTCTGAACTTCTTCATTTAAACTTCGGAATTTCTTCGTGGGACCAAATTCACACCCTAGACTGGAATTTCAGACTTTCATTTTAGATCATTATATTAGATACAGGCCAGTATTATTTTGTATTGTGATTAATTTTGAAGTTTGAAACTGGTATTATTTTGTTTTGTAATTAATTTCGAATGTTGTAACTTAATATCTGTCACTGTTATTATATAATTTATGTTATATCTGTTAATAGTTTAGTGTAATAAATTATACAAGCTGTTATCTGTGTTTTTCTGTTGCGTTTAGTCTACGAAAAACATAAAACACAAACAAAAACGTAACAGCAATTACATGTAACATGCTATATAATGAAACTAATAAACTAATTATCCGTCCAGTAATAATACAGTATACAGGCTAACAACTATCAGACGTAACACTATCTTTGTTACAGTAAATTAAAACTTCCTAATTTTTCTGCTATAAATCTCCTACTTTCAACAGTTTATTGAGTACTGTTTCATTTACCATGTTCCTCCCACCTCTAAATTATCTTAGTTGAGGTTGTCCGTGTTTGTACAAAAAATATTTACATGTCTTGATATGTTCACCAGCTGTTCCAGGGAGGAAAAGGTTATATGTTTAGATGAAGTAAGTACTGGGACACTGCTAATAAGTGACCATAGTGAGCACACTGATGATGAAACAATATGTTACAACAATATCTAGAAAGAAATAGTTATTTCTGTAAAATACCTGGTTTACATTCTGGTTTACATGTTATTCACTATAATATAGTTATTTGCGATTAATTTTTAATAAAATAAAAATATGTGTACATGTAAACACATTTAAAAATCTCCTACTTACTGTCCAACATCTGTTCCTTCATCCACATAATACTTTATACAATACGTAGAGATTGTTTCTTGCTCTTTGTGTTTATACATAATGATACATCATTCGGTGTTTAATAATTTTATTCCTCATAATTTAATTTTTTTTCGATAAAACTTAATAAAAACTCAGTTTCTGATTTTACCATTTTGTCACTTATTGGATCACCGTATTGTTTTAAAGCGTAGAGGGCAGTACAATTGCATAAGCTTTACGGAAAAGTGTGTAATTTTCTAATAGCAAAGCCAAATCGGGCTATCTGCTGAGTTCACCAAGAGGAACTAGACCCCTTATTTCAGCGTTGTAAATCCGTAATAAATCATGGTAGGATGAGTTGACCAGTGCATACAGCAATGTTATCCGACGATAGACCCAATTCATACAACTGCGTTTGTATATAAAGGCCAAAAGAAGCTATTGCAGATCTGAAAAAGCATGGCCCACCAAGGAAGAAAAACACAACCCTAGGTACGTGCTCTACACTGGAGAAGTGTGGAAAGGTTCGGAGCAGAGCTGAAGTCCCTGATGATGAATAGGGTTTATCATCTTCAAGGCCGAGGTCCTTGCAGAGCCATAGACCAGCGACTTATAGTCCAGCTTTGATCGAATAAGAGCACGATATATCTTTAGCACAGAACATCGATCTGCTTCACAATTGGAGGAAGAGAGGACATGAATGATGTTCGGTGTACATTTGTTTCGTAGCTGCTTGATGTGTTGTATAAAAGTCAGCTTACGGTAAAAATTAAGCCTAAAGAACATTGTCTAACAAATCACGGGTAGCACAAATTCAGCAATAAGGAGTTCAGAATCGGAGAGAATATTCCATTGGCAGCAAGAATGCATGTAAACGAGTTTAGAGAAAGAGAAGTTAAAACCGTTTTATCAGGTTCACTTCAGTAAACTCTTGAGGGCAGTCAGTATCTGACGCTCAGTGTCGCTCATGCTCGACGACAGACATAAGATATGAAAATCGTCGACAAAGATCTCACTTGAGGGAGTTTATCAGTGATGGTCTTGATGATGATACTGACAAATGAGACACTCAAAACGCAGCTTTGAGAGATCCAAGTTACTGTAGAAAGGAACAGGAAAGTGTCGAACCTACACCAACGTGGAATTGTCTCTTTATTAAAAATGTTTGATAAAAATTGGCAAATGACCCCCCATGTATGTGGAGGTCTTGCAAAATGCCACTCCTTTATGTCCCGTCATAAGCATTCTGAAGGTCAAAGAATGTTGATACAAGATGTTGTCATTTGAGAAAGGCTTTCTTAAGTGACGTTTCAATTCAGGTCCACAGATAATACACAGTTTTGAGAAAACATTTATACTTGTTTTTACTTCATTAAAAATTAAACATAAAACACATTCCCTGTTACAATGTCAACTATAACAACAGATTATGACAATAAATCAGATATCGACCAGTCAAACCAGCTATTTTACACAAAAGTATCCATTTCTCTCTACGTACTGTTTCAATACGTGGCTGTTCACTGTGGTCTCTTCTACAGGCAGTCTCTCAGTATTACCTTCATCATTTCTTCAACTGTATTTATGTTTTAATTCTGATAGCAGATAGTATACAACATTATTTCGTGATCGTGATATAAATTGTATCTGTTTTCCGGAGAAAAATCACATGTATAACTGTCTTTTTTATTCTAACTATGAGATGTATGCTACTCTCGTACCTTGGACCCCTACCTTACGTTTGTGTCAAATAGGTTACCATAATTACTTGACAACCAATTTTAGAAAATAGAGTTTAAAGATGTATTTGGTGTTG
Source organism: Carcinoscorpius rotundicauda (assembly GCA_011833715.1). NCBI lineage: Eukaryota > Metazoa > Arthropoda > Merostomata > Xiphosura > Limulidae > Carcinoscorpius > Carcinoscorpius rotundicauda. Next base: position 96,490,361 of record CM022395.1, read on the forward strand.
AATGAAAAAAAACAACTTTCATTACGAATTACAAACGATAAAAGAGCGTCACCTAGTGTAATAATTTAGTAAATAAAAAATATTTCTTTTTTGTTATCAAGTATTTTTTTTTCTATTTGCTGTCATTATTAATATTTCCTCTCTCATTTATCAAATAGTTATTAAATCTTTTTACTGGCAAATTTAGGTGGCGCTGATTAATTGGAATCTTTTTTTTTTTTTACAAATAAAACCGAAGTATAACCATATATGTTACATAAAATTAAGGACATCTAGTTTTCTATAATTACAACTAATATGTTTAAATCATGTCGTGATGTTTCTAGTATTCACTGGTTCTGAAGAGTTTCATAAGAATAAAGATGAACAACAGAATGTTTTATTTCTCTGACGGAACTGTATAAATATCTGAAGACTTTATTTGTTTGTTGTAAGAACAAAGCCACACTGGTCTGTCTATGTTGGGAATAATACACAGATTTTAAATGTTCTAACAACTTAAACTTACCGCTGTATCATAGGGGACGATGTGAAGCCATGAAGTTAGCGGTTTTAGAATTTAGCTTCAAGAATTTTTAAAAAATAGTGAAGTTAAAACGTTTTCAACCTTACCTTAACACTTAACGACAACAGCAAAACGTAACGTCTTGGAAATCATAAGAAGTTGAAGACAAGATAAACTTAATAAGACGTGTTGTGTAAGGGAAGAGTGTGTGTGTTTTTCTTATAGCAAAGCCACATCGGGCTATCTGCTCAGCCTACCCAGGAAAACCGAACCCCTTATTTTAGTGTTGTAAATCCGGAGACTTACCGCTGTACAAGCGAAGGGGATGTAAGGGAAGAAACAATAAAACTGTTTTCCACCGTCCCTAATATTTAGTTTTTGACCACAGGGAATAAAACCAGTCAGTAGCACCTTCTAATTACCTTTAAGAAAAAATGACTGACTGTCCATCTTGTATGGCATTAATAATTTATAGAGACGAGGAATTAGAATGAACGATTTTATTTGTTCTCCAACAGCGGTGAGTTTCTATAATTAAAAAAAAAATGTTTTTCAGACCAAGCGAACTTTCTTTAGTCCTCGTTGCAGTTTAAATAATATAGAAAAAAATATATTTCAAGATGTTTCTTTTACGATAAATGGTGAAGCGACTGATGAAATTTTATTATATATATTATATATAAAACAAATTTATATATTTAAAGTGCTGGACATGAAGAGTTTCAAATTTGTGATTTATGACAGAAAAGATATTTATAACTTAAAATGTGTGTGTGTGTTTTCTTATCGCAAAACCAAATCTGTCTATATCCTCAGTACACGGAGGGGAATCAAACTTCTCATTTTAGCATTGTAAACCCGCAGACTTTCCGCTGTACAAGCCGGGCGCTAACTTAATATGTAATGATATTTGTATCATGAATAATATAGAGGACTTTCGATAGTTTGAAAACAGTACTGGCAAATTGCCAAGAAAAGAAAATGGAGGAGTGTAAATGAAACGTTAAGGGTTAAGTGTGTTCTAAACGATTTATCAGGATATAAAACAATGTGTTGAACAAAACAAATGAATAATATTTATACAGAGAAATATATATGTTAAAAACGGCTCGTTTGGGTTGAGAAAATATTTTACGAAGAGGAGTGAACAGCGTTTCAACCTTCTTCGGTCATCGTCAGGTTCGCAAAGAAGGAAAGAGGTTACTGACCGGAAGCTGACCACATGTTTGAAAGGAGTTGTGTAACTGAGTGTCTGAATCTAGAGGGCGGTGTTAGATGTTTGAATATATAATTTTATATTATTTATTTTATTATTTTTAATATGAGCATAAAGGTGTTCCTTTGTATTGGTTTATTTTGGGTTTAAGTTAATTTTTCGTTTGTTTATGTTTGTTTCTTTATTTAGTATTTTAGTGTTTTCTATGGTTATGTTGTGTTTATTGGACTTGCAGTGTTCGAAAACGTGTGAATGTAACTTTTTGTGCTCTTTGAATCTGGTTTACATTTTTCTACTTGTTTCCCAATATAGAAGTCGTGGCAGTTATCACATTGTATTTTATAAATAATGTTGGTGTGGTGTTTGTCAGTGCAGGTGTTACATAGTTTTGTGTCTGGTTTTTGAATAAATTTGGTATTAACTGGAATGTTATATTTTGTTACTAGTTTTTGCCAAATGTTGGTTATTTGTTTGCTGATGTCAGGAATATATGGTATACAGCAGTATATGGTTTCGTGATTTTTTGATTCGTGAGATATATTTACTTTTGTTGGTTGATTTTGCTTTCTGTCCAGGTGTGTGCGTATAATGTTTTCTACGGTTTGTGGAGGAAACTTATTGATGTTTATGAAGTGTTGTTTCATTTTGTGTAATTCATCGTTAATTTTATCTGGTGAGCATAGTTTTATGGCTGTGTTTATTTGGTTTCTTAGTATGTTTAGTTTTTGTTTTGTTTCATGTGCTGAGTCCCAAAGAATGTATAGTCCAGTATGGGTGATTTTTCGGTGGATTTCTGTTTTGAATTGTGTGTCGGTTCTTGTAATTTTGAGGTTAAGAAATAATATTTGATTGCTTTCTTCCTGTTCACATGTGAAGTTAATGTTGATTCCATGAATGAAACACCTCTTCTTACAGTATAGATTCTGACTCTCTATTTTAGGCCACCTGATTCGACTTGAGAAGCTTTTCTCAACTGATAACGTGTTGTGTCAACATTATTTGACCTTTAGAAAGCCTATGATACTACAGGGAGGTATGGAATATAGAGAGACCTCTACTTATTTACACATTCTTATTAAACCTTTTTTTCCATAAACAGACGATTCCAATTTTGACTTACCGTTGTTTTGTACAGTAACTTGGAGACCTCTGTATAATTGTATTACAAATTACATGACACACAGAAAGAGTAAAATAGTACATTTTAAAGGAGTAGTTAGTTTTTATTTACTGATCCAAAGATAGTGTTATGTCTGATAGCTGGCAGTCTGTATCATTATTATACGGATAATCAGTTTCTTAGTTTGATTATATAGCATGTTATATGTAATTGTCTTAAATCCGTAACTTGAAACAGAACCAACCTGTTAAAGTGCATAAAGCACCGCTAAAAACTGGGTTTCGTTACCTGTTGTGGGCAGAGCACAGATAGCCCATTGAATAGATTTGTGCTTTATTCCAAAACAAACCAAACAAACAGGAAGTCATTTAGTGTTCTATTAAATGTCTCTCATACAGAAGTATCTTCAGAATTATTACGGACCAGTTATTTAACACGAAACATAATCTTACACTGTGATGTAACGATATGTTTTTATTGTAATTATATTCAGAATCCTATACAGTTGAATTCTCTAAATGTTGTAACTGTGAACAAAATATGAATTGTAATGTATAGGAAGTCGTTTAGTATTTCATTTTAGGTATCTGATGATAAAAAATGAATAGCAAGGTCATAGTAATCACATACAACACATCTACTTTATCAACCTAAACAAACTTTCCTGTATGGAGACTATTTTGAAACATATACAGTTGAACTATCAATAAAACCGGACCTTGAACTTAAATTATTGATAAATAATGGAAAATGTTTTTTGATTGTATTGAATGTGTTACCCGGCAAAAAAGTCTGATAATAAGTTTTATTTAGTCACATATCAACTAGTTTTGTTTATTTATCTTAAATTATTATAGATTGTTCTTAATATTTAGATGTGAGTTTGATTGTAAAAAAAAACGTTTATGAAAGATTAAAAAAATAATACACATTTGGATCCAGCAGGTTTACTAGAGTGTTAATTACGTTTTGTTGTAAAAAACAATATCTAATTCTCAAAAATAACGCCCTCTGTAAGAGAGTCATAATATTTACTGTTAAAGTATTACTCTTCATGTCTATTTTCAATTGCAAGCCAATTTTTATTATTCACGAGTTTGATCATTACTCAGACATTGTACTATAAGTTCAACATTTCGGTCAGATATTGTCAAAGTTAAATATCACGTTACATTGTTATCAATCTATGTATTTTCATGTATAACTTTAAATAAATCGGTATTTGTGGTGCGAGTCTCCTTCTGGAGCGGAGAGTTTGGTTCCCTGATGAACTGGTGAAAGTAGAATCTACTGGATTCTGGTGTTTTTCCACACCTGCTGTAGCTGTGTTACCTTGAAGCTTCCCCATTCAAAACCAACGAACCTGTGAAAGTTGCATTCATGGTTGTTTTCATAAATCTTCACATAAACCACGATGCTACAAGTCACAGTAAAATATTTTAAAATATTTTTGTTTTCTGTTTGGACAAAACACGATCGAAACAATGAGAAATTCATTTCTCTGACAACCCCTGAAGAAGAAAATTTCTTGATTTCTAAGTTTTCTTAATATTTAGATGTAAAAAAGACGACAGGTTAATCATAATAAATACTCAGGTAAGAGTTTCAGATGTTTGAAACTGTAGAGCTTTGCAAAACGGTACAAATGACTCCTGTCAAGTGACAAACAGGAGTATGTGGTCACACTGAACTAAGTGTATGTAGTTATGGCCACATGGATAGCGATCTCAGCTCGAATTATAAGGGTCGCGAGTTCGAATCCTCCTCTGATAAATCTTGCAAACTCTCTCATCTGTAGAGGCTTTAAAAGTGACGGTTAATCTTGGTATGGCCAGATGGGCAATCCCACAATTTGTAAGTTAAGATGTAACCAACGGTTGGTGATGATTATCTTACTTCTTTCTGATCTCACACAGCTAAATTAGGGACGACTAGCGCAGATAATTCTCGTGTAACTTTGTGAGAATTTTACTAATATAACAAAGTAGCAAACAGCCCGTCTACATGATTTAGGGCAGAAAAATCATCAATGCAGCCTGTATACCTAAGTGAAATAAATGAAATATCTTTGTAGACACCTATGTTGTGTGTTTTTATGTTAAAATATCTAAGTAGTGGCTATAATAGTGTTCATTGAGGTTCGTTTATTCTAATGTTGTAATAGCTAGGTGTGTTCCAGACAATTTATTTGTATATAAACTATACGTGTATATCCGTTATATGTAAACTGTGTGTGAGGGTTTTCAAACAGTTTTGGCTACTTACATCCATTCTACCCTAATCACACAACTTACATTTACAGTATTATAGTTATTCCACCACTACATGAGCCACGTTAACAGAAATGTTTTACATATAAATAACAAATATTCACTCACAGTTTCCTACTGGCTCAGTGTTTATCTCTCTGCATGTCTCTATAATACTGTAATTTGGTTCTTGACGTCAACTGTTAATGTAGTCATTCTGATTGGTTGTGATGTTATAAGAACTGTGTATCCCATTAAAACTATAATAGTTAAGTTTCAGTACCTTAATCTCATTTCATGTTTACATTCCCATAAAATGTAGCTGAAGTAACTAATAATTAAACAGTCTTGGGTAATATAATATTTATATCTTATTAGAAAGTTTTTTTATCATATAATTTTAATGAATATTATACTTAATACATACCTTAAGTACATGATTGAATAACTCTTATCATCATGCTGTCAGAAAGTGATATTTTGTTTTCATTTTACAAGTCGATATTTCATGACATACATGTAACTCTAATGTTTTTCTATCTACTGTTAAACTTTCTTTTTGTGTATTTTAGTTGATATCTCGGGTATTGGTCTTGGTTATCAGATTAAAGTTATTTAAAAATGAAAACATCAAGGATAAGAAATTTTCAATATAAAATTAATTTTATTCTTAAACGGTATTTAGAAAGTGAAATTTGTATCGTTGAAAAATTATACACTAGATGTAGTTTGGTCATTATAATGGTTTTAGAGTTCCTGTGATAACTATCAAGGAACTTGAATTTGTGACTGAAGCAAGATCGACAGAAGCTGTGATTTTATTTCGTCAATCTCTACGATTCATTCGAATTACTAGTTATACTGAAGGTCAACACGTGTAGAGCTTTTTAGGGGAGACCGGGAAAATTGGAAGGCGATAAGTTTGAGACGTTCATCAAAAACATCGTAAAAAGAACTTCGTCAAATTTATTGGACTGTGAATTGTTTCTGAACTTCTCCATTCAAACTTCGGTATTTCTTCGTGGGACCAAATTCACACTCTAGACCGGAATTTTGGAATTCTGATCTGAACTTTTGGACTTTCATTCTAGATCATTATATTGGACACAGGCCAGTACCATTTTGTATCGTAATTAGCTTTGAAGGTTGAAACTAGTACCATTTTGTATTGTAATTAACTTTGAAGGTTGAAACTGAATATCTGTCATTGTTATTATATAATTTATGTTATATCTGTCATATATATAATAGCTTATTGTAATAAATTATACAAGCTGTTATTTGTGTCTTTCTCTTGCGTTTAGTCTACGAAAAACATAAAACATAAAAAAACGTAACATAAAATTGGGGGCCCGTCCGGGATATCGAACAAACAATTTAATTCTATTCTAAAATTATATTTATATTCTATACAGATAGACAGCCTGTATATTCCAAATAGCATTCCAACTCGAAGATTTTATAGACAAATTTAATCAGAATCCCTCTTTCGAATTGATCAGTGAATTAAAAATATCTGAATTGCTTGATGTTGGAAAACATTTCAATTTAGAAGTGAAGCAAGCAATGAAGAAAGCAGATATCAAACGAATTGTTGTTAAACATTTGGTCAGCCAAAAAGTTATACCTCAAAAAGTTGCACAACAATTGCCCGCCGCTCATTTTGACCCAGATTTTGAATTAAAAAGAATGAAAATGGAAATGAATCAGTGATGTCGAGAAACCCACTTGTTGAGAAATTTATATGCAAAAACGGCTCGTTTGGGTTGCGAAAATATTTCAAATAGAAGAGCGAACGTTTCGACCTTCTTCGGTCATCGTCAGGTTCACAAAGAAAGAGGTAACTGAACGGAAGCTGACCACATGTTTGGAAGGGGTTGTGTAGCTGAGTGTCGTAATGTAGAGGGCGGGATTAGATGTTTGAATATATAATTTTATCTATAATATTAATATAGGTATAATGGCGTTTTTTTATATTGGTTTATTTTTGGTTTAAGATGTTGTATAAGTAAGGCTTCTTTAATTTTCCGTTTGTTTCTTTATTTAGTATTTTAGTGTTTTCTATGGTTATGTTGTGTTCATTTGACTTGCAGTGTTCGAAAACGTGTGAAGGCGACTTTTTATGTTCTTTGAATCTGGTTTCCATTTTTCTACTTGTTTCTCCAATATAGAAGTCGTGACAGTTATCACATTGTATTTTATAAATAATGTTGGTGTGGTGTTTGTCAGTGTAGTTCTTACATAGTATAGACCTTAGTTTTGTGCCTGGTTTTTGAATAAATTTAGTATTAACTGGAATGTTATATTTTGTTACTAGTTTTTGCCAAATGTTGGTTATTTGTTTGCTGATATCAGGAATATATGTGTGCATATAATGTTTTCTGCGGTTTGTGGAGGAAATTTATTGATGTTGATGAAGTATTGTTTTATTTTGTCTAATTCATCGTTCATTTTATCTGGTGAGCATAGTTTTATGGCTGTGTTCATCTGGTTTCTTAGTATGTTGAGTTTTTGTTTTGTTTCATGTACTGAGTCCCAAGGAATGTATAGTCCAGTATGGGTGATTTTTCGGTGGATTTCGGTTTTGAAAATTTGAATTTTTAAATGAAATGTCGTTTAGAAATTGAAAGCAAACGTCTTGAGGCAGAAAAAGAAACCAAACGAATTCAGGCAGAACAAGAAAATAAACGCCTTGTTCTTGTGGCAGAATGTTACGTATTTTTTAATGTTTTATGTTCTTCGTAGACTAAACGCAACAGAAAAACACAGATAACAGGTTGTATAATTTATTACACTAAACTATTAACAAATATAACAGATATAACATAAATTATATAATAACAGTGACAGACATTAAGTTACAACATTCAAAATTAATTACAAAACAAAATGGTACTAGTTTCAACCTTCAAAATTAATCACAATACAAAATGGTACTGGCCTGTATCTAATATAATGATCTAAAATGAAAGTCTCAAATTCCAGTCTAGGGTGTGAATTTGGTCCCACGAAGAAATTCCGAAGCTTAAATGAAGAAGTTCAGAAACAGTTCACAGTTCAATAAATTCGCCGACTCTCAGCACAAGCAGTAATTCAGATGAATCGTAGAGATTGACGAAATAAAATCACAGCTTCCGTAGATCTAACTTCAGTCACAAATCCAAGTTGAATAATCACAGCAAACACTTAATCTTTCTCAAATAACTGACTCTCTTCTTTTGAAATAAAACTAATGTCTGACTCTCCTTTTCTTTCTTGTTCGAACAAAACTGATGTCTGAATCTCTCTCTTCTTCGAATAAACACTGATGTCTGAATCTCTCTCTTCTTCGAATAAAAACTGATGACTCAATCTCTTGCATCTTCTTCTGTTTATATATTGTAGGCCTAGACCCCTCGAATAACCGCGAACTTTCTACAGATCTCCAGAGCAATCCGCGCATGTCCGTTCTTGCACGAGACTACACGTCTAGACACGAAGCCACCAGCACTTTTACACAATACTTGTACCACACACTTGTTACATAAGTTGTTTTAATTTATTTAAAGTTATAAAAACAGATAAAATGTACCAAATTACGTTTTTAAAATGTATAAAAATAAAATTCAACAAAGTTACATTAATATTATAGCTTATACTTTTTGTTTTGAATGAGTTTTAGCAATGTAAATAATTTCATTGTACTTATAAAGCCAATTATTGTTGGTCAATCACAATTATCTACCTAATTTATGTCTCTGCTAAGTGTTATAACTGCAGAACTCATATGCAATAAAACTGCATTTCTTTACAACCATTCCAAACGAAAAATGTTAACACTCACTGATAAAGAATAAATATTTATAATTACAAGTTATACATTAGTACGATTTTAGTGCCAGACCATAAAAAAATACTGAAAAATAAATATTTAGAACCTTAAATGGGTGAAATTGTAAACCTGATGTTCCACACTTTAGAAATTCTTTTATATATGCTAAAAAAAATTCCTTACTTTTGTCAGGATTTCAAAGTCAGGGAAATGTATCTCTAAAAGTAGAAAGCAAAGAGGTTCCATCTTTAAACACATTTAAGACGACGTATCAAGAGCAATATTAATATGGTAGAATACATCATGAAGTATTTCAGTTTCTATATAACACATAAGGTATAAAAACCATAACAGTTCTGGAAAGTATTTTAACTTTTTCTTGAATAACTCAGTCTGAAAGATTCAACTTATGTTATTATTTGCTATTTCTAAGAAACAAAATCTTAAAAACCTTTATGACCTACTCAGACAGCCAGATCAAAGATAATCTGTATTAATAACACTTATGTAGTAATTCTTAAAAGTCTTCACTTAACTATAAAATCCTATGTTGTTTAGTACTATGAAACCTTACACTGACATGTTCTCCTTCTCATTTTACATCACTTCAAAACAAGCAAATGTAATAATGGGGGGAAAAAAATCAAAATTTTTGTATTTATATGTTTACAAAAACATGCCATATCAACATGTAGGGAGAGGTTAAGTGATTAACAATATATCACACATTTCATGAGAAACCAACTTGAAGTAAAAATGTATCTCAGGACAACTGTTGCAAACTCCTTCTTTGTTAATCTGAATATGACCTAAGAAGGTCAAAACATTGTTATCAGCTTTATTTTGGTATAACCAGTTGTCCTGAGATACATATCACATACTTGTCATGTTGAAAGTCATACAACAATAGGAATATACAAATTTCAAATTTCTTGCTCACACTCTCTATTGAATTACATAGAAATAACTTATGGAAAAGCTAGTCTAATCCAGCTTTTGTATTAGGTACAATTAGTGTTTTGTATTAGGTACAATTAGTGTTTTGTATTAGGTACAATTAGTGTTTTGTATCAGGTACAATTAGTGTTTTGTATCAGGTACAATTAGTGTTTTGTATTAGGTACAATTAGTGTTTTGTATCAGGTACAATTAGTGTTTTGTATCAGGTACAATTAGTGTTTTGTATTAGGTACAATTAGTGTTTTGTATTAGGTACAATTAGTGTTTTGTATTAGGTACAATTAGTGTTTTGTATTAGGTACAATTAGTGTTTTGTATTAGGTACAATTAGTGTTTTGTATTAGGTACAATTAGTGTTTTGTATTAGGTGCAATTAGTGTTTTGTATTAGGTACAATTAGTGTTTTGTATTAGGTACAATTAGTGTTTTGTATTAGGTACAATTAGTGTTTTGTATCAGGTACAATTAGTGTTTTGTATTAGGTACAATTAAGATAATAAACTTGTTTACTCCATACACAAATTACAGTGTACAATTTTTTTTAAATGTTTTGCTGTTTGTGATAGGTATCTGGTGGGTATGCACAAATATAGTTTTGGTTTTGCTTCATCATGTAGAAACCTTGAGAAATAGACAGTTAACTGTTTACTGGCAATAACTTGTTTAATTATGTTTATGTTTGTAATATGCTATTAAGTTCAGCATAATTAAAAGTGTTTTGCTCCTGATTTTTGTTTGTATTCAATGTCCGGTGTATAACGTTGCAGTGTCCAACAGTAGTCAGTAAGTATTGACAAATTCCAGTTGCCCTGATATTGTTTTCTGATGGTAGCAAAACTGAAGATCTTAATGAAACTGTACGTAACGGGAAAATTTGATGTGATTTTCGTTATCAGCAGCCAAAAATCTATAAGGAACACCAACAGTGTTCAAGAAGCTTGATTGATTGATTTAGTGTTTTATGGCACAAAGCAACTAGGCTATCTGCGCCAAACAACCGGTAAAAATGTAGTAAAAGACATAAATGGAAATGAAGGTAAAACAAAAAAAGTATAAAACCAATGTTGACACCTAGTCTACAAGGTTAAGATAGAAGGCAGAGTGTAAAAAGTTGCAAGGTATTTACTCTAGCAAAAAGGTATAATCATAACCCTCCAGGAAGACTAACAGGCAGGTTCACAACCCACCGTCAGTCACCTGAAGTTGGTCTTTCCAGTCCTGATTCTGGGTTATGTGTCATAGCAACCAGAATCAAAATGTAAAAGAACAGAAGTATTAAAAGACACACAGTAAAATCACAACAATGAGTAGCCAAATGTTCAGTAAAAAGAGAAAAGTCACATAAATGGAGTAAAATTTGTAAAAGTAAATGAAGGTAATAACAAAACAGCAATTAAAACAGAAAATGGTGTAAAAACCAATGGTGACATTCAGTCTTCAAAGTTATAAACTATTTACTCTAGCATAATAATAATGATCATAACCCGCCAGGAAGACTAACGAGTAAGTTCAAGAACCACCGCCAGTCACCTGAAGTTGGCCTTTCCAGTCTTGGTTCCGGGTTATGTGTCATAGTAGCTATTATCAAAATGTAATGGAATAAAAGGTTTAAAAGACACTCGGCAAAATCGTAATAAAGAGTAGCCAAATGTCCAGTAAAAAGACAAAAGTCAAGTAAATGGAGTAAAATGTGTAAAGGTAATTAAAGATAAAAGCAAAATGGCAATTAAAACAGGAAATGGTGCAAAAACCAATGTTGACATCTAGTCAACAAAGTTGTAAAGGACAACCTGTAGCAGAATGGGAATGATGAGAACCCGCCAGGAAGACTAACAGGTTGTATATAAACCACCGTCAGCCACCTGAAGTTGGTCTTTCCGTCTTTTCCGGGTTATGAGTCAATATGGCCAGTACAAAAAGGTTGTAAAAGTGTGAAATGATATGCAGCAAAAGTATAATAGTAACTCGCCAGGAAGACTAACGAGTAGTTCAAACAGAAGCGTTAGTCACCTGAAGTTGGCCTTTCCAGTCCTGGTGTTGAGTTATTTAATGTTCTGGCCATTGTTTAATTTCATTGCATAAAACATCTGAAAGGGCTTCACTTTAGCTGGATGCCATGTTGTTGTGTTGCACAAGGCCTATCTTTCCTGGTCTATCCATGAAGATATCTCTTCTCTTTCCATTCTTTTATCAAAATTTGACATGATTACATATCATGTAATCTCCATGCTATTTGCACATTGACTATAGTTGTGCACATATTGGTGTATTTATTTCCACTGTCCTTCTCATTTTCTTCTTCCACAACTTACCACTGTGTAATCATGGCTGTGGCTTACCAAATGTTATACACTTACTTAATAGTAATGTAAATTTATAAGTGTATTGGACCACAAAATTTTCTACAGTAGGTATCTCTGACTTGCTGGCAGTGAAATTGACAAAGAATGAACAACATGCCCTCCACTTGTTTTTAAAATAATATATGTTTGAAACAAGTTAAATGTATGTACAAAATTATTTACACTATGGAGATAATATTTGTATCTCAGACACTATACAGTTTTCTTTTTATTGTCCAAAGACCACTTAAACCAATTCAACTGTTTTAGAATTCAGTTGACAAGCTAAACTTTTATTTCTTTTAATCACAGTAGTATCATGATATCACATGAGCTACTACAGTTGTATCCTTAACTTTCAGTATTATTCTGTTTTTTGTACTTCCAATTATCATCTTTCTTTTGTTGAAGTCCACATATGGGGGTTCAATTGGTTTAGAACACCCTTTTATGAGACATATTATTCTCCTAATCTCTTTTAAACTTTAAATGTCACCCTAACCTACCAAACATTCACTTCCACAACAGTTAACTTTACAAAGTCTAACTTTTCTGTGACAGAAGTTCTCTCTCATGTGATTTTTACTCTTTTTTTCATTCATCTAGTTGTAGCTATTTATACATGTATCACAGTCTTGACATCACTGGATTGTAAACACAGTGTTCAATAGTCTCAACACCAGTGAGTTACAAAGTAAATTAATTTGTAACACAACCTGCACTAAACAGTCTTATATTCAAGTTGGTGTTAAGATTAGGCACAAGTTTTCTCTGAATACTTTGTTATTACATTACTATTGAATAATATCATAATTTTATAAAGTTATATTTCTGTACATAAATCATTATCTGTATGCATTCATAAAATTACATCTTGCTCTATGTAATTTATAAAATTGTGTTTTTTGTGTGCTTTATTATATATTATTGTATTATATATAATTTTTACAATTGTGTCATTACATTCTGTGTACTTCAAGAGAGCAGCTCTTAGGTCTAACTGGACAAGAATTTCATTTTAAACATATTTTGGCTTGGAAAAAAAAAAGTATTTTATTCTTTGTCTATCCACACTTCAATACAAGTTTACTTATTGAATTTCATATTTTGTACTCTTGTCTTCCTCTCTTTTATGTTTATGAAGGATAGTATACTTTTAATATATTTTTATAAAAATGTACATTAGTTGGTATCATTGTTATAAGTTATTTAGATTCTTTCTACACTAGACTTTATTGACTTATAACAATTTAGATCTTTATTACATTCCTTTAATGAAAAGTGTGTAAAGTGTAACAGTTAATATATAAATTTGGGAAATAAGTACATACATATATATAAACTATAAAAGACATTGTGTACAATTTTTTTTATTTTTGTCTGAATGCATGTTTGTTCAATATTTAATTGAAATATATTTTGTAAGCATAGTATCAACACAAAACATTATTTTGATTTGTAGACAACAGAGAAGAAGGAAAAAGTTCAAGTGGAACAGGACAGGAAAAAAGCAGAGTTTAAAGCTGGTCATCACATTGGTATAAGTGATATTGTAAAACTGTGTGACTGTCATCATATGATGAGTATTATTAGTAAGTTAAAGTTTGTTGACCATCATTGTGGTGTAATTACAACTAATGAACTCTACTGGTCACCCCTTAATTTAATGAAATATAACTGAATGTTATCATCATATTGTATCATCTATTGTAAATATTGATATTGTTTGATTCACATAAGAAGTGATCAACAGTTTGTAAAATCATTACTGATCATTGCTGTTATATAAATAATAATATATTTATTTTCAACATAGCTTGTACTTTGCATAAGAAGAGGTAAGCTGACCTTAAAAATAGCAAGACAAGTTGATGTAGAATTTTAACATTATATATTACAAAATGCATTATTAACGAGTGTGGTCATAGAGCATATTTAAACTTGTCCAGTTTATTCTTTTCATTGTCAAGTATGTTGATCTGAAGAGTAAACTAGAATCTTCATAGTTATGACTCTTTAAACAGCTCAGTGGACGACAGATGTTTACATTCAACCCAGACTTGCCTGAAGAAAGCTAGATGGGTGAAGATGAGGCAGCATGTGATCTATTTCCTTGAGAAGATAGTGAGGTATTAATATTTCATCTGTTATCAAAGCATGAGGTCTTGTTTGCATGCTATTTTATCTCTTAAGGATTTTCATGGAAATGTTATTAAGGAATGTTGCTTAATTAAACAATATGTGTTTTATCCAGTTCTTCAATATCATTTGATATCATAGTTTGTTTCTTCAAAGAGAAAAAAAAGTTGTACAGTGAAACATTTATATATTTTTATTTCTGTTTCCACATTACAGGCTGTAGTATCACAAGGATGCTGGAAGAATTCTCTTTATACAAAAAAGACATAATTATAATCTCTCTCTTTTTTAATTACTACCAGCAAACTTGGTTGTTAGTGTTGACACATCAGTGAACAGTTTTGTGTCATTTTGTCGCTGGGAAATAGAAAATTGATTTTAAAAGGCTTTTACAGTTTTGGAGGAAATAAAAATACACATTTAAACTCAAACTAAAAGTTTAAAAAATACATATATTAATTTATTTCATGTTTTTACCATCATTTAAGAATCAGTCCCAGTTCCAAATTTTTCTTAACTGGAAAGGGGGCAGCGAGACATATGCTGGGATTAAATCTGAAATTATGGTAAAACTAAATTTGTGGACAGAAGTAGCTTTAGGGTTGGAGAAATATATTTAGCCACCTCCCACTAGTGCTAGCTCTGTTAAGAAATATAATTATAGACTTAATATATATAAATATTACTTTTAAATTTTGTCTTTGTTAATGCTAACGTGTATGAGATATATTTATCATAAAATTTGAGGGCATTGGAACATATAAAAATTTAATCGTTGTAAACTTTCTTTGCAGTTACAGAACTGTGATTCATATCTGGAACTAACAGCTGAGACCCTTATCCTGCAACAAATGTAGGAGTAACATTGTTAACTAATCTTCATAAAGTGAACAGAAGAAAAGCAAACCTATATGGTAAGGAGATGAACTCAGTGTCAAGTATGTATTACATTGAGAAAGTAACTGTTAAAATAGGGAGTAGCCTTGAATTTAATTCAAGTGTCTGTTGAAGTAGGAAAGTTATAATTAAGGTTTAATATGAAGTATCTATTTTAATAAGAGAATTGTTAACAAAATTTTAAAAAGTATATGTTATAATAATATGAAGTTAGAACACAATATAAGTTAGCTGTTAAAATAAGATTTTGTTAAAAACCATTATTATCAGCTGTAATAATAATTAATTTAAAAAAAAGATGTTTAGACATATTTAATGAAACAAGAAATATTTCATTTTTAGAAAAAAATCATGATATTGAAAATGTTAAAAGAAAGGTCTGTCTGTGAAAGGTAGATTGCAAATTTTTTTACAGATACTAAAAAGCCTGAATGAAGCTTATATGTAATAAGAATTATAAATGCATTGATATGTGTAAAAATTATATATTTACTTTGTTAGTTATTGTCAATGTTTCAAAATGTATTGATTAAAATATCATTTAGATAATTATATCAGTAATTGTTGGTATCGTTGTTGTTAGTGGTATTTTGTACCAACATTGTGTTCATAATGATTGTTTTATTAAATAAATTTGTAGGAGAGGAGGGGAAGCTTCCTGAAGCAGCTGATAGAGAAGATCATCTTGCTGCTACAGTAGATGGAGAAGCTGTTCCAATCAATGAAAACCTATCTGATGAAGTATTGGATGTGGAATAACCAATGTGTAATAAGTAGAAATCCTATAAAGTTACAATGTCTGAAACTTAACTGTAGTGTGTGTAACTAAACATTGACAGTGACTTGTGTCTCCCAGATTCTTCTTAAAGATAATTTCAAGATTGTTTTACAAAGTGCCCCACCACAGATATGATCTGTACCACTAGTAGATGTCTGCTCTTCATTTATTTATTACTTACCTACCTATAGCTGAACATTTTTTGTTAATAGTTAAAACAACACATTCTATTGAACCTGATGTTTTAACTTTGTTATTTTGTTCAAAGCAAGTTATTAAGTTTGGTTTAAGTGATTTATTGCTCAATGCAGTTAATAATATAGTGTTTCTAGAATTGTAATGTTAAAGTTACCTTAAAAACAATAATTGTGTAAGATTGATAAAATGTTTTAAGTAAAACAAGATATAACAGGAGTAAATGTGATTTTTAGAAAGCAATAATTTTTCTATCTTTAGGAATTTGGTTGTGAAATGTATATTTTTCATTGAATATCTCGTTATAAATATTCATTATTGTGAAATAAATGGTGAAAAAAATGAATCAGTGCCAGTTTAATTCATTGATTGGCACACATCAAATAGTGTTTAATTTTTGTTAATGCGTAGTTGTATTTATTGAATGCAAAAAATATATTTAATCAACTTTCTACAAAATTCACAGAAGGATATAAACAAAACCAAACATAATACAAACATAATACAAACATAATACAAACATAATACAAACATAATACATTTCTGACAGTTAAATAGAAATAACAAAAAGTAAAAACAGATGTATTGATATTTAACCCACACAGTGTCTGCACTGAATTACTAAGCTCAGATTTAGACCTTGAACATGGACCAAAAAAACAGTGAGAGAGTTCACAACTGATGAAAGTACATTCTAATCATAAAATTAATATTGTCTGAACACTACATTTAGTTACCTATGCTCATAACTAGGTATGTTTTTATTTCTGATCTATGTAAAAGACTTGCTTTGATCAAAAGTTAATTTTAATTCTATACCAATTTCTTGTGATATCCTGATCAGTTTTTAATTATATTTAGGATAACATCAAGTTAATGCATACATACTTTACAGATAACTGAATGTTACTAAAAGTTATTTCTAGTCCATGTTCAAGGTTTGAAACTGTACCTAATCCCCAAACTTAGTAATTTAGTTTTTAAATGTACAAATAGTTTTTCTGTATATTTTTATTTTAATTATGGAATTTTAAGCACAATTCTAACATAGTAAACTGCGAAACTTGAATACATTTATTTAATGGTTTGTCTTATTTTATTGCAAACAAACAGCTACCAGATGAAATAGTTTCAAACTTCAAAATTACTTTTATGAATTGTATAACTTGCACAAATAAAAGTTGACATTTTTATACTGACACCGTATTTCAGATAAATATTTACCTCTTCTCACCTCAAAGCTGTTTCAATCTTGATTTGCTCTCTAAACATTACAAAAAAAAACTTTTCACCTGACTCATCAGTCTTTTAAAACACATACTGATCATGTAACTACCTTCCAACAATCCTACTGTACCAACACAGCTAATGCAGTCTTTTATTCTTGCATAATCCTCATGTTCAAGAACTGTTATATTCAAACAAGAAACACGAGCAACTTATTGAGGAAGGAAGTGGTTGAAGTGAGGCAAGTATATGTATCAAAATACATTGTCAGGATTATAAAATGTTAACTTATGAAATGGTCTTACTTCTCACCCCACTTTGAAAAACTAGCGGGGCAGATGAACATGCAAAAACACAAAATCAAGCAGAAAGTAACCACACTGAAATAACTGGTGTGCAAGATTAAAAACAAAAGTCACATCTGTGTGGTATAGAACTATTTCTCAAATGGGTAGGTTCTTTACTGGGTGAAGAACACAGTACCACAAAGAGGGAAGAACATAATGGGCTAGCACCTACTTGCATTGGGGAAAGACATAGATACCAAATCAGTATAAGTGTTGGAGAACAAGACTTGAATACCATGACAAAGTTGAAATATCTGGTATGGAAGTGATAGCAACTCATATAAGTGCCAATTGTACATCTTCAGGTTACACTGAATTATGACAAGTGCAACCTATCCAGTTGAAACCCCTCATGTGAGATACTGTGAGCAACAAGTCCAGCTTATCTAGTCAAAATGCTTTGTATCAGATATAGTGAGCAATAATTGCAGTCCATCCAGGTTAAACAGCCAGAGAAAATACCTTTGATGTGCAGCTGTGTTATGAGGATACATATAAATATAAATACATGTATATATGAGTGTGATCAAGAGAACTGTCATAACTAGCTCATTCTCAGCATATATGTCCTACTTATGTCACTTATGCAGCAAAGTACCAAACATAATGACAGTGAAACATATAAAGATACAAGAGAGGCTAGGACAAAAGGACCATGAAGGGTACATGAACAGACCAAGAACAATCTGCCCAGATAATGTCCTCTTTTTTATTTGATAATCAGTTTAAGTTGCATCACTCTGAACAGTCCTTTATACATCACTATTCCTTCTTGTGTAAGAAGACCAAAGCTGTACACTACTTCATAAGTATTTGGTGGATCAGAGCATATGTTATCTTTCTCATGTAGTAGATTGATCCTTCAGGCACTTGACACCTTGTAATTCAGAAGTTACTTTTTGTTTCATAAATGTTTTACAGAATTTGAATTCATAACTTTTTCTTCAATTATGTTTTTCATGTAAATCACTGAGATTTTCTATACTTAATCTTTACCCATAGAAAAGGATTATAAGATAATAAAGTTTATTTATTTTTTTATAATTTCTTCAATCAAAAAATATGATTTGATATAAAATTGAAGAAAGACTTGCCAACAGTTTGGTTAACAATGTAACTGAAATGTGTTAAAGGTAATTAACCACCTAAATACAAAATGATTGGTTTTGTGACATTGAAAAACAAACTACATATTATGTATTATAAACATTCTTCGTGATTTTATACCTAACTTAAATTTAAAATTAACTGTAGCAAGTAAAATTAGAAAAAGTAATTTTTTACAGCATCCTATCAAGAGTAGTTTTCCTGATGAAGACACTGATGGTGTTTTATCAAAGATGAAAAGAAAATTAGGCTTACAAAAAGTTTCCAAAATGGTAAGTGTATCTAAATAATTTTAAAAAAAATGAGTTCAGTGTGTCATAGATTGACGTTGCTGTCTCCACTGATCAGCCCACTGCACGATGTTTTATTACCACCTCTGCCTCTGACCTTTCTCTGAGTCATCTGAGAAAGATTGATACTTCCAATTGGTTGTACTGTTTTCATTTCCAAACATATTTTGAACCATACTTCTATTCTCTAGTATACAGATGGTTTAAAATCAGTTTGTTACTTTAGTTTTGCTTTTTCCCTTCTCTCTGTGTTCTGATTTATTTGTGTTTGGTATTTCCTTAGTTTGGTGTTTATCCCTCCGTTTTATATCTAGGTGCTTTGTCTTGTCTATTGTTTTTTTATAGTTCTGTCCTTTGAGATTGCTCCCAACCCTTTGGAATCCAGGGTTTAGACTTCAGAGGTTATTCTTCTTTGAAACCAGTTCCAGGCTTTGGTTCTGTCAGTGCCTATTTCTTTCACTGCATCTCCCAGTTTTCTTTCTTCTCTAACAACCTGGGGCGTTGTTTGTCCAATCTCATAATTTCAATCTTCTTTTTCATACTTTACCTTTTTTATTGTTCTATTTTCTATCCACTTCTCACTGATCATCTGTATCTTCATTATTAACAGAAGGAATTATAGAATCTGTCTCCCACTCTACTCTGGATTTTTATTCTAGTCTTTTTGTTGTCCCCATAAAGTTGGTTTCTTACACTATTCCCTCGGTGTGGATTCCTGCACGTGGTGAGGGAACCTCCCAAGAAAGGTTCTGTTCTGTCTGGTTACCTTCTCTGTGATGAAAACATCCACCCACATGTTTGCCGTGTGGGGTGACCCGTGAAGGGGAGGAGTGGATCTTGGTGGTTGAGGGGTACAACCCAAATACACCACTTTGACCTTGAATTCCTGTAGATGGTGGCCTTTGGGTGACCCCTTGGGTCAGTTGGCTGGTCCACTTGGGCGAGAGTCAACCAAGTACCAGTGTTGGAAGTTTTCAACGAGTGTTGTGGGCATTGTGCCTGATGCTGGTGTTTGGGTATAGTGCTCACGAAACCCTGGCGTTGCTGCATTGTCCTTGCATGACTTTGTAGTGCGTCCCCTCGTAGGGCTCTATGGTGGGTGGGGTCAGTGGGTTCCGAAATTTTTCTTTTTTCCTATGGATCCTCGTACAAAAAATTTAAATAAAATAGTGAAGAAACAGTCAATAGGTAAACGACCACGTCTTGAAGACTCTGAACAGCAATCTTGGACATCTGTAACACACATACCTCATTTTCTTATATTACATTCGCTTTCGGAAATACCTTTAGGGCAAATGTCCCCTTTTTTTATTCAGAAGGGATTAGAGGGACTTGCTGGCTCTCCAAAGTCAGTAAAGAAGCTTCAATCTGGAGACATATTGTTTGAATCATCCACATCCCAACACAGTGAACTCCTCTTGAATTCAAAGGCAATTGGGGATGAACCTATTGAGGTTATCCCTCATGCTACCTTG
The DNA here is from genome assembly GCA_011833715.1 of Carcinoscorpius rotundicauda. Taxonomy (NCBI): domain Eukaryota; kingdom Metazoa; phylum Arthropoda; class Merostomata; order Xiphosura; family Limulidae; genus Carcinoscorpius; species Carcinoscorpius rotundicauda. The sequence continues at coordinate 96,511,019 of CM022395.1, forward strand.
AATTCATCATGAGGAGTTATTGTTGAGAGTGATTTGAAGGACATCCCCGAATTAGAGATTCTCGCTGGTCTCTCCACTCAAGGAGTTTCTGCAGTGAGGTGCATCTCCACTCGCAAAGGTGGAGTTACACTGCCAACAAGTACCTTTGTTTTGAGATTTACATCATTACGTGCACCTCCCACCATCAAGGCAGGTTATCTCATATGCAGGGTACAGCCATAAATTCCAAACCCTCTCCAATGTTTCCAATGTCAGAGATTTGGCCGCTCAAAGACATCATGTCGTGGTTCCCTGACCTGTGCTTGTTGTGGTGGCAAAGACCACGATGCCTATGACTGTGACATGGACCCACATTGCGTCGACTGCAATGGTTCTCACCCTTCCTACTTTCGTTCTTGCTTAAAATGGTTGGAGGAAAAATGGGTGCAGCATTTGAAAACGACACATAACATCAGTTATCTTGAGACTCAGAAAGTGCTGCCCACCACTTTATCTGGGACATATGCTGCTACACTTCATTCCACAACTACAGTAGGAGTGCAGACAGATCTCTCTGTGCCTCCAAGAGAATCGTTTTCAAAACCAATGAAAATCCTTTTGACCTCCATGATTAAATAGGTTGATGAATCGACTTCCACTCCCATCTCTGTCTCTGTTCTGCCCATACATTCCAACAAACCTCAAGATCCAAATCTTTCAGTTTCAGATACAGGCATTTCTTCTGATACATCTTTTTCTCCCACCCGAAGAGGCAAAACAATCATTTGTTTGCATCCTCAGTCACTGGAATTCCCTTCCAATAACAAAGACCTGCCCACTCGACCCAGGGCAGGATCCAAAGAGGTTGATAGACCTCCTATGACTAAGGAGAGTAAGGAAAAAAGACGTCGTAAACAGAAGGGTTCTCCAGCCACTTTACCTACCCGTCATTAAAAATGGTCACCTTGATACAATGGAACTATCGAGGTTTACGTTCTAGTCTGGATGACATCAAAACACTGATTGCTTCCTACCATCCTGTTTGTCTTTCCTTGCAAGAAACATTTCTCAAACTTGCTGATACAGTCACCATTCGGCAATTTTCTCTGTTCAGAAATGACAGGCTGTGTGATGGATGAGTACATGAAGGGGTGGCACTATTGGTTGATCAGCATGTGCCCACCCTGTCTTTTTCACTCGACACATCCTTGGAGGCCGTAGCCATCCGTGTTTCCTTGGGTCATGCCATCACTGTTTGTTCTCTGTACCTGTCCTTTGGAGAAACATATGATCAATCAGACCTTGATGCTCTCGTTGAATAGTTACTGTCTCCATTTCTAATCCTGAGGGACTTTAATGAACATCATCCCCTCTGGGGAAGTGCTGTTATTGATGGGAGGTTTCGATCTGTAGAGCGTATGCTCTCTAATCACAATCTTTCTCTTTTCATTGCTGGTTCTTCCACTCATTTTCATGCACCTAGTCAGTCTTTTACTGCTACTGATCTCTGAATTTGCTCCTCTTTACTATTCTCCCATTTTTCATGGAGGGTTGACAATAATCCACTAGGAAGTGATCATTTTCCAATACTTTTGAGAGATACTGGCCATGGTTGATGCCACCCTACTCGCGTGCCCCAGTGGAAGCTTGATCAGGCAGACTGGTCCACATTCACTGCTCTCGCAGGACTTGATCTTGCCATCAGTAGACAACTGTGTGGCAACAGTAACTGACTGTATTATACAGCAGCTGCTGTTACAATTCTCAACGATGGCATTATTTTAACCACGTTTATTCCTAGGGTTTATCTGTAACATTGGACAATGTTAATGGTGATGGTGACACTGACCACCTTGATAAAGTTTTTATTTTTTTAATGGCCATTAATCTTTTTAATCTCATTTAAGTGTTGAATATTATTCATTTCACCTTTTTAATTGTGGTTCCCTTTCTACAGTTTCATTCTCTCTAGTTCCATTTGACATTGTAAAATGGCCATAACATTATATAACTCAATACCAGACCGGAAAGGCCAAATTCAGGTGACTAACGCTGCTGTTTGAACTACCCGTTAGTCGTCCTGGCGAGTTGTTATTACACTTTTGCTGCATATCATTTAACACTTTTATTACTTTACCTTTTAGTACTGATTTTAATGACACATAACCCAGAACCAGGACGGAAAGACCAACTTCAGGTGGCTGACGGTGGTTCTTATACTTACCTGTTAGTCTTCCTGGCAGGTTATGATCATTACCATTATGCAACAGAAAATCCTTTAGAACTTTGTAGACTGGATGCCAACATTGGTTTTATGCAAGTATCTCTTTTTAATTGCTGTTTTGTTTTTACCTTTGTTTCCTTTGGCTACTCATTAATTCGATTTTGCTATATGTCTTTTAAAACTTCTATTATTTTACATTTTGTTCATGACTGCTATGACACATAACCTGAAACCAGGACTGAAAAGGCCAACTTCAGGTAACTTACGGTGGTTCTTGAACTTACCTATTAGTCTTCCTGAAGGGTTATGATCATTACCATTTTGCTAGAGAAAGTCCTTTACAACTTCTTTTACTCTGCTTTCTCTCTTAACATTGTAGACAAGGTGTCAACATTGGTTTTATGCTTTTTTTTGTTTTTCGATAATGTTTTGTTTCACCATCATTTTCTTTTATGTATTTTACCACATTTTTTTTTACCTTTTTACTGGATGTTTGGTGCAGATAGCCTAGTTGCTTTGTGCCATAAAACACTAAATCAATCAATCAATTCTTATCCTGTCATTTCTTTATCATCTCTGAATCACTTTTTCATTAGAGGTCTCTAGATTAATCCTTTTCTGCTTTAACTGTTTAGAATAACCATCTTGCATATTCTTCTTTGGGTGAGTCAGACCACAGACATTTTTGCATCTCGTGCCAGTTTCACGTAGCACAGCCTCTTTTTGTTGTTTGTCTTTGGCGATCTAACAGACTGGTATGTGAACTAAAAGTAACACATTTGTCTTCCATAACTTATATAACTATGCAGTTTCCTTTTTCTCTAGATTTTGCCTCCTACCAATTTTTATTCTCCAATATACCCAGAAGATTTAGTGTAATGACTTTTGTTTGTTTTATTTTTCAGTCATTTTCATGTGGTTTATATACATATTATGGAACCTTGATTTATGTACACATTTCAACACATCAAAAATTCCTCATTGATAAGAAAAAATAAAATGAATGGAAGAAGGTGATAGTCATCTGATGCAATGTTACATGAAGAACAACATCTTACACTTCTAATTTCTGGTGCCATGGGAAACCACCAAGTTTCTGTCTTTACCTCACAGGTATTACTTAACAAAAATCTGTATTGAACATAGGAGAATGGAAAATATTAAACCCAATTCCTCCTTCTAAGAGGCCAGTGTTGAAATGAAAGTTATTTCGGAATATAATTGACATAGCCAATTCTGAACTCTAATAAAAAACAAAACAAATAAAACAGACAATTCTTTCCTGATCTTTCTGACTTCCAGTTAATTTCTTTGCCTTGTCAAGAAAAAACTTGTGCTTATATAGAGATTGTGTGACCTTCCCATTGATAGAGGGCCACAGCAGTGTGATTGTCATAAGCTGTTATAATGCACGTTTTGTTTGGAGGATCCAAAAGAGAAAAGAAAATTTTGGTGCCCTCTAATCCCACCCACCATAGAGCCGTATGAGGAAAAGCACTACACTGTCAAGCAACGACAGGGTTTCGTGAGCACTACACCCAAACACCTGCATCAAACACAAAGTCCACAACACCTGTTGAGAACTTTCAACACTGGTACCTGGTTGACCACAGCCCAAGTGGACCAGCTGATTGATCCAAGGGAGACCACCCCAAGGCTGCATGTCTCTAGGAATTCAAGTTCAAAGTGGTGTGTAATGGTTGGTCCTCCAACTAACAGGATCCTCTCTTCCCCTTCACGGGTCACCACACACGGTAAACACGTGGGTGGATGTTTAGATCCCAGAAGAGGTAATCTAAAAAAAACAGAACCTTCCCTGGGAGGTCCCCTCACCACGTACAGGAGTCCACACTAAGAGGTGAGAATAATAAGTGCAGTAAAAATTAAAATAAAGAAATAAAGTTTTGTATGGGACAAAATACAGAATGTGAAATATCAATTTTTCGAATCAGTTATTTTACTTGTGTATGCGTGTATTACAAATACTTAAAGAAACACATTAGGGATACCGTGCACACAAAAATTGTGACCATAGTGATGACTACCAGAGCACAAAACTTTAATGATACAAAGAATTATCACAGAGAATATTAGGTAGGAAAGTAAATTACGTTTTTATGCAAAAAGCTGTCAATCGGTTTGAGGAAAAGAACTTGCAAATTTATGCCTTTTCTCAATGTCATTATTTTAATATTGAAACAATCCAAAGTTGACAAAATCAGAAATGGCTCAACAGCTCCATGTAACAATCATTACCTAAATCTAGGAAATTGGAAAAGTTTCAAAACTTAGACACTAGTTATCGGATAATTAACATATTGAGAGAGTCACTATTTGTTAATCTTTGACAACAAGAAATGCTCATGAACAAATTCTGGAAAGAATTGTTCGTGGCAACGAGAAGTGTTTTTTTTATGAGCATACTCAACGTAAGAGACAATTGTTAAATCTCTGTTACACGCCTGTACCAACACCGAAGAATGGCTAATATCCAAAAATACAAAAGTTTTGACATGTATTTGGTGGGATCTGGGAAGTGCAGTTTATCACAAAATTTTTGATCCAAATCATAGCTGAAAGATATTGTCATCAGTTGGAGTGCTAACACCAAGCACTGATAAGGAAAAGAACTGCATTAATCAATATAGAAGACTAATGTTTTTACACGACTTAAGATTGTGTTTTGAATCCTACACACTTCATAAATGACCCAAGAAAAACTTCAGGCTTTAAAATGGGAAGTTGTGTCTCATCGATCCTGTTCACTAGATACTGGTCCATCTGATTATCATATTTTAAGATCCTCACGGTATTACTAAGATGAAGAAAAGTTTGTAAAAACGAGGAACTCAAAACTGACTTAAACTTGCTTTTTGAATCCAAATTCAAGGAATTTTGTTCACGTGGAATCCATAACTTACTTAAAATGTGGAATAATGACACATAAAATGAAGTCAAATACAGTGGTGTCTCGGTTCTTGAATGACTCCCTTCCTGAACTATTCGGTTTTCGAACATATTGTTTGAGAAAAAAATGTCTCGATTGTCGAACATAAACTCGGTTCCCGAACAAAGCTGTTGTGGCCTGAACCCCTGAAATAACCAGACTGATGAGGTGAACGACCCTTCGACCATTTTCGGCCCATTCCAAGTTTGTCCAAAACATTTTACCTTCACCTGTCGCTCAGTCCACACACCCACAAAAATCTGCTGTGAATGTTTTCGTTTTTCTTTTTCTATTTTTCTGAATATTCTGATTAAGAACGATATTCTAATGTTGCGGTTGCATCCTTAGAAGCCACATTAAACTACTAATCAAGGATGTCAACGGTAAATAACAATATATTTCAACCTGATGAAAATACACAGAAATGGAACCAAACGTCGTTCAAAGTATTCGTCTCAAGGAAGGTAAACCATTTCCGTAAATTTCTACTTGTTGCTATTATCTCGACGTAATTCGTGAAAAGAATATGAGTTTTTATTTCATTAATATTTTAAGTGATTCTGAATACCAATGTTTTCTTCTTATAATCCATAGATGTACCGGTGAAGTCCGTATTAGTTTCTTAAAGTAATATATCCAACAACTTTTTTCTGAATCATCACTTCATTGGTTATACGATCCAAAGCACACAAGTAACAAGAAGTAATATGTATATATATGTAAGTGTTAAAATTACACCCACTAATTGTTACTTCAATTTTCTAAGCATTTAACACAAGATAATGAGTCATTTTATCCTACATTTCTGGTGTAACAGATAAAAATAGGAAATATTTAATAAGTTCAAATATATAGGTCTCATCTGTTGTGAATAATATACATAAGAAGCTTGGTAATTTGACGTTTAAAGGACACCACATGAGATCTCACAGTAAACTTTCCGCTAAAGCAGACTGCTTGCTCATCAGAAGTAATTTATCTTTACTTGTGTGTGTTTTCTTATAGCAAAGCCACATGGGGCTATCTGCTGAGCCCACTGAGGGGAATCAAACTCCTGATTTTAGCGTTGTTAACTTTACTTATTTTGACAAATATTCTAGATTACGATAAATTTTTCTGAATGGTCAGTCAGTGATGAGAGGATGAGAAAAGTTGTAAGTTTTCAAATGTTCAAATACTGTTTCCCTTTACCCGTCATTTGTGTAATATAATTATTAAAACGAAATATAAACCATACTAAAATACACGCTAGTTCACCCCAAATCGTGTTATTCCAACTTTAAATGAAGTAAGTAAGCCTTATGTTTGTGTCACGAATTTCTTTGAAGATCCTTCTTACGTATATCTTCCTTGATGATCCTGGTGTCAGAGGCAATAAAGGTTCAGATATATTCACATCTGATTTGGAGCTGCTGACCAAAAGGAATGAAATCAGTCTTCACCTATCTACTGTAAATCAAATAAGAGGATTGATTCCACTCTAAAATTACCCTCATGGCTGAAGATACAAATCGTGTTCAGCAACATATCGTAGCTCGAACCTTCGATCTTCTAATGTGTACAAAATATACATTTTTAAAAAAAATTAGAATGAATTAATATAAATCGCTTGTGTAAGATATCCTAATGTAGGTTCTTCAGCTTGTTTATTGCTCTTTGAATATTTGTTTATACATAACACTTTCAAGAAAAACTTTCGAAGAATCTTTTATTCGGAAATTTAACAGTTATCTCCAACTGGGACAGTGGTAAGTCTGTAGATTTACAGCACTAAAATAAGGTGCTCGATTCCCCTCGATGGACACAGGAGATAGCCCGATGTGGCTTTGCTACAAGAAAAACACACACGCGTGTGTCTTTTCAAAATAATTTTTATTTGAGCAACAAACACAAAAAAGACTTTACATCTGTAAAGAATGAGGAATAGCAGAATTACGAAACTGTTTTTATTTAAATTACATAATTTTTTCATTATTTTATTTCTGTAAAAGTTTATTCAATGAGTGATTTTAACATCAATGTCAATTTTTAACATAGAGCTGTGAACTTCAAGGAAGCAATCATGGAGATTGTACTGTTCTCAAATGACATCAGCAAAAACTATTAATTCTAATAATAATAGTACACGTAAAATTGAAACTGGTAACTATTAAGTTTAATTTTAATTAAAAAAATAAAAAACTTTTTACGATTTCCAAAATTTCGTTCTCTCAAAAATACTGTGAACTGCATTTTTAATTTTAGTCATTTTTGGCCTTGGTTGTTCTTCCCAAATGATGCGTTGTCTGTAAAGTAACAATTGGGTTGTGAGATTTTCAGTTGATCTATTGCGCCACTCAGAAGAATACGTGATGGTGTATCCTAGTCTTGACACAGACTGAAACAGAATGCAATTATATAATGCCTTTACAAACTTGTAATACTTTTTAAAATACATGGACACCTTCCATCCAAGATTTATAAATTGTTTGTCAGCCTTTGGTTTCACTTTTGGTAAAATTTCCATCACTTTTCTTTGAGCCGTGAATCGTCATTAAATATCCACGATTAGTAAATTCCGTTTGAAAGACTAAAGTTTCATCAATGCAGCTGATGAAATCATCCTCACGCTCTTTTTGAAATTAAAGAAGAGTGAGGTTTTGTGAAACAAGAACTTCTGCTAGTTCAGTTTCATTGTATTTAATTCCTTGAAGAAATGTGTTTATATTCCCATCGTCTCCAGGAACAATGAAATGTTTTGTCTTTATATAATGAATAAAGAAAGGGAATATGGTACCACCTCCTTGAAACTGACATTTCTCATCTTTAGGCAGATGCCAAGGTCGTTGACGTGCTGAAGAGGTAAGGGAACTGTCTACTTCACACTTGGAGAGCTTTTCAACTGGAATCCTGTGTCTGATTCCATTGACATTCAAACGTATTGTTTTTATTCCTTTAGGAAACATGGCAAAATATCAAGCTATAGCAACTTACTTCAATTGAGATTTTTATTTCCCAGATTTATTTTATTTTATTCACTAACGTTCACTGACTTGTCTTGTAGTAACTATATTTCGTAAATGTATTTGTCTTTCCGTATCTAAGCATTACTTTTTAATTATTGTTACGTCATGCACTGTTTTATCAATAAATGACAACAGCCAATAATATTTAAACATTTACAAATATTATTGTCGAGTGAAATAATAACTATCATTGAATAAATTTACCTTCCATGTTTCCTCATTTCTTGACCAATCAACACAAAACAAGCCACTAAGAAAAGGCAAGCGCAAATAGTCCTCACATAGGGTTCGTATCCTTGTTACACCAAATATGCTTGTCCTATCAGCCGTGTGGCGTTTTAATGTCCCAATCAATCCCACTATTCATTGGTAAAAGAGTAGCCCAAGATTTAGCGGTTGGTGGTGATAACTAGTTGTCTTCCTTCTGGTATCACACTGTTAAATTAGGGACAGCTTGCGCAAATACCGCTAGGAAGTGTAGCATTGCGCGAAATTCAAAAACAAAACAAAGTATCAAAAATAACAAATCATTTCACATGTACTGGCAGCTATGCATAGGAACTTATTTGATTAGCTTTGCATGAAAACTTCTGAAACAAACCAAACTTTGTGAGAAAAAATGTGCAATTTTAGGTGTATGTACGTGCACTTATCACAGTTTGAAAATGATAAAAAAGCTATTTAATCTTTTATTAATTGTTTTTCAAATCAGTTAAATTTTTCAAATCGGTTTATTCAAAAAACACATTTATTAATTTTGTTTATACTTCTTTAAAATGTAATGCATGTAGAGTCGTCACAAATGCTACTTGACTGTTGATTGGCGAAATCAATTCAATGGTGAAAGTTGTGATTATATGGCGGCGTGCTTGAGTTAGGATATAATTTGTGAGTATCGTCATTGAAGTTTGTAGTTAGCGTTAATAATTTGATTCCTGTTAATTAATTTTTTTATGTATCACCACAATAATATAATATTATTAATCTGCGCTTACAAGACGTCCCCCAGTGGCTCAGCAGTATGTCTGCGGACTTACACGCTAAAATCCGGGTTTCGATACCCGAGGTGGGCAGAGCACATTGTGTAGCTTTGTGCTTAATTCAAAACAACAACGCTTACAAGACCATCTTTATCAAGCGGACATATTTGATACTTAAATTTTGAAGAAAAAATAGATTATGACACTTAAAGTGATTCACACTGAATGAAATTGGATGCCGAATTCGATTTCGAGCCAAATTTAGCTATCTGGAAACTGAAGTTACACACCAACTTGTTATGTATATGTTGGCCTCTTGTATCCAGACTTAGATTTAATCATTATTTTAAATACATATTTTAAGGTATTAGTAATAAAGCGCGAAGAAAGTTGTAACAATGTGATAAAAACGAAGTAATAACTAATAGTTTCTTTGTTTGTTTTGAATTTCGCGATAAGCCACTCGAGGTCTATGCGCTCATCGCCCCTGCTTTAGCAGTGTGAAACAAGAGAGAATGCAACTCGTCATCACTACCCTCCGCCAACTCTTGGGCGTCTCTTTTACCAACAAAGAGTGAGATTGATCGTCATCTTATAACACCCCAACGGCTGAAAGTGCAAGCATGTTTGGTGCAAGAAGGATTCGAAACCGCGCCCCTAAGATTTCGAGTCAAACGCCTCAACCACCTGGCCATGCCAGGCCACGATTTTAGAGTAGGGCTTAAGAGAATTTAAATTAGTTTGGTTCAGAATATCAGTTTGAATGATACTATATTAACAATAATTTGAGTAAATGAATAACATATATTGGGTACAATATTTACAGAGCCATTTTTCTGATGTTTTATGATTTTAATTTTGTTAGTTGAGTACTTGTAATTAAACTATGTATTATGATGTTCTTGCATCATGCTTGAGGTCCAACAAATAGCTTAATATTTGGTACTAAATATTTTTACTGACAGTATAATAATGTTTGACACTTAGAAGTTTTTACAATGTTCATAAAGTGTTTATATTCTAACTTATTTATAATATTTTTTGTGAGGTTTATGCAATTTTTAAAGGCATTCTCTGTTTATGTTCATCATTTTAATGTTTTTGTGTCATTCTGCATGAAACTTAATTATTGTATTAGTTTTCATGTTATGGTCATTATAAGAACGCATAATTGAAAGCAAAGGAGAATATGTTATATGTTAGTCACATTACATGCGTCATCTCATTTGTTAAAAAGGCCTCGCGTCAAACACTTGCAATATAGTTAATACGTCAAAAGGTCTCCTCTTTTCATTTTGAATTAATTTTATGTATTGTTAAGTCACATCAGGTCTGTAAATTATACCAACAGTTAAATATAATAAGTTTTTGTTTACGTGGAATTATTTAACTCGCAACAAAAGATGTGTCAAGTTTCAACTACTGCTTTTAGTGTGTGTGTTACCCAGCATTTCTTAGGCTCCTGTTCACACTTTTCAGCTATTTTATTACGGTTACAAGTTCCATGACAATTTTGACTAAAATTATCTAGTTATGAAAGGTTATGTTTATCAGGGGTGTTAATGTATCTTAAATATTAAGATAACAGAAATAGAAATTATTTTTACCCATAATGAAGGATACATTTTAAGTTAGTACTGTAGGTCTCCATGTTACACAAGGTGATATCATCTGTGAAGCATACAGGCTGCTTGAGGTTACCTTTCGTGGTACTGTGCAAGTAAGTTTATAAAATATGTAGACAAAATATAATTCTTGAAAGATATAATATTATAAAGAGTTTATACATTCATTATTGCTTACTTAAATGCTGGAAAGTTCCCCAGAATGGTAAGAAAAACAAGTACACATTGAGTTCACATTACCATAACTTGTTGTTATTTAATAATTACTTCTGAACTCTGTACTCAACTTTACAATATATGTTGAACACTGACGTTGTTAATTTCTGTAGTTGTAAACATGTTCTTGTTTATGTTTATGTACATTTTGGTTGTTCTTTAGCTTCTTCCAATATTTCAAATCATTCATTCTTATTTTTATTGTTAGGTGACCTTTATGGTTTTGCAATAAACCCACATGTGTGTGTATATTTAGTTAGTCCTTGTTTGAGAAAGGTTGCAACTCTTTCATTTAAGATATATTTAGTAACTTTGTTTTAGAACGTTTGGTAACTGTTTCGTTTGAGAAATATTTGTCAACTATTTTTAAGGAAGTTTGTTAACTGTTTTGTTTAAGAAATATTTAGTTATTCATTTTTTAAGTTAGTTTGGTGACAGTTTTTTCAAGAAATATTTTATAACACTTTTTTTAAGAAATGGCCTGGCATGGCCGAGCGCGTTAAGGCGTGCGCTCGTAATCCGAGGGGCGCGGGTTCGCATCCCGGGTCGCGCTAAACATGCTCGTCCTCCCAGCCGTGGGGGTGTATAATGTTACGGTCAATCCCACTATTCGTTGGTAAAAGAGTAGCCCAAGGGTTGGCGGTGGGTAGTGATGACTAGCCGCTTTCCCTCTAGTCTTACACTGCTAAATTAGGGACGGCTAGCACAGATAGCCCTCGAGTAGCTTTGTGCGAAATTCCAAAACAAACAAACAATCTTTAAGAAATATTTGGTAACTCTTTGTTTAAGGAAGTCTGATATCTGTTTTATTTATGAAATATTTAGTAGCTCTATTTAAGGAATTCGGTTACTGTGTTATTTAACATACATTTGGAAACTCTTGGTTTATATAAGTTTGGCAACTATTTTATTTAAGATATATTTTCTAACACTTTAAGAAATTTTGGTAACTGTTTTATTCAAGAAATATTTAGTAATACCTTGTTTAATAATGTTTGGTAACTGTTTTATTCAAGAAATATTTAGTAATACCTTGTTTAATAATGTTTGGTAACTGTTTTATTCAAGAAATATTTAGTAATACCTTGTTTAATAATGTTTGGTAACTGTTTTGTTCAAGAAATATTTAGTAATTCTTTGTCTAACAAGGTTTGGTACAAGTGAGTGAACTGATATAATCTGGCAACCAACACAAGTGTTGTTTGGTGTTATGTGAGCTGATATAATGTGACAACCAGAACAAGTGTTGGTTGGTGTTATGTGAGCTGATATAATGTGAGTCAGCACAAGTGTTGTTTGGTGTTATGTGAGCTGATATAATGTGACAACCAGAACAAGTGTTGGTTGGTGTTATGTGAGCTGATATAATGTGACAATCAGCACAAGTGTTGTTTGGTGTTATGTGAGCTGATATAATGTGACAATCAGCACAAGTGTTGTTTGGTGTTATGTGAGCTGATATAATGTGACAACCAGAACAAGTGTTGGTTGGTGTTATGTGAGCTGATATAATGTGACAACCAGAACAAGTGTTGGTTGGTGTTATGTGAGCTGATATAATGTGACAACCAGAACAAGTGTTGGTTGGTGTTATGTGAGCTGATATAATCTGGCAACCAACACAAGTGTTGTTTGGTGTTATGTGAGCTGATATAATGTGACAACCAGAACAAGTGTTGGTTGGTGTTATGTGAGCTGATATAATGTGACAACCAGAACAAGTGTTGGTTGGTGTTATGTGAGCTGATATAATGTGACAACCAGAACAAGTGTTGGTTGGTGTTATGTGAGCTGATATAATGTGAGTCAGCACAAGTGTTGGTTGGTGTTATGTGAGCTGATATAATGTGACAACCAGAACAAGTGTTGGTTGGTGTTATGTGAGCTGATATAATCTGGCAACCAACACAAGTGTTGTTTGGTGTTATGTGAGCTGATATAATGTGAGTCAGCACAAGTGTTGGTTGGTGTTATGTGAGCTGATATAATGTGACAACCAGAACAAGTGTTGGTTGGTGTTATGTGAGCTGATATAATCTGGCAACCAACACAAGTGTTGTTTGGTGTTATGTGAGCTGATATAATGTGAGTCAGCACAAGTGTTGGTTGGTGTTATGTGAGCTGATATAATGTGACAACCAGAACAAGTGTTGGTTGGTGTTATGTGAGTTGATATAATGTGACAACCATCACAAGTGTTGGTTGGTGTTATGTGAGCTGATATAATCTGAGTCAGCACAAGTGTTGGTTGGTGTTATGCAAGTTGATATAAACTAAATTACACACCTCACAGTGAGTCAAAATATCATTATTAAACTAAACACCTTGTAATGTGAATCAATATTTCACAATTAAACTAAAGTATAATAAACACCTTACACTATGATTCAGTATTTCACTATGCAAGCAAAACACCGTACAGTATGAATCAATATTTCATTAAACAATCTAACCACTTTACAGTGTGAGTGAATATTTCGTTATACAAATGGCCTTTATATTGTTTTTTATTAGTTATGACTAAAGTTAACATGTACATTGGAGTTTTATAACTTCGTGCCTTTTATTTTTATATTAACATATGACACAAAAATGTTTACAGTTTGATCCACCAGTAAACGTGTATATGTTTTGAATGATGTTTTACTTCTAAACAACTTTTATTTTTTTTACAAAATTAAAGAAAATTAACACAGAATATTTTACTCGATTTTCGAATTAGAAATGACTAAAGAATTATATTTAATGGATTTAAATAAAAATAATTTACTGATTTTTCGATTTAGAAATGACTCACTGAAAAAAACACGTTAATATTTGTTTATTACTCATATGTATATAATAGAAGCAATACAGATAGAATATTATTGTTAACATTACAAAGGTTTATGGCATTATAAACTTTCACAATAATACATTACAATCAAGTCACTTCATATACTTAAGTTTTTCTCTCATTGTTTCTTTTATTTTATATTTTACTATCTTTCCTGTCGACGTTTTTGGAAAGTCTTCAACCAACACGATGTACCGAGGAATCTTAAAATTGCTGATCTGAAACCAAAACAAAGTCATTATTTAACAGATATACATGAAAGGTCATTAAAAAGTAAAGGACAAAAGTCATAACGAAACAATATAAGTCAGAATAAAATTTTATGATGACAAAATACAGATCAAACGCTACAGTTTGTGATGTAAGAATATCAGATAAGTAGAAACGTTTCTCGAAAATACTTAGTATGTCCACTGTAGCTCAGAATAAGACACTCAGTATGCCCACTGTAGCACAGAATAAGACACTTAGGATGTCCACAGTAGCTCAGAATAAGACACTTAGTATGCCCACTGTAGCACAGAATAAGACACTTAGTATGCCCACTGTAGCTCAAAATAAGACACTTAGGATGTCCACTGTAGCTCAGAATAAGACACTTTGTATGCCCACTGTAGCTCAGAATAAGACACTTAGTATGTCCACAGTAGCTCAGAATAAGACACTTAGTATGCCCACTGTAGCACAGAATAAGACACTTAGTATGCCCACTGTAGCTCAGAATAAGACACTTAGGATGTCCACTGTAGCTCAGAATAAGACACTTAGTATGCCCACTGTAGCTCAGAATAAGACGCTTAGTATGCCCACTGTAGCTCAGAATAAGACGCTTAGTATGCCCACTGTAGCACAGAATAAGACACTTAGTATACCCACTGTAGCTCAGAATAGGACACTTTGTTTGTCCACTGTCGCTCAGAATAAGACGTGTGAAAAGATCGTTTCATGTCCATAATTGTTTCTCCCAAAACTCGTTGTCCAGGAAGCTTTTTGTTGAATACCAGAACTCATAAATTTTTAGTTCTATTGGTTTCCAGTATTCCTGGGTGTTTCAAAGTATTATTCTCTTTGTACATAATCTAAATGTTATTTCCCTTGACGAACGTTTTACCTAGAAGTCTATTCATGCAAGTACCACCTCGATCTATCCCATTTGTCAGTTTCTGTGTTGTTGTTTTATAACATATTACAGATGTTACATACTAAACAAGAGTGCACAAAAGAAACCGTGAATTAAACAACTGTTGACATTTTAGAACTTTATGTGAAAAATTGTTTTTCTTTTAAATTAAACTCGGAGTTTGCCGAAACTACGACCCTTTCTTGGACGTACAGTAAAAAAATAATCCAATTTACATCCTTTACTGATTTAGCATAGTGAAGTAATCTGTGCCGTGGGGGAGATCCTCACAATCTCTGTAATGAGCTGCATAGGCATTTAGCCTCCTTTTCCCATCCCTGGGGGTTCTAATTATATTTTAGTGGTAACAAACAAATTTACTAAAAGGTTACCATCCCCTTCTGTGTTGTAGTGGTTAAGAAACACAATAGAGGTGACAGCTAATTGTTGTCGAAGTATCAAGTGTGGATAATTCCTTATCAGTGTTGTACTAGGACTATCACCATGAGCCACATCCTGGAATTATTGTAAACAAACCTTTACGAGCATCATCCAAGTCGCATCAGAACCAGGAACGTTAGTAATCACAGTGTAATCCATTTTTAGACCAGTAAAATCTCTGTCGCTGTAACCACCTAACGAACACTTTGTAACTGATGGCATCATGGTCTGTATTATTTTCTGTTTACATTCAGTTGATATGATGTTAACATCAACTAGCTATTGTGTTAATATAACATTAGGTAAGTTCTGTGTTAATAGCTTCTTACTGGGCTACATTATTAGTATAGTATTATGTGAGCAAAGTGATAACAACTGGTCTTATATTAACACAATACTAACATTTCCCTTGCAATATTCCCGCAGTTCGGTTTCTGTTACTGTTGATCCAGGTTTTAGTTTCACCCAAGCACAAGCAACTTCTCCCATTCGTTGGTCTGGAACTCCAACAACCTAAAATAAATATTATGTATTCTGTCAGATCAACGTACTACGCTCAACAGCATTGTACATGTAATATTAAAACTAATACTATAAGTAACAAATTTAACAATAACGTCAGTGCAACTCTTAAGCTTTTCCCACAATTCAACATCCTGACTTTAGTAATATGATTCACGCAATACTTATGGATATCCCAAACGTCACACAGGACGGTATTAGTTTTGAATGTATAATACATATTATTACGTGAAAATAACAGTACGTAGTCACTTAGTTTTGAATGTACAACACAAATTATTACGTGAAAATAACAGTACATTGTTACTTACTTATGAATGTATAATATAAATTATTACGTGAAAATAACACTACATGGTCGCTTAGTTTTGAGTGCATAATACAAATTATTACGTGAAAATAACAGTACACAGTCGCTTAGTTTTGAATGCATAATACAAATTATTACGTGAAAATAACAGTACACAGTCGCTTAGTTTTGAATGTACAACACAAATTATTACGTGAAAATAACATTACATAGTCACTGAGTTATGAATGTATAATACAAATTATTACGTGAAAATAACAGTACGTAGTCACTTAGTTTTGAATGTACAATACAAATGATTACGTGAAAATAACAGTACATTGTCACTTAGTTATGAATGTATAATACAAATTATTACGTGAAAATAAGAGTACGTAGTCACTTAGTTATGAATGTACAACACAAATTATTACGTGAAAATAATAATACATAGTCGCTTAGTTTTGAATGTATAATACAAATTATTACGTGAAAATAACAGTACATATTCGCTTAGTTTTCAATGTACAACACAAATTATTACGTGAAAATAACAGTACGTAGTCACTTAGTTTTCAATGTACAACACAAATTATTACGTGAAAATAACAGTACGTAGTCACTTAGTTTTAAATGTATAATAGAAATTATTACGTGAAAATAACAGTACGTAGTCACTTAGTTTTGAATGTACAATACAAATGATTACGTGAAAATAACAGTACATTGTCACTTAGTTATGAATGTATAATGCAAATTATTACGTGAAAATAACAGTACATAGTCGCTTAGTTTTGAATGCATAATACAAATTATTCCGTGAAAATAACAGTACATAGTCACTTAGTTATGAATATACAACACAAATTATCACGTGAAAATAACAGTACGTAGTCGCTTAGTTTTAAATGTATAATAGAAATTATTACGTGAAAATAACAGTACATTGTCACTTAGTTATGAATGTATAATGCAAATTATTACGTGAAAATAACAGTACATAGTCGCTTAGTTTTGAATGCATAATACAAATTATTCCGTGAAAATAACAGTACATAGTCACTTAGTTATGAATATACAACACAAATTATCACGTGAAAATAACAGTACGTAGTCACTTAGTTTTAAATGTATAATAGAAATTATTACGTGAAAATAACAGTACGTAGTCACTTAGTTATGAATGTACAACACAAATTATTACGTGAAAATAACATTACATAGTCACTGAGTTATGAATATACAACACAAATTATCACGTGAAAATAACAGTACGTAGTCGCTTTGTTTTGAATGTATAATACAAATTATTACGTGAAAATAACAGTACGTAATCACTTAGTATTGAATGTACCACACAAATTATTACGTGAAAATAACAGTGCATAGTCGCTTAGTTTTGAATGTATAATACAAATTATTACGTGAAAATAACAGTACGTAGTCACTTAGTTTTGAATGTACAAAACAAATTATTACGTGAAAATAACAGTACATAGTCACTTAGTTATGAATATACAACACAAATTATTACGTGAAAAAACAGTGTATATTCGCTTAGTTTTGAATGTATAATACAAATTATTATGTGAAAATAACAGTACGTAGTCACTTAGTTTTGAATATATAATACAAATTAATGTTAACTTTACTTTTTGTACTAGTATTAGGCTTACTAGTTTTCATGCTTCAAATACATTAAAAGTTTAAGGCCGTCATGTTAAATAACTAAAAACGAAATTTGAACAAAGCTACAGGAGGACTCTGCACGAGCCACTTCTGTTTTAGCAGTGTAATACTAGAGGGAGGGCAACTAGGCATCACCACTCACTGACAACTCTTTGGCTACTCCTATTATCAACAAATGGATAACCGTCATATTATAACGTCCTCGCGGCTGAAAGGGGCAGAATGTTTGGTGTGACAGCGATTCAAATCGCGGATTACGAGTCTATAACTTCAACCATCTAGTCATGCCGGAGTCTAAAGTTTGAAGAGTACAAGTACTTCTAAGAAATCTCACCTGAGCTTCAGCGACATTTGGATGACTGAGGAGGAACTCTTCCACTTCCTGAGGATACAAGCATTCTCCTCCCCTATTGATCATGTCTTTAAATGTACCAACGATACTGATGTAGCCATCTTCATCCATCACAGCAATATCTCTGTGTCATATTGTGTTATTAATATATAGAAACAATTAAAACCTTCGTCTATTATGACAATATATTTCAAACACATATTTTAAACGTAGAATTATTAATAACGATGTAAGTTTCATTTTTAATTTTATAATTTAGATATTGGATTGTCAGTCATCATTCTGTCATGACCTAGAAACGTAAAGTACAGAGTTAGTTCAGTGTCACTCATTAAGTTGGAATTTATGAAGAAATGTATTTGTGAAACTAGACTTATCAGGAAACGTATCTTTTTAGCAAACTTAAGCAGATAAATAAATGAATTCCGAACGCGGACAAGATGTTTTCTTGAAGAAAACAATCCATAAACCATCAGTGATGTCGAGAAACCCACTTGTTGAGAATTTTATATGCAAAAAACGGCTCTTTTGGGCTCAGAAAACACTTAGTGTTTTTCTCAGTGTATTTGTACTTACCTGTTTCCATTATGTCTGAACAAGCATACAGTACACCACCATTAACAGTACACGCTCACACGATCGTTAAGAAACTAAGAAATTTAAACCAACGAATCATTAATAGAAGAAATGACATCAACTTTATTCAACAATGTAGAAAGGAACAACTAACCCCTAATTTTGTAAAGGTAAAACTTTCAAAAGATTTTAATAAATACACAAACATTATCCAAAATTTACAGAAAAAACTACTTAAAGCCATGTTGAACACAAAATACAAAGAACTACATGACTTACAAAAACAAAAAATGAACTTAGACCATCAACTAGCATGCTGCATTAAACCAGAGATTTACGGACTAATACAACGAAACATAAACCAAATCAATACTAAAAACGATAGAGACAAAAAGATCCGCCACAACAAAAAACTTGAAAAACTAAGATGTAAGCAACAGAAAAGACATCAACATGACAAACCGTTGACCAACCTCATAATTAACAGATCTGACCGACAATTAAACACAGACGAGATACATCTACTTAACAAAGGACTCAACTTCGCAATAGCACCAAGGTACATTCCAACCTTAGAAATCAAAACATGTTTAGAAGACCTAGCCAGGAGACTTGTGATACTTTCTACAGAAAACAAAAACAACAAACAGAAAGAAGACAACTTAGATAATTTTATTGACATCCAACAGCCAAACTTCCCAGGTAAAATTACAAATTTATATTTTCCAGAAACACCTAAAAACATTATCTTAAACGATTTTTTCAAAGAATTTTCTTACAAAACTATCAACATAATTTCACAAAACAGAAAACTAAAAAACAACCTTACAAAAAGAGACATTAATTCCATTAAAAACCTAAAACAAGACAGAAACATAAAAATTCTAAAAGCAGATAAAGGTAACGCTATAGTAATAATGAACACGAATGAATACATACAAAAAATGAATAACATCCTATCAGACACGAACAAATTTAAACCAATACACACAAATCCAACAAAGACACACGAGACGCAACTGAACAAATTACTACTACAAATAAAAAAAGCCAACACAATTTCACAAACACTTTATTCCTACCTACGTAAAACCGACTCACGCACACCGCAAATATACGGCATCCCCAAACCTCATAAACCAGATTGTCCATTACGACCAATAATGTCAACATATGAATCGTTTAACTACAATCTTGGTAAATACATAGCATGGGCATTCTCCAAATATGCAACATCAGCCAGCTCATTCATCAAAGACTCTTTTAATTTCAAGTCCAATCTAAATCAACTTAATCATAAAGCCTTAATGGCCAGTTTCGATGTTATATCCCTCTTCACAGAAGTTCCAACAACAGAAGCCTGCAAGATAGCCTTAGAACTCTATATTCGAGACCCTAACCCGATTATAGACATTCCCAGTAACCAGTTAGCAACCCTCATAGAATTCACCACAATAAAGACAAACTTCATGTTCAACAACCAAAACTATATACAAACAAATGGCCTAAGCATGGGCAACCCAGTATCGCCAGTTCTAGCCAATATTTTTATGACACAAATTGAAACACAAGCAATTAATACAGCATTACATCCACCACTATACTGGTACAGATATGTAGATGACACGGTTGCGGGATTCGAATCTACAGAACACATACTTAACTTTTTCACTCACATTAACTCTATACATCCCAACATTAACTTCATATGTGAACAGGAAGAAAGCAATCAAATATCATTTCTTAACCTCAAAATTATAAGAACCGACACACAATTCAAAACAGAAATCCACCGAAAAATCACCCATACTGGACTATACATTCCTTGGGACTCAGCACATGAAACAAAACAAAAACTCAACATACTAAGAAACCAGATAAACAAAGCCATAAAACTGTGCTCACCAGATAAAATTAACGATGAATTAGATAAAATAAAACAATACTTCATCAACATCAATAAGTTTCCTCCACAAACCGTAGAAAACATTATACGCACACACCCAGACAGAAAGCAAAATCAACCAACAAAAGTAAATATATCTCACGAATCAAAAAATCACGAAACCATATACTGCTGTATACCATATATTCCTGACATCAGCAAACAAATAACCAACATTTGGCAAAAACTAGTAACAAAATATAACATTCCAGTTAACACTAAATTTATTCAAAAACCAGGCACAAAACTAAGGTCTATACTATGTAAGAACTACACTGACAAACACCACACCAACATTTATAAAATACAATGTGATAACTGCCACGACTTCTATATAGGAGAAACAAGTAGAAAAATGGAAACCAGATTCAAAGAACATAAAAAGTCACTTTCACACGTTTTCGAACACTGCAAGTCAAATGGACACAACATAACCATAGAAAACACTAAAATACTAAATAAAGAAACAAACATAAACAAACGCAAAATTAAAGAAGCCTTACTTATACAACAACTTAAACCCAAAATAAACCAATATAAAGGAACACCATTATACCTATATTAATATTATAGATAAAATTATATATTCAAACATCAAACCGCGCCCTCTACATTGCGACACTCAGTTATACAACCCCTTCCAAACATGTGGTCAGCTTCCGGCCAGTTACCTCTTTCTATGTGAACCTGACGATGACCGAAGAAGGTCGAAACGTTGTTCGCTCTTCTATTTGAAGTGTTTTCTGAGCCCAAAAGAGCCGTTTTTTGCATATAAAATCCATAAACCAGTAACAGTTCCTAGCCGGTAATAATAGTTACAAGAAGAAAGTTGAAGGATGAGAGTGGACATGAAGTGGACAAATCCTAGTTAGTTATGTCTTACCCACTGTGATACCAACGTGCATCATCAAAGACTTGACCAGTTTGTTCCTTGTCATTCCAGTATCCCAAGAACGAGAAACGATCACGTGTACACAGTTCTCCTTCTTTGTTGACCGGAACTATTCGTCCATCATTGTCCACGATTTTAACCTGAGGACAAATTTATAGATTTTAAAAGTACAACACACGTTTAGCATGAACATGTGAACTCTTACTATGGTACACCTTACATGGTTAATGTACATAACACATTAACTACAACCTTACTTTGTATAATTTATGGTACACCTTACATGGTTAATGTACATAACACATTAACTACAGCCTTATTTTGTATAATTTATGGTACACCTTACATGATAGTACCTAGTATATTCATTACAACTATAGCATGTGCTCTAATACCGTACAGGTACCTCAACATGGTCAAGTGGTGTTCCAACTGTGTGGTATTTCTTTTCCGGTCTTTCTTCTGCACGTGTTGAACAACTTACCGGGCTATTTTCTGTTGTTCCGTATAAAGTCTGTGGGCAAGAAAAGATGGTGGTGATTTCTGTGACAAAGTTTTTTAAGAAATGGTTGAAATTCTATACCGTTGATTATTGATACCACATGTCTACCCTTTACTAGTTAACACTAAATGTAGCCCTAATTTTCCAAATACTCAAGAATCAGGCGCAACAACTGCTTAGAATTCATATCAGAACAAGTTTGTACGAATATTCTCAGAAGGTCCTTATAATACGATGGGTTTAATCAGTTTACCTCTCCTTGTGACAGATACAATACATTAATGTAATTCACTGAATTAATACTTTCTTTAAATCATTTGGAACTGATGAAACTCTAGAAAGATGATCAGTGTTTGAACTTGTCTAGTATCTCTACAAAGAATGTTTGTTGAATTCGGTTAAAGTTACTCTTTTATGACTGATGTTTAGAAGAGAAATTTAATTATCAACTTCAAGGTAAGAAACCAAGAAATATCTAAATAGTGTAAAATAATAAAATTATATCAGAAAGTAAACAATTTCAGCAAATAAAATATTGTAAATTGTTAATAAAAATAGACAAATGATGCTTTTATCTTAAAACATGTAAACATGTTCACTTTCATGAAGGTTAATATTTTCTATTTATATTGTGAACAAGAAATAAAGTGATAATGACGGATAAATCTGAACGTTCACTATTCTACATGTCTTTGTGCTTTTTAATCGATGTATTATTTTATAATGTTTCATCATTAACTTAACTTTGTTTTACTTTTCCAGTATTATTATAAATGAGTTTGATGATTAGAATAACTGTGTTTCTTATAGTATTATTTTACATAGCTTTATGATTACCATCACCTTGTTTTACTCTTCCAGCATTATTATATACAGTTTTGTGATTAGAATAACTGTATTTTACTCTTACAGTATTATTTTACATTGTATCATGATTACCATAACCTTGTTTGACGACTGGGCAAAGAATAAACTGGGAGAAAATTAGAATAATCGAAACAGACAAATTCTGGAAGACAAGAAAAATTAAAGAATCGTTTTTTATATTAAAACCTTTAAATCTTCATTAAACAAAGATTCCGGATTACAGGTGAGTAACCTATGGCTGTTATTGGATGAATCTACAGGAAATCTCTCCTCCAATCAAAAATACTGACAATCCAACTAATCATAACATGCTTCCACCATCTGCTAGGACACTCACTATAGAAAGACCAACAACACCTTCACACACAACAGCAACCTTCACAGCAAATACTTAGGCACTGGATTTCTAGATCCCAGCCCAGGCAACTTTATTGCCAGACCCTGACTTGGGTCGTTTGAATTGAATTGAATTGTATCCATGTTCATATTTACCTGACTTCTTCCTTTCGAGACGGGACCCGGCCATTCTTTCCAGTGCTGCCTTTGCCTCCACCCAAGACAGCATTTAGAATGACATCCTCCACCCAAAAAAGAATGTAAAAAAAAACTATTCCTAATAACAATTCACGAAAAGGGACGAAGAGGAACCACACCTTTCCTGAACACCCCAGTTGGAGAGATAACTCTTCTGATTTCTCTCTCTCTGAACTAAACTCCTGCCACGTTAGTTTTAGTTTGAGTTGAGTTTCACACACAACAGTTGGTAGGGCGGTGGACTGTAGTAGTGTTATAGTAAAGTGACCTACAAAATACATTTCACCATATAACATATTTCAACAATTACAAATCGCTCAACAAAATACATAAATTCACAGATAAAGTGAATTCATGTGTATATTTATATGTTTTTTTTTTCAGATCCATGCACAGAACAGGTAAAACTTTTGGCGCCTCTCCTGTGAAGGTGGGTTTTCTCGGGGCACTGCAGTTCCCCCATATCTAAATCTCAGCCATATAATTGCCATTACATTGTTTTGATTTTCAAGTATTATGTTATATAGTTTCATGATTACCATAACATTGTTTTACTCTTCCAGTATTATGTTATATAGTTTCATGATTAACATAACATTGTTTCACTCTTCCAGCATTATTTTATATAGTTTCATGATCACCATAACATTGTTTTACTCTTCCAGTATTATGTTATATAGTTTCATGATTAACATAACATTGTTTCACTCTTCCAGCATTATTTTATATAGTTTCATGATTACCATAACATTGTTTTACTTTTCCAGTATTATTTTATATAGTTTCATGATTAACATAACATTGTTTTATTCTTCCAATATTATTTTATATAGTTTCATGATTACCATAATATTGTTTTACTTTTCCAATGTTATGTTATATAGTTTCATGATTAACATAACATTGTTTTATTCTTCCAATATTATTTTATATAGTTTCATGATTACCATAATATTGTTTTACTTTTCCAATGTTATGTTATATAGTTTCATGATTAACATAACATTGTTTTATTCTTCCAATATTATTTTATATAGTTTCATGATTAACATAACATTGTTTTACTCTTTCAGAATTATTTTATATAGTTTCATGATTTATATAACATTGTTTTACTTTTCCAATATTATTTTATATAGTTTCATGATTACCATAACATTGTTTTACTCTTCCAGTAGTTGTTGGGTTTTGTTTCATGTTTCACTTTTAATTTTTGATTCACAACGATGTTTAACACTTTTATTTACTTTGAAATTCTATTTTTCAACTCCTCTGTTTATCAACAATGAATAACAATAACTATTGTTGTTTTAACAGTGCTCTTAAATAAATTGTTTATTTTAACATTCTAAACGTAACTGAATTAACTATTTGATAAATCTCTTCCATCAGTAAGCAAATTGTAAAACAATGGACTTCTAATTGTTTAGAAACTTACAATGAGGTTTGTTACCCCCAACTTGTCTTCTATATCCTTCCACAGCTCTACCGAACATGGGGAGCCTCCAATAAGTGCTGAAAGTAACACAGTTGTTACAAGTAAGTAATATTCTGTATGTAATTACAAAACTATATTGTCATAGAGTTTGAGTGTTAAGTGATGATTGAAAGATGGTAAAATTAAAGCAATGAATAAGCTATGTGAAATGTTTACTTCATCTCACACAAATTTGCCAAGAAAGGAATAAGTCAAAACTTTGTTGTATCCATTTCAAAAGTGTTTTCTAAGGATACAAGTAAGAAGGTTGCCGATTTACCAAATTTATCTGCAACCAATGAACAAGTAATTTTAGTTCTGGTTTTGAAAGTTCTGGGACATTTAAGTGTTAGATCTTCTTGTGGACAGATGTGTATACTGTTTGGATGACTGTGAGGATACTTAAAATGTTGTACATAAAACCATGTTTGAAGCAAGAAGTCAAGTCGATGAGGATTCAACATTGTCGGAAGAACACAGAAGTTCAGTTCTCTAAGAGCTAGAGAAAACTATTACTGCTCTTATGACACACTTGCCCAACGTTTCTCGCTTAAGATCTGTGTCTTATTGACATCATTCCTAGCATTGAATAAGCTTGTTCAAATGTGGTCAAATCGATTTTGTGTAAATGATTTAGTAACGTCTTGGAAAACAAAATTAGGGAATGTTTTGTTATTTATGCTGAAGGAAATTTGTTATTTTATCACAAGACATTTAACAGCTTGATTGTAACAGAGAATATTATGATAAATTACATTGAAACTGATTCAAAGAATGAATCTTAGTTTTAGAGTCAGATAAGTTTACTTTAACTGTAAACTTCCTCGAATTAATGCTTGTGGGCTTCCCACTACACTTCTCAATTTAATAAAATATTTGTAAGTGGTAGTGATAGTTAAAGTTCAAATGGGTAGCCTAGAGCAGTCTTAAAGAATGGGAAAACAATAATCAAGAGTCAAGCATCAGGAAAACATTTTCCCTGCCAGATCTGGTTAAAAACAATGAGAAGATTATCAGCTGTAGCACCACTCCATGCACAGGTCATTGTGATGTTTAGAAAAAACACCAAAGGCTACTGTATCAGGAAGTTTCAAAATGTGTCAAAAGATACTCAGGATGATAGAAATCAGTTACAGCCTTAATGTCATCCAAATTACAACAGTAACCTCGACAGTTCTTTTGTATCAAAATGGACATCTTTATTCAAGTAGAGGACTGTTTGGATTAGGACAAAACCATTTATCTTTATTTCTCATCCTCCGTGGATCCTGCTTTTAGCGACTGAGGGTGTGAACGAATAATCGTTCTATATCTCGGGATCGAACAAAACAGCCCCGACCAGAAGTCAAAAGCCGAAAAAGAAGGAAGTGAAGCCATACATTCACTGGAAGGGATAGTGGGAATGAGATAGGGGCATACGTTGACTTGTCAACTTCTTTAACAATAAAAGACAAATGACTCTTCACATGTTTGGCAAACGACTCTCAAACAATAAAGAAAGATCTGTAATGATACCTACCGAAGCAGTGGCACGTAGTGCAGCATCATACGTCCCAGAGGGATTTGGTGATACTGACGCTCAGAGTAAGAATTGTTGTTAAACATTTTAAAATGCTGCATCTCATTTTTTCTACCCATATTGAGTTAGAACGAAAGTAGAATGGATGGGAACCACTAGGGTTAACATAGTGTGATTCAAATTTGTACTTGTAGCATCATAGTCTTTGCTACCTCAACAAGAACACGTCAAAGAACCATGATGTGATGCCCGTGAATGTCCACATCACCAACACTAAACACACCAGAAAGGCTTAAGGAGGTATGGCTGAACCTTAGAATACAGATTACCTGACTGGACAGGGACAAATGGACATGGAAATGTAAATTTCAAAATTAAGACATTGGTGAGGGGGCATTATTTTGTCCTTGTAAATCGAGATATACCACACAGCAGAAACACATTGCCTGACGATACCTACGATGAATCTTTGTCTAAATAATTACTCTTATAATTCAGAATCGCATGTGTTGTAACATCAATGGGTATATTCGAAATGGCCTTAAAAGTTAAAAGAAGTTAACTGTGTTTGGGGGTAAATGTTTCAACCACGATGTTACCACAACGTAGTTTCTTGACAGAACCAACGAGCTTCCCTCCATCTCTTTTGGATGAGAAAGGAAGACATTTACCCCAAAGATTTGTCTGACAAATATTGGAGTTCTGAATGTTGTGGCGATTTCATAATAAGGATGTGTATATGTAGTCGTTTACCAATTAGCTGTTTTTATATTATTTTGTTTCTTATCAAGAGATAGAAAATCCATAATATGGAGAGAAAGATTCAGTACCCCCTCTTTGGACCAGATACGAATCCTATTTGCCAGCTCCTTATTCATCTCCAATATATTACTAATAATATTAAATACAACATTATAACTATTCACTTACCCGCTTGAAGACTGGTTAGATCAAACGTATCAACATCCGGGTGATAAACAATGTCAGTAAACATGGTGGACGTTCCCATAATAAGAGTGCATCTAAAAGTATGATAATAGTCTCTGTTAAAAAAGTGTTTTAATAAAAAATCCAAGAAGACAGGGATCATTGACAAACCTAGATGTTTGTATGCTGAAGTCTAGCCAGAAGACAGGGATCGTTGACAAACATAGATGTTTGTATGCTGACGTCTAGCCAGAAGACAGGGATCATTGACAAACATAGATGTTTGTATGTTGACGTCTAGCCAGAAGACAGGGATCATTGACAAACATAGATGTTTGTATGCTGATTTCTAGCCAGAAGACAGGGATCATTGACAAACATAGATGTTTGTATGTTGACGTCTAGCCAGAACTCATGAATGACTGATGTGAATCTGGTTTTTCTGAAAGAGAGCTGAACGTCTGTAACAAAATGTTTCTTTGTTGGTGATTCTATTTAAACACGAAGACAAATTGTTGTTGTAATAAAGGTGAATAAAGGTTGTCTGAAAAAAAAAGAACAGTTACCATGACGACAAAAATAATAATAGATGTTATTTATAATTAGATTCTATATTCATGACAGTAGTATTCAGAGTGGAAAATAAAGAGTGTGTGATTGTGTTAAAGGTTAAACACTGGGTCAACCAAAATTAATATCAATGGTAAAAATAAGGAAGAGAGATCTAAACAGTAAAGATAGAGATGACAAAAGTGAAAACCATATGATTAAAACACCCCAAAGAATCCGTCTTGATATAAATATATATTAAAGACACACAACCAGTTTTAAAATAAACAGACTAAAAACACTTTAAGACAGTTAGATGTCTCTGATTCAATTTTTTATCTTTTTTATTTTCTGGCCTCACTAAAATAAAATAGTTCACTGAAAACAGTTGTTATTAAGTGTATAATTTACTGTTACTTTAATAAACATTAGATTAAAATGATACTTGTGTTGAAATGGAAGGAGAAACTGAGTCATTCGAATGAAACACATATTAAAATTTTGTCTACTTCGACCTTTATTTTTTTTAAACAACCATTCATAGTAAACATTTGTCACGTTTCAGCACCAATGATAAAGATGTTATAACACCACTAATCATACGTGTGGATGTTATTTCATCGTTAACAAATAACAGTCTGTAAAGATGAACAACAAAGATGTTTTATTTATGAACTTTACCTTTCTGTTTCAATGGCTTTCAATGTCGCCACAGGGTTAATAAAAGACGAAGGAAACACGGCTATTTTCTGGTGAATAATGGTTGCGATAACACCGCCAACATAACCAAACGAATGGAATAATGGAAATGGAACACAATCCACTAATTTCTGAGATAAAAAACCACATATAACTGTAACTGCTAAAGGATTTCCTATAACAAAGTCAGATAGTCCAATCTTTGTATCTGAGGTGTTTTTATATTAGACCATCTACAATTTTAAACTGATGTGTGTTCAAACTGAGATTTTATTCATAAACCAGCTGTAATAATATACTGAACGACTGCATAATATTTCTTAAAGAACACAAGAAACGGAAAGTTAACTGGAACAAATGTAGTTATGATAATCTTACGTTTAACCCAAAAATGTTTAACCAGAACAACTCTTTCCTGAATGAAGTATATAAGTATATTAATAATACAGTTCAGAACCACAGTTATAAAACCACTGATCGTAAAAGGACCAGACTAACCATTACTGACCAACTAAAGTTTACGTAGTGAGTTATAAAACCAGTGCGACTTATGTACCTTTATTGTCATTAGATAAAGTTTTGAACTAATAACAGTATATTAACTTGATAACTTATAGAATAGATTGAGATTACCATATCAACAACAATGTTTACAACAATGCTCACCACTCCTGGTATAACAGGATGGTTCTGAATGTGTAGTTTACAACAATACTCACCACTCCTGGTATAACAGGATGGTTCTGAATGTGTAGTTTACAACAATACATACCATTCCTAGTATAACAAGATGGTTGAGAAAGTGTAGTTTACAACAATACTCACCACTCCTGGTATAACAGGATGATTCTGAGTGTGTAGTTTACAACAATACTCACCACTCCTGGTATAACAGGATGATTCTGAGTGTGTGGTTTATAACAATACTCACCACTCCTGGTATAACAGGATGATTCTGAGTGTGTGGTTTACAACAATACTCACCACTCCTGGTATAACAGGATGGTTGAGAAAGTGTAGTTTACAACAATACTCACCACTCCTGGTATAACAGGATGGTTCTGAATGTGTAGTTTACAACAATACATACCATTCCTAGTATAACAAGATGGTTGAGAAAGTGTAGTTTACAACAATACTCACCACTCCTGGTATAACAGGATGATTCTGAGTGTGTAGTTTACAACAATACTCACCACTCCTGGTATAACAGGATGATTCTGAGTGTGTAGTTTACAACAATACTCACCACTCCTGGTATAACAGGATGGTTCTGAATGTGTAGTTTACAACAATACTCACCACTCTTGGTATAACAGGATGGTTCTGAATGTGCAGTTTACAACAATACATACCATTCCTAGTATAACAAGATGGTTGAGAAAGTGTAGTTTACAACAATACTCACCACTCCTGGTATAACAGGATAATTCTGAGTGTGTAGTTTACAACAATACTCACCACTCCTGGTATAACAGGATGGTTCTGAATGTGTAGTTTACAACAATACATACCATTCCTAGTGTAACAAGATGGTTGAGAAAGTGTAGTTTACAACAATACTCACCACTCCTGGTATAACAGGATGGTTCTGAATGTGTAGTTTACAACAATACTCACCACTCTTGGTATAACAGGATGGTTCTGAATGTGCAGTTTACAACAATACATACCATTCCTAGTATAACAAGATGGTTGAGAAAGTGTAGTTTACAACAATACTCACCACTCCTGGTATAACAGGATAATTCTGAGTGTGTAGTTTACAACAATACTCACCACTCCTGGTATAACAGGATGGTTCTGAATGTGTAGTTTACAACAATACATACCATTCCTAGTGTAACAAGATGGTTGAGAAAGTGTAGTTTACAACAATATTCACCACTCCTGGTATAACAGGATAATTCTGAGTGTGTAGTTTACAACAATACTCACCACTCCTGGTATAACAGGATAATTCTGAGTGTGTAGTTTACAACAATACTCACCACTCCTGGTATAACAGGATGATTCTGAGTGTAGTTTACAACAATACTCACCACTCCTGGTATAACAGGATGGTTCTGAATGTGTAGTTTACAACAATACATACCATTCCTGGTATAATAGGACTATTGAGAAGGTGGAGTTTACAACAACACTCACCAATCCTGGTATTATAACTCTGGTGGTAAAGGCAATCACATTGTTGATCAAATGAAAATGAGAAAACGCTGCAGGCTTGGGTTTACCCGAGGTTCCCTGAAAAGAACACACTTCTGTTAGTTCGAAAGCGCAGACAGTAGTCAAGACTGTAGTTATTCTTTGAATGTCTCTTTTTTCTATAATAGCCCGATACTGAAAGTCTGAGAAACGTATATTTCTGTTATTAAGGAATGTAATACGAAATATCTGTTTTTCAATTGGGTTTAACAAACAACTCCTACCGATATAAATTCAATATTAGCTGGATCGTCAAACTGAATCTTGGAGTCCAGCTTCTTCACTTCTCGCAGTTTCTCGTTTCCTGCGGCACGTAGAATATCGTCAAACTTGAAAACTCCGCTAAATTGATAATAAATTTAATAGTTACTGATAGAGTATCGTAAGGCGTGCGACTAGTAATCCGAGGGTCGCGGGTTTGAGCCCGCGTTGCGCCAAACGTGTTCTCCCTCCAAGCCGTGAGGGCGTTATAATGTTACGGTCAGTCCCACTATTTGTTGGTAAAAGAGTAGCCCAAGAGTTGGCGGTGGGCGGTGATGACTAGCTGCCTTCCCTCTAGTATTATAATGTTAAATTAGGGACGGCTCGGTGCAGTGGGCTAACAACCTACTCACTTAAATACTTGTTGAAGAATCCGCAAGCGATTGCGGCCTTATGTTCCTTGATGGAATCTAATGGTGATAACTAACTAACTAATAGAGTATGAATTGTGTTAAGTGTATTATTAAGATTAATAAATACGGTAATAAAACCATATGTTTTTATTATCTATTTTATGTACCGATATTTATATCTTTATTACGATCATTCGGTTTTTCTTTTAAAATAAATATTTTCACATCCTGACAAAAGTATAGAACATCCAAAACTCAGTTATGATGTGGTCAAGTTGTTTGGTCACTTACGGAAAGTCCTTCTTTGTCAACATGACAACAGTGTGTAAATCTGGACATCTGAAACAGAACAAACAATGAATATGGACATTAGTGTATTACATCAAGGTTATGATGTTAGTAAATATTAAATATATCACTGACTTCATATAATACGTAAGTCCAGGATATACCAACAATCAGTATTTCAAAAAAAAATATTTAGAAAATAAATAAAACAATGTTTGTGTGACAGAGATGCGTTCAAACAATGTAAAACGTCTATAACAATATTTATAACATATTACATTTAACCTCGCCTGATTTAACATTATAATCTATATTGTACTGTACCTTACCTTCTACTTTTAATCTGGCCTGGTTTAGATGATATAACCTCTGGTACAACAGAACACAACTGTTGGTAGTAAGCTTGTTTTCTGAAAGACTCTCCAGCAATCAGTGCTTTACAAGAGGTCTAGAAAGGTAGAACACTTTGTTCATCTCTTCAGGTGTTTTAATTTTATTCATAAAACGTAGTTGAATTCAGTAAAATGTTGTAAAGAACGTAGAAAGTTAATATAGTAGTTTATTAGTAAACAAAGTGAACATATCCACACAAATATATCCTGAGTTGTTTTCTTTAAATCAACGATATCAGTTGTGATATTCATGATGAACTGTTTACATAACTATGTATTCTTATTTAAAAAATCAGTTACGTTAATCAAATAAAAAGTGCATATTTATCTCTTCTTTCTAGCATGTGCTTCACGTGACACTTTAAGAAAGTGTCAAACAAAGTTTCCAGTATTTGGGTGTCGTGAATTCTGCTGTGTGGTGAAATAAAGTGAATAGTATTCTGAGTTTATTATTTAATTAAAAAATAGCCCTTTCTCTTCACGATGCAATACAAGGCACATTAAAATATGCCGATATCAAATATATATTCCCGACATCAGCAGAAAAATAACCAACATTTGGCAAAAAACTACTAACAAAATATGACATTCCAGTTCATACCGAATTTATTCAAAAACCAGGCACAAAACTGAGGTCTATACTATGTAAAAACTACACTGACAAACACCACACCAACATTATTTATAAAATACAATGTGATAACTGCCACGACTTCTATATTGGAGAAACAAGTAGAAAAATAGAAACCAGATTCAAAGAACATAAAAAGTCACCTTCACACGTTTTCGAACACTGCAAGTCAAATAAACACAACATAATCAGAGAAAACACTCAAATACTAAATAAAGAAACAAACATAAACAAACACAAAATTAAAGAAGCCTTACTTATACAACAACTCAAGCCCAAAATATACCAATAAAAAGGAACACCTTCATACCTATGTTAAAAAATAATATAATAAATAATATAAAATTATATATTCAAACATCTAACAATGCCCTCTACATTCCGACACTCAGTTACATACAACCACTTTCAAACATGTGGTCAGCTTTCGGTCAGTTACCTCTTTCTTTCTTTATGAACGTGACGATGACCGCAGAAGGTCGAAACGTTGTTCGCTCCTCTTCGTAAAATATTTTCTCAACCCAAACCAGCCGTTTTTACACATATATATATATTTCCCTACAAGTGGGTTTTCTCTACATCACAGAATAAGTAGCAAAGCTGATTAATGTCCCAGAGTTAATATCCATAAAATACGACCTTTTCAGTGTGATACCTGTTGGTCGTTCTATTAGCCAAAAATGGCCGTTATGACCTCCAGATAACCTCATAGACCATGATTACGTAGCCACATTTTTAAAACTATAAATTCCAAACTAGGGATAATAATATAAATTTCTGTGGGAAGTAACGTGGGCTTATATATAAAGAAAACTGTCGAATCACGAGCTAGTTTCGAGAAAGTGGTTTAGAATCACAATTTACAAAAACCTTTCTGAATAATTTTAAATATATTCAAAAATAATCAGAAATTCTTTTCACAAACTAATATTATACACTGTCATCATCTGTGACCATAAATACTGCATATCATCTTTTATAGCTATTTTAACACGTTGTTCACACGTCACTTGATATCTTTGGTTTTATTTAAAGTTCTTATCAACCATAGTTGTAACGACTTTTTTCAGTTTTTATACCAAACAAAGTGTAATAGTTTACCCTGTTTAAGCAGTATTCTAGTTCAGAAGGCATGAAGGCAGGGTTGATGTTGACCTGGAAAAGAAAACGTAACACACAAAACTAATGTTAACTATTATTAGTGTGATAACGATTGTTGATGTTAATATTGTAGCACACAACATACAAAAGTAAGTTTATGTTAACAAATCCATAAGTATATGTTTAAATTAAATTAGTTGTTATTTGTTGTTGTTTTGAATGAAGCACAAAGCTACACAATGGGCTATCTATGCTCTGCCCACCACGGGTATCTAAACCCGGATTTTAGCTTGTAAGTCCGCAGACATACCGCTGAGCCACTGGGGGGGGGGACAATGAAATTAGTACACGTTACAGAAGAAACACATTTACTCTATATTTCATATTTAAAATTTAAATACATATGTCCCGCATTTCTGAAGATATAGATATTTCAAGATATGATTTTGGTTAAAGATGATATCAAATATCCTTACTAGTATCAGTCCAGCTTTAGCTGCAGCCAGCTGAGTTAGAACCCACTCATAACAGTTGGTGCTCCAAACTGCCAGACGTTCTCCAGGTCTCAGTCCAAGCTCCAAGAAACTTGCTGCCAGCTGATCAGTCTGTGGTACAAAAAATGGAACTTAAGAATTTACAGGTGTAAAGAATTTTGTTTAAAGTACAGAAAACTAACATTACGAGACCCAGTAAATATAACAACACATGAACCAGTACATCTAACAACAAGGGAATCAGTAAATACACAGGTACAGTTATATATAACAACACATGAACCAGTACATCTAACAACAAGGGAATCAGTAAATACACAGGTACAGTTATATATAACAACACATGAACCAGTACATCTAACAACAAGGGAATCAGTAAATACACAGGTACAGTTATATATAACAACACATGAAGCAGTACATCTAACAACAAGGGAATCAGTAAATACACAGGTACAGTTATATATAACAACACATGAACCAGTACATCTAACAACAAGGGAATCAGTAAATACACAGGTACAGTTATATATAACAACACATGAAGCAGTACATCTAACAACAAGGGAATCAGTAAATACACAGGTACAGTTATATATAACAACACATGAACCAGTACATCTAACAACAAGGGAATCAGTAAATACACAGGTACAGTTATATATAACAACACATGAAGCAGTACATCTAACAACAAGGGAATCAGTAAATACACAGGTACAGTTATATATAACAACACATGAACCAGTACATCTAACAACAAGTGAATCAGTAAATACACAGGTACAGTTATATATAACAACACATGAACCAGTACATCTAATAACAAGTGAATCAGTAGATACACAGGTACAGTTATATATAACAACACATGAACCAGTACATCTAACAACAAGTGAATCAGTAAATACACAGGTACAGTTATATATAACAACACATGAACCAGTACATCTAACAACAAGTGAATCAGTAAATACACAGGTACAGTTATATATAACAACACATGAACCAGTACACCTAACAACAAGTGAATCAGTAAATACACAGGTACAGTTATATATAACAACACATAAACCAGTACATCTACAGCTGCAGTATATCTAACTACATATGAACCAATAGAGAGAGATACAGGTATAGTGTATCTAACAAAACATGAACCAGTAAAGATACAGGTTCTGTGTATCTAACAACACATGAACCAGTACATCTAACAACAAGTAAATCAGTAAATATACAAGTACAGTTATATATAACAACAGATGAACCAGTAACTCTAACAACAAAGGAATCAGTAAATACACAGGTACAGTTATATATAACAACACATGAACCAGTACATCTAACAACAAGTGAATCAGTAAATACACAGGTACAGTTATATATAACAACACATGAACCAGTACATCTACAGCTGCAGTGTATCTAACTACATATGAATCAATAGAGAGAGATACAGGTATAGTGTATCTAACAAAACATGTACCAGTAAAGATACAGGTTCTGTGTATCTAACAACACATGAACCAGTACATTTATAGCAATAGTACATCCAACTACACATAAACCAGTAAAGATACAGGTACAATATATCTAACAATACATGAACCAGTACATCCATAAGTACAGTATACCTAACAACACATAAATCGGTACAGCTACAGTATGTCTTACAACATGTGAACCAGTACAGACACAGGTACAGTATACATAACAACGTACAAACCAGTAAATATATAGAAACATTATATCTAATTACACATGAACCAGTAAAGATACAAGTAGAGTATACATAACAACGTATAAACCAGTAAATATATAGAAACATTATATCTAATTACACATGAAGCAGTACAGACACAGGTACAGTATACATAACAACGTATAAACCAGTAAATATACAGAAACATTATATCTAATTACACATGAACCAGTACAGATACAAGTAGAGTATACATAACAACGTATAAACCAGTAAATATATAGAAACATTATATCTAATTACACATGAACCAGTACAGATAAAGGTA
This sequence comes from Carcinoscorpius rotundicauda, assembly GCA_011833715.1. NCBI lineage: Eukaryota > Metazoa > Arthropoda > Merostomata > Xiphosura > Limulidae > Carcinoscorpius > Carcinoscorpius rotundicauda. The sequence continues at coordinate 96,547,486 of CM022395.1, forward strand.
CAGTATACATAACAACGTATAAACCAGTAAATATACAGAAACATTATATTTAATTACACATGAACCAGTACAGATACAGGCACAGTATACATACCAACGTATAAACCAGTAAATATATGGAAACATTATATCTAATTACACATGAACCAGTACAGATAAAGGTACAGTATACATAACAACGTATAAACCAGTAAATATACAGAAACATTATATTTAATTACACATGAACCAGTACAGATACAGGCACAGTATACATAACAACGTATAAACCAGTAAATATATGGAAACATTATATCTAATTACACATGAACCAGTACAGATAAAGGTACAGTATACATAACAACGTATAAACCAGTAAATATACAGAAACATTATATTTAATTACACATGAACCAGTACAGATACAGGCACAGTATACATAACAACGTATAAACCAGTAAATATACAGAAACATTATATCTAATTACACATGAACCAGTACAGATACAAGTACAGTATACATAACAACGTATAAACCAATAAATATACAGAAATATTATATCTAATTACACATGAACCAGTACAGATACAAGTAGAGTATACATAACAACGTATAAACCAGTAAATATATAGAAACATTATATCTAATTACACATGAACCAGTACAGATACAAGTACAGTATACATAACAACGTACAAACCAGTAAATATATAGAAACATTATATCTAATTACACATGAACCAGTACAGATAAAGTACAGTATACATAACAACGTATGAACCAGTAAATATATAGAAACATTATATCTAATTACACATAAACCAGTACAGATACAGGTACAGTATACATAACAACGTATGAACCAGTAAATATATAGAAACATTATATCTATATACACATGAACCAGTACAGACACAGGTACAGTATACATAACAACGTATGAACCAGTAAATATATAGAAACATTATATCTAATTACACATGAACCAGTACAGATAAAGTACAGTATACATAACAACGTATGAACCAGTAAATATATGGAAACATTATATCTAATTACACATGAACCAGTACAGACACAGGTACAGTATACATAACAACGTATAAACCAGTAAATATTATAGAAACATTATATCTAATTACACATGAACCAGTACAGACACAGGTACAGTATACATAACAACGTATGAACCAGTAAATATACAGAAACATTATATCTAATTACACATGAACCAGTACAGACACAGGTACAGTGTATCTAACAGCACGTGGACCATTACCAATACACTAGAGCAGGGGTGGCCATATTTGCTTAACGTAAGAGCCACATGCGATAAACTTCAGATCTTTTAAAGCCATAAGACACGAACAAATATTAAACACGCGTTTGTCATTGTTTCATGTGCATTTTGTACACATATTTTATATAAATATTAAGAAATACATGTATGTAATAATAATTATTCATGTATGTAGTTTGTAAACTGTTAATCTGTATTAGTTTCAATAGTTACAAAGTACATATATATATATATATACATATACCAAATGTTTTTAAAATCCTGGCTGATTATTGTTTTAACTATATTGAGCGTATTTAATACAGTTATGGATTATGGAAACATCTAAGAAAAATGTACAAGTTTGCATTTTATTAAATGAGACTACCAAAAATAAAAATAAAAGGGGTAAAAAACCGGATATTTTTAATGATATTTGTCCAAGTAAATATCTTGTCAAAACATAAAGAAAAACATGTAAAACAATAAAATGTAAGTTATTTTAATCAGATACCACCTTACAAAATTTTAGTCATAATATTTTTCTCACACAAACAGACATTGATACTATTATCAGGTTATTCACTGCTGGTATAAGTCTTGTGAGTTTCCATCTTGGTTGTGAGTTGTTGAAATTCCGGTTGATATGTTGTCAAGGCTGTACAGATTAGCTCCATCGTGGGTTAATTTGTAAGTATTGCACAATGCTTCAACTTCACAAACTTCATTACAGAGTACAGCAATTCACAGTAGTATGTTGTGCTGAAAATTCAGATGAGTCACACTTGTTTTCTTCACTTCAGAATATTTTGTTTGTGAAACTTGCTTCCAGAACTCAGTTGTACAATGGAATTTGTGGATCATCTTTTAACCCAGGTCCTCCTGCAGTTCTATTAGTTCCATTTCCACAACAGATGATTCTGTAACCAGAGGTTCAAGAATTGGACAACCATCATTGATCACATCAACCCTGAATGTTTTTACAAGAAAGGTGAAGCAAGGCTTCATTTTCTGCAAGTCCACAAACCTGTCTTGAAAATTATCAAGGAGTCCTTGTAATTTATCTTTGTATTCTTCCAATTTGTGGCTTCTTTATTTCAATATAAAGGAATGTATTTACTCTCCTTTTGAGAATCTTGGAAAATATTTTTACTTTCCTTGGAAAAGTAACTGAAGTTTCTTGACAATATGTTTTTTTAAAAATGTCGTATTTTATTTTGAAAGCTGAAAATTGTCTAACTAAGATCAGAAACAATCTTTTCCTTCCCCTGGAGTATTAAATTGAGAGTTAGTGTATGAATCTCTAGTGTTCGCTCTTCTATGTAAAATATTTTCTCAACCCAAACGAGCCGTTTTTGCATATAAAGTGTATGACTCATTATATCGGTAAGGAACATTAGATCTTGCATCCATTTATAATATTTTTTTTCTTGAAGAAAAGTAAATAATAGGCTCCAGTAGATCCACAAACCTATTTAAGACATTGCTGGTTGACAACCATCATATAGTGCAAGAGACATCACTGGGTTTATCTTCAAGTTCCAGTTCTTTAATAAAAGTTTTGAACTCTCAGTAGATCTTCCCATTTAAATGTATGAAATTGACAGTTTCAAGAACAAATTTCATAGTATCTTCTTACTTGAAGTATCTGGCTTCCTGGTGTTAATGGTGAATAATGCAATGAACAGGAAGAAACTCTGCAAAGCTGGGATCATTTCATAAGTGCAATTAATCCTGCATTTTTCCCCACCATTGCAGGTTCTTCACCTGTTGCAACACTGACCAGTTTATCCAGTAGAATATCAGCATGTGTAAGGTTCTGTGAAGTGCATGTTTAATGTCAACATTACAGCTGTTTGCTTTAGTGTCACTAAGCTCAACATTTCTTCTTTCACACGTACATCAGAGGAAACATAACAAATAAACACCACCAGTTGTGGGTTGTCTGTAGGTTCATCAAGGTGTAAGCTGAATATAAGGGAATTCTTTAAATCACTTTGCCTGCAACATCAGTACTGATCTGAGTGATACGTCTCTCTGTAGTGTGACGTGAAGCTACTGGCTGTGCTATTAGTTGCCGAAGTTTTGCGTTATTTAGATCTAACACTGCAACAACTTCAGTTATATTCTTTTTAATGAATTCACCGTTAAAATATAAACGTTTAGCCCGAGCAATATTTCATGATATAACAAAACTAGCTGCAGTTGTTGTATCAGCTTCCTTACTAAACGTTGTTAACAGTGTCTGCTGTTTATTTAGTGATGATTTTAACACAGTTAGCTTTTATTCCGTAATTCTGATTTAGATGGACAATCAGACGAAAAGTTTTTTTGTGATTTGTGTCACAGTGGCGTTTTAAGTTATTGGCCTTGTAATGACTGAGTAACGCATTGCAGATGAAACACAAAGGTTTATCTCCTTTAATGATGAATGTAAAATCTTCCATCCACTTTAGCTTAAAGTTTTTGCTTTTATCTTCATACTTTCCTTTCTTGCAATTTTATGACACCATCTTACTTCACAAAATGTTCACAGATACTTCTAAAAAATTAAAGTGAAAAGAAACAATAAGCTCCAACATGCGCAACGCAACCAAACTGTGCAGCGCCCACTATCACACCAACACTCCACTAATATCATTGTCCGCAACACAGCCACACACGCCACAGTCATGCGATCGCAAGCCACGTCCACTAAAACAAGCATTGTGAGCATCGGCTTGAACGATTACTGATTCTTCAGCACAATTCCTCTGTAATTCTTGCTGATCCGAAATTTCTTTAATCCTCATTCAAATCTAGCATTAAAATTAGGATTTAATTTCTTAAACATATTTACTCACAATGAACATTAAACTTACGTTTTAATCCACTGGGTACTCAGTTTATACCTGGTAAATAATTATAAAACATTTTTATTTGCCTTTTACATTAATTGTAACGCAAAAAGTAGCTCGACCAGCATAAATCTGCGAACCGCACATTATATTAAAAAGAATCATGGTTTGGCCACCCCTGTAATGAAGTATATCCAACAATACATGTACAAATAGATAAACATAAACAATATACTTATAAATCATGAACAAATACATCCAAGTAAGAATTAGGTTTAGTGTATTTAAAAAAATACAATACCAATAAATTTACAACTTGTGTGTTAAGATGTTAGTCTTAGAATACTCTGTGAATACATAACCAATATTTACACGTCATGTAACAAGACGTGAGGTTTAGAATACTCTGTAAATACATAACCAATATTTACAAGTCATGTAATAAGACGTGAGGTTTAGAATACTCTGTAAATACATAACCAATATTTACAAGTCATGTAACAAGACGTGAAGTTTAGAATATTCTGTGAATACATTAATAACACATTCAGTGTGATACAGTTGGATGTTAGAATTATAATATTCTGTAAATACGTCACCAAGTAACGTACTTCGTGATTAGTCTCCAGAAAGGTGCGACGAACATCCTGATGACAGAAAACGAAAGCTGATTGGTCACCATTTTTCTCAGATACTTTGTTTAAAGCTTGTCCAATAGTAGATCCGATAAGAACGCTGTCTCCGTGACCATAATTATAGCTAATTTTAAACTTTTCTGGATTGGTTGCTAGGAGTCTGGAAACAACAGAAATATTTATGAATAAAACAACATTTTCTAAGAATTATTAGCATAATATGCTGTGTAATAATCTAATAAAATAAAGCTCGGTTGCGTTGTGATGGTGACCAGCACGTATATTGTTTGACACGATAAGAGTATAACTTGTCTTGTAAACACTTCTGAACAGGAACCTATCATGACCTGGACATACGAACAAGTGTTTTTAATGTCTATAAATGATGAAATAAAATTACCACCGAATCTTCCTTTATTGTGTCATATATTTATAGTAAGTCAGTAGACTTGAAAACTATACTTGTGGTAGTGTATTCATATGCTAAGTCCATACACTTCACAGATATGTTGGTGGTTTCACAGAAAGGTTTCTGGTAATATATTTATAAAGTACATTCTCAAAGACTGGAATTTTTAACCTCAGTGTCAACTTCTAAGTACTGGTTAAAAACCTCGATATAACCTTCAGGCCTCCACCACCACAAGAACTTTGTACCCAACAAAAGGATTAAGGTCACATTTACAACACATTAGCAGCTGAAATCATCTTTTGCTGTGAAAGTGTTATTCGTGCTACCATTGTAGCAATCAGTGTGGCTCCAACCTTTGTGTAAGTAGAACGTGAAATCATTTTTTGTTGGGCGCACTTCTGTTTTCATACTTCACGTGTTTTGATTTTGTATCATGATATATTATCAGTAAGCAACAAATAAAAAGTGACACTCGAGAAAAACCAACATTAGGTTTAGAACCGCAACTCTATTATTGGGAAGAAATCTTTACTTTATGTAACAGGCCCGGCATGGACAAGAATGTTAAGACGTTCGACTCCCGGTCGCACCAAACATGCTCGCACTTTCAGCCGTGGGGCGTTATAATCTGACGGTCAATCCCACTATTCGTTAATTAAAGAGTTGGCGGTGGGTGGTAATGACTAGCTGCCTTCCCTCTAGTCTTACACTGCTAAATTAGGGACGGCTAGCGCAGATAGCCCTCGAGTAGCTTTGCGCGAAATTCAATAAACAAAACTTTGCATAACTAACCAGATTATGCATATTTTTTTCTTGAACTAGGATGTGCTAAGCTTGTTTCCTATTACGCTATTTCTGCACTATTTTTAAGGTGGCTTTGTTTTATTATCTTATTATTTGTTTTATTAATCTTATTATTTGTTTTATTATCTTATTATTTGTTTTAGTAGTTTAAGGTAATATATTCACGGGATAAATTTTCACCCTCCAGTTTATTATTTCAAGTTTGACGAAGAATGTAAGTGTTTGGATTGTGTCTTCAGGACAGTTGATTCGGCTTAAATACATACAGTTCGATGATTATAATGCAGTACATTATACATTAATACACAGACACAGTACGATAGTTATAATACAATACATTATATCATAGAACACATACACACAGTATGATAATTCTAATACAGTACATTATATCATAATACACATACACAGTTTGATACTTATATTCCAGTATATTATACCTTATTAGAACAGTTTATGGTATTATATTCACGTGGTATTTTCTGAGTTTCACAGAATGCTTTCAAAATGTATTTACGCAATAAATTTTGACCCACGAGTTTATAATTTAAATTTTCATGAAGAAAGTAAGTTTTTGGATTGTTTCTTCAGAACAGTTGATTGGACTTACAGCTCATTGGTGTTCGATAACTAAAGATATATCAGTATGTGATTGGACACTAACTGAGGTGAATGTGGGTCATAATGTTTAACTTCAGTGTCTTCTTGTACTCACACTGAGTTAATATCAGTGATCTATACGCAGCATCCGACCCACCACAACAAACACTTTGAACCAACAAAAGAATTAAGGACACTATCCTAACACGTTCACAACTGAAATTGCGAGCCACCGTTAACCACATCGTACCTCAGCAGTGGACACACTGACCACTAGTTTTGGCTCAGGGTGAATGTTTTTAATAATTCTTATCTGTATATTAATTATATGTATGTTCAGTGTAAGTGGTACGTAATATATATTACATAATATTACATTTAAATACCAGTATATATATGAATAAAACCCTTGATATAAGTCTTTAAAAATAACAAAAATATACAATAGAATTCTTCATATTTATAAATAAACAGATACACTCGGAGTTAATATGTATGTAAACACAATCCACACCGAAAGTGTTACTATATATAAACCACAACACACTGATGCAGGTGTTAAATAACCATTAACTATTGATTAATGAGGTCCGTTTACACTGTGACAGATAATTAAAACCTATAAACGTAATATTACATCTAAATATTCATATCCATGTAACACAACGCTTCTTATAAGACTTTAAAACAATTATAAATGAGGCGATACATGATAATCCTACACATGGAATTATGTTATCCGTATCTGTACAACACAACACATATAAAAATGTTTATATTTGTGTAAATAAAACATTCTGGAAGTGTTGGTATCTACCTAACACAACATACAACAAAAGTTTTAATATCTATATAAACACAACACACACTCGAATAATTAATATCTATCTGAACAAAAAACGGAAATGTTGGTATCTATAAAACACAACATACAATAAAAGTGTCAGTACCTATATGAGCACAACACACACTAGAAACGTTAACACCTATATATACAGCCCACGTCAACACAACACATCACCTACTTACTTACCTGTACATTGGAGTTCCTACAGCTCCAGAGTACCAAGAAACGATAGTTTTTGTGATAGATCGTAACGTAAACATTTCAAACTGTGAGATAATGACAAACCAGACACGAAGGGTTTGATTGTTTTATAGTTCAGTTTCTGGTCTATTTAATGACGTAGCCAGCCATAATCCTATTGGATGTTGTTGTCTTCTAAACACTATCTATTCGTTTGTCTCTCTTATATCTGCTCCACAATGTAGTTCACTATAATTCCTATTTTTATTAATAAACAGTCCGTTTTATAAAAGCAGGTACAAAGCTGGTTTAAGTAGTCAAAGTTACGAACAGTGTTAACTTGTATATTTTACTCCAAATACACATGAATAGTGTGATACTTATCCTATACCACATTATATCATAATACACATATCAGTTTAATAGTTACACTCTAGTACATTATATAACATTTAACACACACAGTACAATACATATACCAAAGTACATTATACCATAATAACGTACACACTAAAATACTTACACTCCAGTACGTATATCATAATACACAGAAATGGTATGATACTTATAATCTAGTACATTATATCATAATACACATACACTGTATGGTAGTAATACTCTAGCACATTTTATCATAAAACACATACACAGTATAATAATAATGCTCTAGTACATTATATATTAATACACATACAGAGTATGACACTTTTATTCAGTACATTATATGTTAATACACATACAGAGTATGACAGTTTTATTCAGTACATTATATATTAATACACAGTGTATGACAGTTTTATTCAGTACATTATATGTTAATACACATACAGAGTATGACAGTTTTATTCAGTACATATGTTAATACACATACAGAGTATGACAGTTTTATTCAGTACATTATATGTTAATACACATACAGAGTATGACAGTTTTATTCAGTACATTATATGTTAATACACATACAGAGTATTACAGTTTTATTCAGTACATTATATATTAATACACATACAAAGTATGACAGTTTTATTCAGTACATTATATGTTAATACACATACAGAGTATGACAGTTTTATTCAGTACATTATATGTTAATACACATACAGAGTATGACACTTTTATTCAGTACATTATATGTTAATACACATAGAGAGTATTACAGTTTTATTCAGTACATTATATGTTAATACACATAGAGAGTATTACAGTTTTATTCAGTACATTATATGTTAATACACAGAGTATGACAGTTTTATTCAGTACATTATATATTAATACACATACAGAGTATTACAGTTTTATTCAGTACATTATATGTTAATACACATACAGAGTATGACAGTTTTATTCAGTACATTATATGTTAATACACATACAGAGTATGACAGTTTTATTCAGTACATTATATGTTAATACACATACAGAGTATGACAGTTTTATTCAGTACATTATACCAGCACATACATTCAAATGTTAATTTATATCAAACACAAGACACAATAGAATTCTTAATATCTACATAAATACAACACACATTCGAAATACAAGCGCAACGTAGACTTGATGTATTAAAATCTAGGTAAAGATAACACACGTTTTAAGTGTTAATATCTACGCAAGCACGGGTCACGCCGAAAGTGTTGCTATCTATAATCCACAACACAGTGATGCAGGTATTAAACAATCGTTATCTATTGATTAATAACGTCCGTTTACACTGTGACAGATAATTAAAACCTATAAACTTAATACTACATCTAATTATTGATATCCATGTAATACAACGCTTTGTTTTTTAAATAATAATTTTGTTAGTTTAATCAAAATAATTACATTTCAACTGATTTTCAATGTGAAAATTAATGAGTGCTCAATGAGTATCTTAGCTCTGCCTCTAAATTTATGTCGGTAAGCCGACATCTGTATTTAGACTTGAGAAAATCTAGCTTAGAAAATGTTGACTCAGAAACTATTCAACGTTGCAAAATGCATGAAATCATTCTTTTGTTATTGTTCCACATGGAGGTTTAGCTTCAATTGAAATTCATGAATCTTGTGATTGTTCGTTTATTATTTTAGCTCTTCCCTGAAGCTTCGTATTCAAATCATTCAAGTGAGCCATCATGTCGCACAGAAAGTGCACATCACACTGTCATGACAAAGTTTCAATTTTAGGGAAATTTTAAATCTTATCTTTTTCAACAAGATGCTCTTTTGTTTGAGGAAATAAGGAAGTAAATCGTTCCAAGACGTTTCCTCTATTTAACCATCTTACATTTACAAAATCGTTAAACTCATCAAAATTAAAGTCACTGCTTTTCTTCAAAGACTCAACAAATTGTTGATGGATGAGAGAGCTTCCACTTCTAATATAATTCACAATTTTCACAGCAATGTCCATCAAACGTTTCAATTCATCACTTTTAGACATCTGAACACATAAATTTTCCTGATGCAAAATACAATTGAAAGATGGCAGCGTGGACTTCACATTATTTTCAGTTAAATGCTGCTTTAAAAGAGAAATAAATCCTAACGAAGTTTATTTTAATCCAGATTGAGTTTTTTATTGACACTTCAAGAAATTCATCAAAGCTGTTTTTTCCACATGTTTGATCTCGTAATCCACAAACGCCAAACATTTCTTCCTTCACTTGAAGACCTGAAGTTACATATCGAACTCAAAATATCAACTGAGTAGTGTCACTAACATCTGTTGACTCATCTAGTGCTAAAAAATACAAACAGTCTTTTAGTTGTTCAAATAACTGAATTTTTATGTCTTTCGCTAACTCTATCATTCTGTGGACAATTGTTCTTCGACTTAATTGCAAATTATTCACCTTTTAAAGAATATCATATTTTATTTATGATATAATAATACTCAAACAGAGTTTCAATGACTACAATCAATATTTCCTTTACCAGTTCGGCATCAGAAAATGAATTTTTGAGGTAGAATCCAAGTTATTTTATAGTTAGATAATGTAACTAGTTCTATCGATAATAAAAAAATATTTCACGCCTTCATTCAGTTGCGCTTTCGACGGCTAATTTTATTCCTACGATTTTTGCTATCAACTGGAAATTTTACAACAATTTTTTTGGGAAAATTGTTAAAGTTTTGCTTAATATTGTACACTTTATTATTCCTTAAAACGTTGTTACACAAAAGATACACTATCGAATTATTTACTTCAATCACTACAAATTTCAACTTTCATTAAATTTTCGTTTCACGTTTTTCAAGTCACGCATCGTTCTCCCTTCGTCACTCATGACAGAATAAATTAAACTGTCTTTATTTTCTGAGTGTTCACCATTATCTGGATTCTTTTGTTTTATAATTGTACACTTATCCCTATTATGGGATTAAAACAAAATATATCTAAACACTTGAAAGTTGCACAATAAAAACATGTTTGCAAGCACATGCAAATAACGCTTATTCGAAAACAAACATGTAAACCAGACTGACGTTACAAAATAGGCGGAGACTGGGGCAATGAAGAAGCGCGCGGCGTTAGAGATGACGTAAGGCAGTGCAATTGCTGATTGCCAAATTTTCGAAAAAATAAATGATGGGAAAAGTTGATTCCTAAACTCGAGCAGGTCACAGTTGTGCTATACACTGGCCACATAGAGCAGGTCACAGTTGTGCCATACACTGGCCACATAGAGCAGGTCACAATTGTGCTATACACTGGCCACATAGAGCAGGTCACAGTTGTGCTATACACTGGCCACATAGAGTTACCTATCACTGCTTCAAGATTTACTTACGTGAATATGTCAGAATAATTAATAATTCCGGTAGAACTCAAAATCTATTTTGTAGATTAAATCTGGTGAAATTTCTCCAATGATCATGATTTTTTTTAAATACTGAGTTAAAGGAAAACAAGTTCTACTTTACTTGGGTATGTATATACTTGGGTATTTTGATGAAATAAAAACATATGAGTGACTGTTGAAGTTTGTTTTGAATTTCGTACAAAGCAACACGAGTCTGCGCTAGCCGTCCCTAAGTTAGCGGTGTACGACTAGATTGAACGCTACAAGTCATCACAACCTACTGCCAACTCTTGGACTACTCTTTTACCATCAAATAGTAGGATTGGCTGCAACTGTATAACGTCCCCACCGCTGAAAGGGCGAGTATGCTTAGTGTGACAGGGATTAGAATCCGCGACTTCGGATGAAGAACGAAGTACCTTAACCACTTGGCCATGCCGGGGCATGACTGACTGTATAAATCTAAAAAACTACGGGAAAATATAAAAAAAAAATATATTTGCTTTTTTTACTTTATAAGCAATTATATTTTTTAGGAGTAGTAACACAGAAATTCACAAAATGTTCTGGTGTTATGAATTATTTAGATTTCTATTGATTACTTCAATGACCACAACTCAACTTGTTTTACACATGAACATTGGTAATGACCATTGAGTCCTCAGAATTACTAGAAATAAAACATAACATAAAAGTAGCAACATCAGTAGTATCCACCTTCCTTCTAGTCTTACACTGCTAAATTAGAGACAGCTAGCACAGATAGCCCTCGAGTAGCTTTGTGCGAAATTCAAAACAACAAAACAAACGGACAAATCAATCCTTGTCAGTCATATGAGATGTAATCTGATGCTTTAACCAATGAATAAATGCTTTGTCTTGAGCTCGAGCTAATTAGTTAGAGATATATACTTAAAACAAATTGTAACGTGATATTGTTATTGATCTTGAAGTGGTATAATGTCAGGATATTGTTATTGATATTCAAGTGGTATAATGTCAGGATATTGTTATTGATATTCAAGGGATATAATGTCAGGATATTGTTATTGTTATGGAAGTATTATAATGTCAGGATATTGTTATTGATATTGAGTGGTATAATGTCGGGATATTGTTATTGATATTGAAGTATTATAATGTCAGGATATTGTTATTGGTATTGAAGTATTATAATGTCAGGATATTGTTATTGATATTGAAGTATTATAATGTCAGGATATTGTTATTGATATTCAAGTGATATAATGTCAGGATATTGTTATTGATATTGCAGTGGTATAATGTCAGGATACTGTTATTGATATTGAAGTGGTATAATGTCAGGATATTGTTATTGATGTTGAAGTGGTATAATGTCAGGATATTGTTACTGATATTGAAGTGGTATAATGTCAGGATACTGTTATTGATATGGAAGTGGTATAATGTCAGGATATTGTTATTGATGTTGAAGTGGTATAATATCAGGATATTGTTATTGATATTGAAGTGGTATAATGTCAGGATATTGTTATTGATATTGAGTGGTATAATGTCAGAATATTGTTATTGATATTGAGTGGTATAATGTCGGGATATTGTTATTGATATTCAAGTGGTATCATGTCAGGATATTGTTATTGATATTCAAGTGGTATAATGTCAGGATATTGTTATTGGTATTGAAGTGGTATAATGTTAGGATATTGTTATTGATATTCAAGTGGTATAATGTCAGGATATTGTTATTGATATTCAAGGGATATAATGTCAGGATATTGTTATTGTTATGGAAGTATTATAATGTCAGGATATTGTTATTGATATTGAGTGGTATAATGTCGGGATATTGTTATTGATATTGAAGTATTATAATGTCAGGATATTGTTATTGGTATTGAAGTATTATAATGTCAGGATATTGTTATTGATATTGAAGTATTATAATGTCAGGATATTGTTATTGATATTCAAGTGATATAATGTCAGGATATTGTTATTGATATTGCAGTGGTATAATGTCAGGATACTGTTATTGATCTTGAAGTGGTATAATGTCAGGATATTGTTATTGATATTCAAGTGGTATAATGTCAGGATATTGTTATTGATATTCAAGGGATATAATGTCAGGATATTGTTATTGTTATGGAAGTATTATAATGTCAGGATATTGTTATTGATATTGAGTGGTATAATGTCGGGATATTGTTATTGATATTGAAGTATTATAATGTCAGGATATTGTTATTGATATTGAAGTATTATAATGTCAGGATATTGTTATTGATATTCAAGTGATATAATGTCAGGATATTGTTATTGATATTGCAGTGGTATAATGTCAGGATACTGTTATTGATATTGAAGTGGTATAATGTCAGGATATTGTTATTGATGTTGAAGTGGTATAATGTCAGGATATTGTTACTGATATTGAAGTGGTATAATGTCAGGATACTGTTATTGATATGGAAGTGGTATAATGTCAGGATATTGTTATTGATGTTGAAGTGGTATAATATCAGGATATTGTTATTGATATTGAAGTGGTATAATGTCAGGATATTGTTATTGATATTGAGTGGTATAATGTCAGAATATTGTTATTGATATTGAGTGGTATAATGTCGGGATATTGTTATTGATATTCAAGTGGTATCATGTCAGGATATTGTTATTGATATTCAAGTGGTATAATGTCAGGATATTGTTATTGGTATTGAAGTGGTATAATGTTAGGATATTGTTATTGATATTCAAGTGGTATAATGTCAGGATAGTGTTATTGATATTGAAGTGGTATAATGTCGGGATATTGTGATTGATATTCAAGTATTATAATGTCAGGATATTGTTATTGGTATTGAAGTATTATAATGTCAGGATATTGTTATTGATATGGAAGTGGTATAATGTCAGGATATTGTTATTGGTATTGAAGTGGTATAATATCAGGATATTGTTATTGATCTTGAAGTGGTATAATGTCAGGATATTGTTATTGATATTGAAGTATTATAATGTCAGGATATTGTTATTGATATTGAGTGGTATAATGTCGGGATATTGTTATTGATATTGAAGTATTATAATGTCAGGATATTGTTATTGGTATTGAAGTATTATAATGTCAGGATATTGTTATTGATATTGAAGTATTATAAGGTCAGGATACTGTTATTGATATTGAAGTGGTATAATGTCAGGATATTGTTATTGATGTTGAAGTGGTATAATGTCAGGATATTGTTACTGATATTGAAGTGGTATAATATCAGGATATTGTTATTGATATTGAAGTGGTATAATGTCAGGATATTGTTATTGATATTGAGTGGTATAATGTCGGGATATTGTTATTGATATTCAAGTGGTATCATGTCAGGATATTGTTATTGATATTCAAGTGGTATAATGTTAGGATATTGTTATTGATATTCAAGTGGTATAATGTCAGGATAGTGTTATTGATATTGAAGTGGTATAATGTCGGGATATTGTTATTGATCTTGAAGTATTATAATGTCAGGATATTGTTATTGATATTCAAAAGGTATAATGTCAGGATATTGTTATTGGTATTGGAGTATTATAATGTCAGGATATTGTTATTGGTATTGAAGTGGTATAATATCAGGATATTGTTATTGATCTTGAAGCGGTATAATGTCTGGATATTGTTATTGATATTGAGTGGTATAATGTCAGGATATTGTTATTGATATTGAAGTATTATAATGTCAGGATATTGTTATTGATATTGAGTGGTATAATGTCGGGATATTGTTATTGATATTGAAGTATTATAATGTCAGGATATTGTTATTGATATCGAAGTATTATAATGTCAGGATATTGTTATTGATATTCAAGGGGTATAATGTCAGGATATTGTTATTGTTATGGAAGTATTATAATGTCAGGATATTGTTATTGATATTGAGTGGTATAATGTCGGGATATTGTTATTGATATTGAAGTTTTATAATGTCAGGATATTGTTATTGATATTGAAGTATTATAATGTCAGGATATTGTTATTGATATTCAAGGGGTATAATGTCAGGATATTGTTATTTTAGGTAGGACTAATTTACTATGATTATTTTTGTTTATATTGGTTAACAATGTGGCTACAATGATGAAAATAGGATTAAATTTTGGGCATGTTGACGTCAAACAATTTGTCTTCGTTCCATTGGTTCCACTTGTATGGTACATCAATGTAATCAACACTGGTATCGAGGATCGTAAGGTTAGTACAGCACATTTTGAACTGTTTCAGTAAGTTGTCTGTTCTGTCGATGTTTTGTTCGATACAACATTTACTTCACCAAACATGCTTTCCTTTATAACACGTGACTGAGCGGTATATTGTTACAATCAGTCCAACAGTTCCTTTGTAAAACAGTGGTTGGTAATCATTAGGTACCTTTTCTCTTTTCTTTCACTGCTAAATTACTGACGTCTATGGCATATAGCCCTCGTGTAGCATTTAGTCAAATTTAATCAAACCAACAGTCGCTTTAGAAAAATCTGATAAGCTAACGAATTTATCAAAGCTTGGTTTCGTTCACTAAAATGGAGAAATTTAGAATAACTATATTAAAGATGAAGAAATACTTTGATATAACAGTAGATTAGAATAACTATATTAAAGATGAAGAAATACTTTGATATAACAGTAGATTAGAATAACTATATTAAAGATGAAGAAATACTTTGATATAACAGTAGATTAGAATAACTATATTAAAGATGAAGAAATACTTTGATATAACAGGAGATTAGAATAACTATATTAAAGATGAAGAAATACTTTGATATAACAGGAGATTAGAATAACTATATTAAAGATGAAGAAATACTTTGATATAACAGGAGATTAGAATAACTATATTAAAGATGAAGAAATACTTTGATATAACAGGAGATTAGAATAACTATATTAAAGATGAAGAAATACTTTGATATAACAGGAGATTAGAATAACTATATTAAAGATGAAGAAATACTTTGATATAACAGGAGATTAGAATAACTATATTAAAGATGAAGAAATACTTTGATATAGCAGGAGATTAGAATAACTATATTAAAGATGAAGAAATACTTTGATATAACAGGAGATTAGAATAACTATATTAAAGATGAAGAAATACTTTGATATAACAGGAGATTAGAATAACTATATTAAAGATGAAGAAATACTTTGATATAGCAGGAGATTAGAATAACTATATTAAAGATGAAGAAATACTTTGATATAACAGGAGATTAGAATAACTATATTAAAGATGAAGAAATACTTTGATATAACAGGAGATTAGAATAACTATATTAAGATGAAGAAATACTTTGATATAACAGGAGATTAGAATAACTATATTAAAGATGAAGAAATACTTTGATATAACAGGAGATTAGAATAACTATATTAAAGATGAAGAAATACTTTGATATAACAGGAGATTAGAATAACTATATTAAAGATGAAGAAATACTTTGATATAACAGGAGATTAGAATAACTATATTAAAGATGAAGAAATACTTTGATATAACAGGAGATTAGAATAACTATATTAAAGATGAAGAAATACTTTGATATAACAGGAGATTAGAATAACTATATTAAAGATGAAGAAATACTTTGATATAACAGGAGATTAGAATAACTATATTAAAGATGAAGAAATACTTTGATATAACAGGAGATTAGAATAACTATATTAAAGATGAAGAAATACTTTGATATAACAGGAGATTAGAATAACTATATTAAAGATGAAGAAATACTTTGATATAACAGGAGATTAGAATAACTATTAAGATGAAGAAATACTTTGATAACAGGAGATTAGAATAACTATATTAAAGATGAAGAAATACTTTGATATAACAGGAGATTAGAATAACTATATTAAAGATGAAGAAATACTTTGATATAACAGGAGATTAGAATAACTATATTAAAGATGAAGAAATACTTTGATATAACAGGAGATTAGAATAACTATATTAAAGATGAAGAAATACTTTGATATAACAGGAGATTAGAATAACTATATTAAAGATGAAGAAATACTTTGATATAACAGGAGATTAGAATAACTATATTAAAGATGAAGAAATACTTTGATATAACAGGAGATTAGAATAACTATATTAAAGATGAAGAAATACTTTGATATAACAGGAGATTAGAATAACTATATTAAAGATGAAGAAATACTTTGATATAACAGGAGATTAGAATAACTATATTAAAGATGAAGAATACTTTGATATAACAGGAGATTAGAATAACTATATTAAAGATGAAGAAATACTTTGATATAACAGGAGATTAGAATAACTATATTAAAGATGAAGAAATACTTTGATATAACAGGAGATTAGAATAACTATATTAAAGATGAAGAAATACTTTGATATAACAGGAGATTAGAATAACTATATTAAAGATGAAGAAATACTTTGATATAACAGGAGATTAGAATAACTATATTAAAGATGAAGAAATACTTTGATATAACAGGAGATTAGAATAACTATATTAAAGATGAAGAAATACTTTGATATAACAGGAGATTAGAATAACTATATTAAAGATGAAGAAATACTTTGATATAACAGGAGATTAGAATAACTATATTAAAGATGAAGAAATACTTTGATATAACAGGAGATTAGAATAACTATATTAAAGATGAAGAAATACTTTGATATAACAGGAGATTAGAATAACTATATTAAAGATGAAGAAATACTTTGATATAACAGGAGATTAGAATAACTATATTAAAGATGAAGAAATACTTTGATATAACAGGAGATTAGAATAACTATATTAAAGATGAAGAAATACTTTGATATAACAGGAGATTAGAATAACTATATTAAAGATGAAGAAATACTTTGATATAACAGGAGATTAGAATAACTATATTAAAGATGAAGAAATACTTTGATATAACAGGAGATTAGAATAACTATATTAAAGATGAAGAAATACTTTGATATAACAGGAGACAGCTAATAGTTTTCAGTATTTTACAGATTTCATCTTCAGTATTCAAAGGAAAATAAAAAATGCATAATTTCTAACTAAATAAATAAAATATATTTCTGAAATAACGATAATTTAAACAAAACTAAAATACATATAAGGTAAATTACTGACAGTAAAAGATGCTGTACATATTTTAAAATATGTATTTTAATGAAGACTACATGACATTTGATGTTTGTTGAAGCTGTTTGATGTGTATAGTTTCTTTAAGTACTAATTCCAGATCAGTGTTATCCATACAGAGAATAATTATATTTTAAAGTCCGTGTTCTGTTTCTTCATAACTTTGCTTTATAAACGAAAACCACGAGTTACTCAACTTTTCTGACTATTTTCATGAACAATCCAATATTTTATTAACTCGTACTACGAGATGGAGTTCGGTTTTGGAATATTGCAGACTTTACCTTCTTCACTCGTGAAATATGGACAAGCTATGATTTTGTTTTGAATTTCGCACAAAGCTACTCGAGGGCTATTGTGCAAACCGTCCCTAATTGAGCTGTGTATGACTAGAGGGAAAGGCAGCTAGTCATCACCATCCACCGCCAATTCTTGGGCTACTCTTTTACCAACGAATAGTGGGATTGACCGTAATATTATTATGCTCCCACGGCTGAGAAAACGAACATGTCCTGCGCGACAGGCATTCGAACCAGCGACCATCAGATTACGAGTTGAACGCCTTAACACACTTGGCAAGGCCGGGCCGACAAGGCATTAATAAAGATAAATTCGGATGTTGTTAGTTAGGAAAAATTCCATGTGTATGATGAGGTGTTAAACTTACCTGGAACTATAATATAATTTATGAGTTATAAAAAACAATTATCTATCACCGTATTGTTGTGTGCTTTTTGTTTCTTTTATCTATCTTTCTAACTGACAGTTTTTTTTTAATCCTACCCCGATTTGGGAGCACCTTTCAGATGTTGGCTGCACAACCCACGTATCAAATTTTAAACTTTGAGTAAAACATAATTATAAATGTATACTAACAGTTTTATTCAGAGATATTTTAGACTCTTTAATTTTGTAACATTCGTTCAGGGGACGTCACCAAGAAGAATTTAAACCAATCCAGACTTTCATGTTTGTTAACATGTGAATTCTGACGAGTTTCTCCAGTACACAATCTACCTGTTGTTTTAACTCCAAATCGCAAATCCTATGATTGTATTTGTTAACTAATTTTCATTTCTTCACATACTAATTACTCATGTCTCGTATTTTGTACAATTTTCTTCGTGGTTTACTAACAACAGTCTTTGTATTTTACTCTTGTATGATATTACAAAATGGATCTGCACAACAACCAATGAAGGCCGGCTTTGAAAGTAGCTGCGGACAATATTTGAATGTGATTGGACAATGAACATTATGCACTACTTGTTTTATATATATCATGAACAGTGGTGTCTGTACATCGGTTATTCTCTGTCTCCTGTTTATGATGGCCTTTACCCCGCTGAGTTTGAAAAAGCGGATGAAGTCAAAGTACAACATTAACTTTTTAAATAACAGTAGAACAGGTATGAATAATGTTAACAACAAACAGGATATTCTACATTAACTTGTTATGAATTAATAACACTGTGAATCAGAATTTAAAGTGTGACAGAACGGTTTGTTATTGTTAAATTGTTCTTAGCAGAACACTTTCTATACAAACAAAGAAAACCAAAATTTCATAAACACACTTACGTTATTTATATTTTTATTCTAACTTATAGTTATTCTCACTTGTATTATCTAGATTTAGATACTTTGTAATATTTGTGGTATGTTTGGAAAACTGACCAATTGAGTTCAGATCAACTGCTCAGCACACAGTTATCCTATTTCTAACCTTCACTGTATACCTCCTTACCTTTTGTCTCACCAGAACACAACAAGTATGAGTTTTCAATAACCAGAAGTCCCACCAGAGAACTCCAAACATTAGTTATAAATAACCAGAAGTCTCACCAGAACACTACAAATATGAGTTTTCAGTTACCAGAAGTCCCACCAGAGAACTACAAACAGGGGTTATAAGTAAGCAGAAATTTCATCAGAATAACACTATAGCATGAATTATCAGCAATGAGTAGTCTCACCAGAACATTTTAACATAATTTTTCAGTTACCAAAAGTGCCACCACATCACCACAAACATGAGTTATAAGTATCAAGAATTACCAGAATAAGATTACAAACATGAGTTTTTAGTAACAAGAAGTCCCACCAGAGAACTCCAAAGATGAGATATTAGTAATCGAAAGTGTCACCAGAACACTTTAAACATGTGTTATCAGTAACCAGAGGTCCCACTAGAGAACAAGAAACATGAGTTATCAGTAACAAGAATTTTCACAAGAACTCATAAAACATAAGTTATCAGTAATAAGAAGTCTCATCAGAACACTACAAAAATGAGTTTTCAGCAACGAGAGGTCTCTGTAGCATACTAAAACAGTCATAAAACTTCAGTGAAATTGAAGACCAAGAGTGTTGAAAGAATCTATAAAAGTGGAAACCAAAAATGTCAAAACAGTCACTGAAACTGAAGAACAACAATGTTGAAACAGAAGTGAAAGTGAAGACCAACAGTGTTAAAACATTCAATTAAAGTGAATGCCAATAATGTTGAAAGAGAGATTGCAACTGAAGACCAACATTGTTGACACAGACAGACAAACATAACACCAACAGTGTTGCAAAACAGTGAAATTAAAGAACAACAGTAAGGAAACAGTCAGTAAAAACTGAAGATCAACATTGTTGAAATACTCAGTAAAAGTGAAGATCAATATGAAAACAGTCAGTTAAAGTAAATACCAAAAGTTAGGATAGAGACAGTGAAATTGAAGACCAACACTGTTGAAACAGTCATTGAAGCTGCAAACGAATAGTTTTTGAAAACTGTTTGTGAAATTAAATACCAGTAGTGTTTAAACACAGTGTGAAACTGATGACCAATTGAGTTGAAACAGAAAGTAAATTTGAAGACCAACAGTGATGAAACAGAAAGTGAAAGTAAAGACCAATAGTTTTGAAACAGACAGTGTACTTGAAGATCAACAGTACTGAAACACTCAGTGAAAGTGCACATCAACATTGTGAAAACAATCAGTGAAAGTGAACCCGAGTGTTAAAAGAGACAATGAAATTGAAGGCCAATTGTGTTGAAGCAGACAGTGAAATTCAAGACCAACAGTGTTACAGAATCAATGAAACTGAAGACCAACAGAGTTGAAACAGAAGTGATAGCAAAAACCAACAGTGTACAACAGACAGTAAAATTTAAAACCAGTTCTACTAAAACAGACAGTGAAATTTAATATCAACAGTTTTGAAACAGCCAGTGAAAATGCAGACAAAGTGTTAAAACAGTGAAAGTGAAGACCAACAGTGTGATAAGAGTCAGTGAAACTGAACACCAAATGTTAAAAGAGAAACAGTCAGTGAACTTCAAGACCAACAGTGTTGAATCAATTAGTGAAACTTAAAACAAATAGTGTTAACACAGTGAAGTTGAAGACCAACAGTGTTGAAACAGACAGTAAAACTGCAGACAAAGAATGTTAAAACAGTGAAGTTGAAGGCTAACAGTGTTGAAACAATCAGTGAAAGTGAAGACCAATAGTTTTGAAACAGATAATAAACTTGATGACCAACAGTGTTGAAATAGCCAATGAAAGTGAAAACCAACAGTGTGAAAACAGTCAGCGGAAGTCAACTCCAATAGTTTAGAAATGGAAGTGAAAGGGAAGACCAACAGTGTGATAAGAGTCAGTGGAAATTGAGACCTACAGTGTGAAAACAGGCAGTGAAACTGAACACCAAGTGTTAAAAGAGGCATTGAATTTGAAGATCAACAGTGTTGAGACAGTCAGTGAATCTAAGGATGACCAGTGTTAAAGAGTCAGAGAAGCTAAAGACCAACAATGTAGAAACAGACAGTAAACCTAAAGACCAGTACTATTAAAACAGATTGTGAAATATAATACCAAAAGTGTTAAATCATTCAGTGGAACTGCAGACAAATAGTGTTAAAACAGTAAATGTGAAGACCAACAGCATAGAAACAGACAGTGAAGGTGAAGACCAACAGTGTTGAAACGGTCAGTGAGGGTGAAGAGCAATAGTGTTGAAACAGGGAATGAAAATTAAGTCCATTAGTGTTAAAAGTCAGCGAAATTGAATACCAACAATGTTCAAATAGACAGTTGAACTGAAGACCAGTATTGTTTTAACAAATATTGAAAGGTATGACCGAAACTGTGAAAACAGTGAAACTGAAGACTGATAGTGTTTAAACAGAAGTTAAATTGAAGAACAACAATGTCAGAACAGTTAATGAAAGTGAAGATCTACAGTGTTGAAACAGACAGTAAAATTGAAGACTAATAGTGTGAAAACGATCAGTTAAAATGAAGGTAAGCACTGATGAAACAGTAAATGAATGTGAAGATCTACTCATGTGAAAGGGACAGTGAAATTAAAAACCTGCACTGTTGAAATGGACCGTGAAATTGATGACTTACTCTTTTGATAAGTAATTTGTGTTAAAAGAGACACTGTTGAAACACATAGTCAAGTAAAAAACCAACACTGTTCAAAAAAAGACATTGAAACTGAAAACCAGCACTGCTGAAACTGACTGTGAAATCGAAGATTTCTACTGTTGAATCAACCATTAAAAGTAAAGACCAACACTGTTGAAACACAGTGAGATTGAACAACAACACTGTGCAAACCGTCAGTGAAACCGAAGACCAACAGTGTTGATGAAGTTAGTAAAATTGATATGTAGACTATTGAAACAGCCATTGAAAGTGAAAAACAACAGTTTTGAAACAGACCGTTAAATTGAAGACCGACACTACTGAAACAACCATTGAAACTGAAGACCAACACTGTTGACCTAGACGGTGAAATTTAAGACACGTGGATGTTGGTTACAATTGTACACCATGACAAGTATCCACTTTTACCTACTTTCCTTCTGTGGGATTTAATTTTGTTAGTTATTTGTTTGCGATTATTTTTCCACTCAGATGTGCTATTGGTGGAGAGATGGTGCATGAAAGACATATTGGAAATTTTGATTGAGGTGGTACGGAATTATTGTTGGTCAAAGGGTTTGTTTGTTTTGAATTTCGCACAAAGCTACTAAAGGGCTATCTGTGCTAGCCGTCCCTAATTTAGCAGTGTAAGGAAAGCAACTAATCATCACCATCCACCGTTTACTCTTGGTCTACTCCGTTACCAACGAATAGTGGGATTGTCCGTCACATTGTAACGCACCTGCAGTTGAAAGTGAAGGAATGTTTGGTGTGACGGGGATTGGAACCCGCGACTTTCATTATATTACAAGATGAGTGCCATAACCACTTAACCTAATTATATGTTTTGACAGCTATATTGATCGTTCAAATTACACCATAAATTATGTGAATGATTTTAAATCTCCTAGTTAGACAAAAAAATCAATTTTTCATTTTTTTTAACATAAATAATAATTCCTGTATTGTTCTGTGTTGTTGGTTTGTTGTTGCATCATTTTCAGATATAAAAAGTTGTATTAATTTATTTATTTTGTGCAATTTTTTTTTCATAATCAGAATTAAAAGCAGACGATCGTTGAAAGTTGTTTGTAAGCAACTGATCTAAAGTTAATAGCCCAGTAAGAGAGATATATATAAAAAGGCTACAACCAAGCGAGTGAGCGGGAAGAGAGCAAAGAGTTAGTTAACTGAAAGATAGTTTCGATTAGAGGAAGGTTAGAAAAAGTAAAGTTAAACGTCGCAGGAATTAATAGCCTAATGGTTAATATGTTAAAGGGAGATTAACAATTTTATTCCATTTTGAGAGAATAATTTGTATCGTCAAAGTGTTTTCTCTGACCACTGAACTTGCCTTTCGCAAAAAGAGAAGACGTGTATCAAAAGTTAGGATACTGTTATGATAAAAGGAACGATAAAGGTAAAACAAATAAGAGTTGTACATTGTTATTGTTTAAATTAAAAGTAATGAAAGATAGTTGAGCTTTTCACCTTGATTCTAAAGTAGTTTCTTGACAACAAAGAAAGTGCAGGATTTAAAAGACAACTATGATATACAGTTTAAATTATTTTTATTCATTTATTGCTAAATTTACTACCATTAACAAATTAGACACTTTATCCAGCACACCTGTATATTTCACTGCATTACTGTAAACTTCTAGACAAAAAAAAGCTTGAGAAGCATAAATTAACGTAATCACTATAAAAATATAAATTTTAAAGAGGTAATTCTGACATTTAATTTATGCGATAACCACCAATAAATAAATCATGTAATCGTGTTTAAATCAAAGTTTTCTTCAATTGGCTAAAGGATTATCAGTAAAATTCCTACATTAGGCGATGTGAAATAAAATCTCACCTTTGATTCCTCAAGTATTAATTAAAACACTTAATTCAAGACACATCAATGTCGTGAATACCCCATAGGTGATCTTAATGTTTCTCGATAACTCGGAAAGGGTAGCCACGATTGAGCATTCATTGATGGTTGCAACTCTGAGGATAACTGACAAAATAAAGCGATTCAAGGATGTCGGATTTGTAATGTGTTAGTAACAAGTTGAATAAGTTATTATTTTAACATACATACCAACAATAGAAATACACATCTTTACAAACATCCGTAGGACCAACGAGTACAATTACATTGGTGTAAGTGTGCTGTAAATGAGGAATTGCGAATTAACACCAAAGGTATGCCTCAATAATTATTTATTGCAAAACAAATTTAAGGATATTACTTCAGAATTATGGATCAAATTCAATAAAGAGAGACAATATAATATGTGTTGCTTTAATTCCACGTAAAATACTTTTTACATGAACTAACCAAGCCAATGGTTTAAAATGAAACTTATCACTTCCACAAACTTGTTAAAGTTGGAAATATTATGATAAATAACACCACCACCAATTCCTACAGCAACCATCAACCACATATTGATCTTTATGAAAAACTTCTCTGATCTTATCAAAAGCGAAAACATCAACTTAAAACAGATTACATAATGAAGTTTCTAACACACCGTTTGTATTTTACATCGATTATCGCTAATTTTTTTTAGTTTCTGAGGCTTTACCGTTAGTAACGCAACGTGCATGTAATATCAGATAACAGGCCAAAGAAATTTAGCATGTAAGTACCGAATAACAATATTAAACATTTAATGACAAATATTGAAAAGAATCGTGTTTTTCGTGTTGTAATGGTACAAGTTTTCCTTGTTATTTTTTGTATGTATTTAATAATTTTGATTTAATATCATCATTTAAACCCTTTTTTTAAAGAAAATGTGCTTTTGTTTGTTCCACAAAATGTTTTGTATGTGTATAAAATGTACTTAATGTTTGTAATTTATTCTTGTGAATTATTTAGCAGAGGCATTTAAAATAATAAATGTGAAATTAGATCTCTCATTTCATTTACCACTTGTTGAAAAATTATACCAGTTTAAGGGAATTTCACTCCTCAATTTGCCCTTGTCAAGGCTGAATGAGTGGTGAAATTTTCTGAAACTGGTATAACTCAAGTGACAAATGGTAAATCAAATATTTGTAGAGACACCGTAGTTAAATGACATTTATAATGGTTTTGAGTCTGAATGTTTTTTTCTAAATATTTTAAAAAAAGATTTACAGCTAACAGGATATTATATTCAATAAACAGTTAATTTAGAGCCAATTTTTATGACTGATTGGTCACTAATTATAGTTTCTCATTATCTCATTGAAAACGTCACAGTGTAGGTACTGTTTGTTTATTTATTTTAAGGGTTAATATTTGAAGAATAAGAAAATTTAGACATAAGAAAACCAGATTTTCCTTACAATTTACTTTTTTAATTTCAACAGTGAACAACATTAAAAAATCACCATTTCTATGTATTCTTTAATTGTTTTAATTATTACTATTTCTGTCAGATTCAGAGTTAGAGTCAAGTATTTGTGAAAGTGTCGAAGGTATCAGATGAAAGTTCAGTTGAAATACAGATCGAGGAATCCACAGAGATATTATTACATTATTCAAAAGTTAAAGAGAGTTGATTAATCTGTTTATTATTTATTACATAATGCATGCTTATTAGAACTTCTGTTTTATCATTACAATATAGTTAAATTGGTAACTTTTTGTACTTAAAAACATCAACAAATATTCAAATTTCTTGTATTTTAAAGTTCTAATGGTGTAAATCAAAACTTATTAACAGTTTTTAATGTACAACTCTCATGAGAGTTAAGTAGTTCAGTAATTGAGATATTGAATGAATTTGTCTTTTATACACCATAACCCTTTCTGTGCTGAATAACAACTTTTAATGTTTGGCATGGTGCTGAATATACATGTTTTACACTTCAACTATCAGTACTAAATTCATGATATCTCGGCAGTAACCCAACAGAAGTCCCTGAAATGGTCAGTGATTGTACCCAATACTATATATGTTAAATTCAATACATACGAATAACAGGAATAAAGGAAGGTCGCCTGCTGCACGCTGAGCCTTCAATTCGACTGTAGTCGCCAACCACGCCGAAAGGATTAGGTTGGCTTGATTCTTTCTACCATTATATATACATATAGTTACGCTAGTGTAATTTTGATATGATTATATTTGTATATTTATTAAAAATATAAAAATTTACTGTGCCCCTTTGTGTATACAAGATGTTTTTCATCAAAGAAATTGATATTACGGTTTAAAGTACATGATATAATTTTTTATACCAATCTCTGAAATTAAATGCTTTTTTTTCAAAATCATTAATTATTCTGTAACATTTAATGAAATTTTCCTTTCATAATTTTTTCTGCGGGGAAGAATTGTAATTGGTAAGTTCTGTGGTGCAGAACATTCGTGTGCTAAAGACACACTGTCTATAAACATTGTCCAGTTTTATATCTTTTGTACAAGTATGTTTAAAATGGTCCTGTTTTAAGGGTTACTTACATTTTGTTACAAAAGTTATTTAGAAATAAAACCCAAAAATTTGGAAATAACTTATTTGGGGGTGGGGATTTGTTTAGGGGAAGTTTCCCCATGTCCCATGTTAATAAAACCTATTCATTTATGTAACTTGTGAGCTTTACACATGCAGACATTATAAGCTGTCACTGGGATATTTCAGTAAATATGTTTATATACTCTTTAGAAGTCTATTAATATTTTTTTATAAATACAGATTCACTTTTGATAGGTGAGAAAAGATCAAGTGTATATGCATATATTAAATTATTTTTGTTATGAACAAGAAACAAAACATTTAGACAAACCAATAATGATTTTGTTTAGATGAAATAAAAACCCAGTTAGAATTACAAAATTTTGGAATTGTGTTAACTGGGAACCTTCTCTGTTTGATGATGGATACCGTCAAACTGGCTTAGTTTACAAGGTGCCATCAGAGAAAGACAGTGGTCCTCATGAAAACATCAGACAACTCTTTGAGGCAAATCTGGAAGATGAAGGGTTGGAACTAGAACATGTGCATCAAGTAAATGGTTTTTCATTATATATCTGTTATTTCATGATGAATTGTTAATAGATGGTTCAGGTGTTTGTTTTTCATCAGAAAATAATGTACGAATCATAAAATTGTAAGAAATTAAAATTTAATTAAACTAACATTTTGTGTTTGGTTACAAGATTTTATATCATGTAGTTAAAGTGATAAATGCAAGTCTTCGAAGTTTTTGCTCATTTGCAAAACTGTTATTTTGCTGTATATTTCATTATTGTGTTTTTAATGTGTCTTTCTTCAGACTTGTTTCTTATTTATATTACAAAAATATTCCTTTTCTGTAGCTGTTAACTCTAAATAATTCATATATTTAACAAACTACGTACACTAAGAAAAAAAAAGGTATTTATTTGATGAGTTAAGTCATATGAAATGGTTAAAGCTAGTGGTATAATTATTAGTATAACATTTGTTTTTATTAATTATTTTAGATAAAAGCTAGCTTTGTGCATAGATCAACAAATTATGTAGCTAACTTGATACACTGGTCTATCTAATGGTGTACTGTATTACAAAAATATTTACAATGATTATATGAAGAGTTGGGTAAACCTGTTTTCATTAATAATTTTACTTATAATCCTAGTAATATTTTATTAGGTTTATTAGGCTTAGAAGATCGAGATTAAGCGTAAATTAATATATTAAGTTGTATATGGTCTGTTTGCTGTGGAAATGAATTTTTACCCCAAAACGGGTTTTAATAATATTTGACAAAAGTACATAAAGGAAATTGCATATTGCTCATTCTTGCTTTTTTTTTCCCTGGTGAGATAGTGATAAGTTTAGTGATACACTAAAATCCAGGGTTGGATTCCCTATGGTGAACACAACAGATAGCTCAATGTGGCTTTACTCTAAAACAAACAAACATTATACTAATAACAAAAAATGATGAAGAAACCACACTAAAAATCTTTTACTGTGTGAACCATGATATTCATATTGTATTTCATCAATTGCTTAATGTATCAAATATAGAACCA
Source organism: Carcinoscorpius rotundicauda (assembly GCA_011833715.1). Lineage (NCBI taxonomy): Eukaryota > Metazoa > Arthropoda > Merostomata > Xiphosura > Limulidae > Carcinoscorpius > Carcinoscorpius rotundicauda. Next base: position 96,576,472 of record CM022395.1, read on the forward strand.
GAGCTGACGTGAAGTAATAAAGTAATTACATGATGTGATTAGTGCATTTAACTTTTCTCCCCCTCAGTTTAGATTCCTGTACATGGTGAGAGAACCTCCCAGGGAAGGTTCTGTTCTTTCTGGTTACCTTCTCTGGGATCTAAACATCCACTTCTGTGTTTGCCATGTGAGGCGACCCGTGAAGGAGAGGAGAGGACCCTGGTGTTTGAGGGGTCCAACCTAAACACACCACTTTGGCCTTGAATTCCTATAGACATGCAGCCTTTGGGTGGCCCCCTTGGGTCAATTGGCTGGTCCACTTGGGCTAGAGTCAACCAAGTACCAGTGTTGGAAGTTCTCAATGGGTGTTGTGGACATTGTGTCTGATGCTAGTGTTTGAGTTTAGTGCTCACAAAACCCTGGCATTGCTGCAGTAGTCTTGCTTAACATTGTAGTGCGTCCCCTTGTAGGGTTCATGGTGAGTGAGGTCAGTAGGAACCGAAATTTTCTTGTTTTTCCTATGGTTCCTCCTACTAAAAATATAAATAAAATTGTGAAAAAACAGTCAACAGGTAAATGACCACGTCTTGAAGATTCTGAGCAGCAATCTTCAACATCTGTAACATACGTACCTCATTTTCTTATATTACATTCTCTTTTAGAAAACCCTTTGGGGCAAATGCACCCCTTTTTTACTCAGAATGGACTAGAGGAACTTGCTGGCTCTTCAAAGTCAGTAAAGAAGCTTCGATCAGGTGACATATTGGTTGAAACATCCATATCCCAACACAGCGAACTCCTCTTGAATTCAAAGGCAATTGGGGATGTACCTGTTGAGGTTACCCCTCACGCTACCTTGAATTCATCATGAGGAGTTACTGTTGAGAGGGATTTGAAGAATGTCCCCGAGTCAGAGATTCTCGTTAGTTTCTTCACTCACAAAAATGGAGTTACACTGCTGACAAATATCCTCATTTTGACACTTTCATCATCACGTGCACCTGCCACCATCAAGACAGGTTATTTAAATTGCAGGGTTTGGCCGTACATTCCAAACCCTCTCCAATGTTTCCAATGTCTTTGTCACTCCAAGACTTCATGTCATGGTTCCCTGACATGTTTCTCCTTGTGGTGGCAAGGACCACGATGCCTATGAGTGTGATACGGACCCACATCATATCAACTGCAATGGTTTTCACCCTTCTTACTTTTATTCTTGCTCAAAATGATTGGAGGAAAAAAGAGGTGCAGCATTTGAAAATGACTCACAACATAAGTTATCCTGAGGCTCAGAAATTGCTGTCTGCCACTTCATCTCAGAGATATGCTGGTGCACTTCATTCCACAACTACAGTGGGAGTGCAGACATATCTCTCTGTGCCTCCAAAACCCTTTTGACCTCCGTAGTTAAAAAGGTTGATGAATCAACTTATACACTTATCTCTGTTCCTCCCATACATTCCAACAAACCCTAGGATCCACATCCTTTGATTTCACTGGATTCCCCTTCCAACAACCAAGGCCTGCCTATTCAACCCTGGACAGGATTCATGGAGGCCGATAGACTTCCTCCAAATAAGGACAGAAAGGATTTTGAGTAGTGTGTAATTTGTGTAACACTCAAATCACTGTAAAACACATGTTACTTTCTTGCCATCGTTACGACTCTAAACGACGGCACTATTTTAAACATGTTCTGTCCCAAGGTTTGTCCGTAACATTAGACAGTGTTATTGGTGACGGTGACACAGAAACATCTTGATAAAGGTTTTAGTTTTTTAATGGCCATTGATCTTTTTAATGTCATTTTAGTGTTTGGTATTTATTCATTACAGCTTTTTAATTGTGGTTCCCTTTTGAGAGTCTCAATCTTTCTTGTTCAATTTGAAATTAGAAAATGGCCATAACATTAAATTACTTGATACAAGGACTGGAAAGATCAACTTCAGGTGACTGACGGTGCTTCTTGTTAGTCTTCCTGTTGGGTTATGATCATTACCATTATGCTAGAGAAAGTCCTCTACAACTTCTCTTACTCTGCTTTCTCTCTTAACATTAAAGACTAGGTGTCAAAATTGGTTTTATACTTTTTTCTGTTTTTCGATGCTGTTTTGTTTTACCTTCATTTCCTTTTATGTATTTTACTACATTTAATTTATTCTTATCTATTTACTGGACGTTTAGTGCAGATAGCCTAGCTGCTTTGTGCCATAAAACACTAAATCAACCAACCAACCAACTTTTCTCCTTTTGTGACCTTTGATGGTCTGTTTCAAAATGAGTTAAAAATAAATGAAATGCAGTATGTGGTAAATTGGTTAATCTTCATGCTGAGGATATGTCATAGAGCTTATGTTACATTTTCAGTTATATTTAAAGTGTAACTATCTCACTTTAATATCATTGTATATGAATAAACGTGACATCAAAACATGTTTAATAATTAAAATATTAATGTTACATAAGTTTTAAATTCTTAATTTTATAAGGAAATACTTTAAAAAAATCCTCAAACTCCCAGAGTATAAAATTGTGTAATTTACCCTCTAGTTCTTGTCTCCTCTTATTTATTTTTTCTCCTAAAAGTAGAAGATGTAGTAAAAATTATTTGTTCTAACATAGTTATTGCTCAAGCAAAGCATATTTTAAAATCCTTCTATATAATTAGTTTACAGTCATAAATAAGAAAATCAGACCCACTTACCACATCTGCCTCTCACATTCTATCTTTCACAAATTACCAGTAGTTCTTTCTGATGTCACAAACTACATTTCTTTATGTGCAGTAAACAGTCAAAGATTTAATCTAACAGATTATTCATTATATTACATCGTTTTTTTCTTCAGATAATTGTTTATTTTCTCTCCAGTTCAAACATTATTTCTGTGTGAAACATTTTGATAAGCTTAGCTGAAGTTTTATCTAGTAGATGGAAAGCCATTGAAATTGTGATAGTTGTAGGACATTGTTTGTTTTCCATCAGAACAACTTCCTCCTTCCATTCCTTACTGATTATTGTTTATTAAGCTGTGACAGTGCATAACCTAACCAGAACAACTTCCTCCCTCCATTCCTTACTGATTATTGATTATTAAACTGTGACAGTGCATAACTTAACCAGAACAACTTCCGGCTTCCATTCCTTACTGATTATTGATTATTAAACTGTGACAGTGCATAACTTAACCAGAACAACTTCCTCCTTCCATTCCTTACTGATTATTGATTATTAAACTGTGACAGTGCATAATCTAACCAGAACAACTTCCTCCCTCCATTCCTTACTGATTATTAAAGTGTGATAGTGCATCACCTAACCAGGACAACTTCCTCCTTCCATTCCGTAATGATTATTAAACTGTGACAGTGCATAATCTAACCAGGACAACTTCCTCCTTCCATTCCTTACTGATTATTGATTATTAAACTGTGACAGTGCATAATCTAACCAGAACAACTTCCTCCTTCCATTCCTTACTGATTATTGATTATTAAACTGTGACAGTGCATAATCTAACCAGAACAACTTCCTCCTTCCATTCCTTACTGATTATTAAAGTGTGATAGTGCATAACCTAACCAGAACAACTTCCTCCTTCCATTCCGTAATGATTATTAAACTGTGACAGTGCATAATCTAACCAGAACAACTTCCTCCTTCCATTCCTTACTGATTATTAAAGTGTGATAGTGCATAACCTAACCAGAACAACTTCCTCCTTCCATTCCGTAATGATTATTAAACTGTGACAGTGCATAACCTAACCAGGACAACTTCCTCCTTCCATTCCTTACTGAAACAAGATGGCTAAAGAGAAACAGAAGATTTGATTTTAAAAAAATTGACATTACTCATTCCTGTGAATCCCAGAAAAACTAGATGTAAATAGAAGATAAATACGCCAGCGAGTGTTGTATATTGTGAGAACACAAATCAATTCTCTGACCAGTAGAGAATGAAGAGAGTTGGTGTAAATAGTACAGTTAGTGTACTGTGTAGCTTCTATATCATTAAACTATATCATCCAGAACAAGAGAACTTGACAGTGAACACAAACTGTACAGGGGATTTTGTACAAAACCACCTAGCTATAACAAACCATATCAAATCTCATAGACTTAACTAATTTCAAACCATCTCTGTAAATGGGAATGGAAGAATTGTTGAAAAGATGTTTGGCAATGAAAAACAGCACTACCAATTGGGAGTATCTACCTTCCTCAGATTATTCAGAAAAAGCTCACAGGTAGAGGTTGCAATAAGACATAGTGTGGTGGGCTGATCAGTGGAGACAGCAACACCAGTCTATGACATACCAAACTCAATCAGCTGCATCTGGATGTGAAGACCAAAAGGAAGAATGGCAGACTGTGGAACTCAACATACAAACTCTGAACTGGAGAAGTGTGTAAAGATCCTGTACAGGGCTGTGGCTCAGATGGCGATTAAAGTCAAGCATCTTCAATGCCAAGGTCTTGACAGAAACATTGATAAGAGACAAACAGTCCAGTTTGGAACAATGAGGACACAAAATATCCTGAGAGAAAAAGATGTATCTGCTCCCAAAGAAGTGGAAGAGAGATTGTTCAGTGCCCTTGTACAATTTGTATTTCTGTTGGCTGGTTAAGTTTTACTACTGTGTATATTTGATAGTTATGTCATTACATAGTCAGAAAGACATTGAAAGTAATAAAATCAAAAGCAGCTGAATGTGAAATGTTTAGAAAACTTAAGCTGTGCTAAAATAAAAACTGTAATTGTATTTTATAATCTGCAGTTATTTTATTTTGTATTTCAATATATTTTTTTACTATTTCTACTACAGTTGGTGTTATGACGGAGAAAATAATAAAGTTTAAAGTTCCATGAAAAATAAAAAGTTGATATTAATTTGAAGGTATTACAAGTTTTATAAAAACCATAAGGTGAATACATGTAATTTTGTTCCATGCATGAAAAACCACCCTTTATTCAGAATTACTCGATAAAAAATTAATAAATTAAGAGATAAATGTTTTGTTAAAACAATTTACTTAAATAAAAGTTTTGTTTACAAAAGGCTTGTGATGTTTACATAAAAAATTGCCAAAACTCATTATGATACACTTAGTATATTTAGAACATTTCAGTTGTTTTTGTTATTTCATGGTTACATGCAGATTACAGAACTGGTCAGAATGACCAAGCCCATATACAGGCTTAATAGAGTACAATTTAAGTGATAATGGAATATGTATATGAAACATAATCAATAACCAAAATGTTTTAGTTTGAAGTGCATTCTTTAAAAATTCTTTGAATACACTTACCATTCTGGAAACTTCAAGTAAGCCTTATTTTCTTTTCACTTTTGATAAAAACACCATCAATGACTTCATCAGGAAAATTGCTCTTGATTCGATGCTGTAAAAAAACTTTTTCTAAATTTACTTGCCACACTTAATTTTAAACTTAAGTGAGGAACAAAATCAGGGAGAATGTTTATAATAAGTAATATATAGTTTGTTTTTCAAAGTATCATAATTAATCTTTTTGTTAAAATACAGTTTACTACTAATTATTTGGTATTGGATACTTTTGTATTAAGGTGGTTAATTACCTTAGACACATTTCAGTTACATTCTCAACCATAATGTTGGCAAGTCTTTCTAAAATTTTATCTCAAATAATATATCTTTATTGATATAAATGCAAAAAGTGTTTAAATTTGCAATAAATATGTAATTTAGCATTTTCTGCATTAGGGGTATAACATCTTTTCATCAATGTTATGACTCATCTACCTTCAGCAACCAGATAATGTCTTTGAACTATGCACAACTTTTGTTAAATATAAAGTTTTTTGGGGGGAGGCTGGTGGAGTTGTTTGATTTACTGACTGAGTCCAAGGGCCTGGCATGGTTGAGTGGGTTAAGGCGTGCACTCGTAATCCGAGGGTCGCGGGTTCGCGCCCGCGTCGCGCTAAACATGCTCACCCTCCCAGCCGTGGGGGTGTATAATGTGACGGTTAATCCCACTATTCGTTGGTAAAAGAGTAGCCCAAGAGTTGGCGGTGGGTGGTGATGACTAGCTGCCTTCCCTCTAGTCTTACACTGCAAAATTAGGGACGGCTAGCACAGATAGCCCTCGAGTAGCTTTGTGCGAATTTCCAAAACAAACAAACAAACAAAGACTGAGTCCAAAGAAATATGACTATATTTAATTTCATACGAATAAGTAGAGAATGCCCATTAAGCACATACTACTGACCATACAAACTACATGTGTCCAACAAAAAACCCTAAATATAAGTGTAACATACAAGAAAGGAAACAGAACAAAAATTGACTGTAGGAGTGCCAAAAGGGTAAAACAAAGCTAAAAACTAAGCAGGGGATAAAACTGGATAGGTTTAGAAGAGATTCAAAGAACATAAAATCTGCTGATGGTACACTAATGCATAATGAAGTAAAGTCTGTACATTGTATGGCTGACAATTATCCATTCTCAAAACAGTAACAAAAGATCATCATGATATAATGACATGAAAACTGATTAAATGTGGGTTTTCTGAAAATGGGTTCAGTCACTCCAGAAGAAAGGTGAGCAATATTTAGAACAAGTAATATGGTCCCCTTCCACATAATTCCTCACAAACAAAATTAATGGTAAAGAAGTATAAATTAAACAAAATTAATAATAAAGAAGTATAAATTAAACAAAATTAATGGTAAAGATGTATAAATTAAAGAAAATTGATAGTAAAGAAGTATAAATTATTCAAAATTAATGGTAAAGAAGTATAAATTAAACAAAATTAATGGTAAAGAACTATAAATTAAACAAAATCAACAGTAGAAGTACATATTATTCCAAAGCCAGATGAAACTGAAATAGTCAACAGAATGTAAATGTAAATAAATTGTAAAGTCAAACAATTATATGTGTGTGTTGCAGAGAAACTATTTTACCTTATTGTTGAGTAAAGTATAAACAAAACCACATGTAAACTGAAAATAAACACTTGTGGAGCCTAACGGAACAATATAGAACAAAGGATATTACTGAGCACTACAATAAAAAACTAACATGTATGTACAATACTGGGATAAGATTTTGTGGAATCTGGCTCAAGAAACATAATAAAAACAAAGCAGACATGACTGTATAAAATTAAGAAAGTTTGTAATAACATGTATTACTGATATACAGTAGAAATATATAATTGCACTAATGATTCACATACCAGTAAGATGAATTATAGGTAAACTTAACAAAAAGTGGATAAAACTAAGACTACCAACTAACATGAACTCGACTCTGAGTATTAACCAATCTAATGGAACTCAAATAAATATAGATAATAATAAAAACAATAAAATTATTCAAAACCATAACAGTATAATGTTTTATATTTACAAAGTTGATAGATTGTATTTCAAATGTGCAGGTCCCAAAACTCAGAGCAAATCCAGACAACACTCAGTGTACCGAAAAATCAGTATCCTGACAATATAAAGCCCTGAAGCCAATGTAAACATGCTAATAGAACTTATCACCTCCAAAGTGGTAATGTAGAATTCATAATGAAAAGTGAATAACCAAACAAACAACTGTGCTGTCAGAATTAAATAAAAATGGCCACCTTGATACAGTGGAACTGTCAAAGTTCATCTGGATAACATCAAAACACTGATTGCTTCCTACCATCCTGTATGTCTTTCCTTATAGGAAACATTTCTGAAACCTGCTGTTGCAGTCACCTTTCTGCAGTTTTCTTTGTACAGAAATGACAGACTGTGTGATGGATGAGCACATGGAGGGGTGGCACTGATGGTCGAACGGAATGTGTCCACCCTGTCTTTGTGTCTCAACAAACCCTTGGAGGCCATAGCCATCTGTGTTTCCTTGGGTTATACCATCACTGTTTGTTCTCTCTACCTGTTGCCTTGAGAGAACTACGATCAATCAGACCTTAATGCTGTCGTTGAACAGTTGCCATCTTCCTTTTTAATTTTGATAAAGTGCTGATGTTGATGGGAGGGGCCACTCCATTGAGTGTATGCTCTCTGACCACAACCTTTTTTTTTCAATAGTGGTTCTTATACTAAATTTCATGCATGTAGTCAGTCCTTTACTGCTACTGATCTCTGAATTTGCTCCCACTTTTCATGGAGGGTTGACAATAATCCATGAGGCAGTAATCATTTTTATATAATTTAGAGAGAGACTGGCAGTGGTCTATGTCACCCATCCCGCATGCCACAGTGGAAGCTGTATTAAGCAAACTGGCCCTCTTTCGTTGCTCTCGGAGAACTTGATCTTGCTATTGTCTGTTTGTCATCAACAGATTCTCAAAGACAGCACCATTTTCAACATGTTCTGTCCCAAGGTTTGTCCATAATGTCAGACAGTGTTATTGGTGATGGTTCTGAAAATACAGTGGGAATGGATTTATTTTCTTGATTTCAGTACAGTTGTTGCAACTAGAATTATCTTCAGTAATAAAAGTGTGAGAAATTGTTTATAGTATGACACTGTACAGAGTTTTGATTGATCCAATAAGCTTGATAGTGATTTGAATGTTAGTTATTGTCCGAGGGTGATCAGAATTTAGAGGTACAGGTGTACAAATTGTGTAATTGGTTATGGACATATGTATGAACATATGCTACAAGTTTTGAATTTTCTACTTATTTAAATTGTTTTACTGCAATGAATCTTGCATGCAAATCATCATGCAACAACCTTCCACCACTAAGAGTGTCAAAAACCTCTCCTGACACAAGTGACTCCCTCTATTGTGTTATAATGTTTAGTTTCTGTTCTCTTCAATTGTTTTATTTGTTAATATTTTTCCATATCTTTATATTAATTTCTCATAACAGGTTTACTATTTGGAGTACAACATGCTGAGTTATTTCTAAACGGAATAACTTTTACCCAGTTACTGAACTTACTACTTCATTACAAAAACTTTTTCTTTAATTCTGACAGCACAGTTGTTTGTTTGGTTATTCACTTTTCATTATGAATTCTACATTACCACTTTGGAGGTGATATGTTCTATTAGCATGTTTACATTGGCTTCAGGGCTTTATATTGTCAGTATACTGATTTTTCAGTACACTGAGTGTTGTCTGGATTTGCTCTGAGTTTTGGGACCTGCACATTTGAAATACAGTCTATCAACTTTGTAAATATAAAACATTATACTGTTATGGTTTTGAATAATTTTATTGTTTTTATTATTATCTATATTTATTTGGGTTCCATTAGATTGGTTAATACTCAGAGTCAAGTTCATGTTAGTTGGTAGTCTTAGTTTTATCCACTTTTTGTTAAGTTTACCTATAATTCATCTTACTGGTATATGAATTATTAGTGCAATTATATATTTCTACTGTATATCAGGTCTCATACATGTTATTACAAACTTTCTTAATTTTATACAGCCATTTCTGCTTTGTTTTTATTATGTTTCTTGAGCCAGATTCCACAAAATCTTATCCCAGTATTGTACATACATGTTAGTTTTTTATTGTAGTGCTCAGTAATATCCTTTGTTCTGTATTGTTCCGTTAGGCTCCACAAGTGTTTATTTTCAGTTTACGTGTGGTTTTGTTTATACTTTACTCAACAGTAAGGTAAAATAGTTTGTCTGCAACACATGCATATGACTGTTTGACTTTACAATTTATTTACATTTACATTCTGTTGACTATTTCAATTTCATCTGGCTTTGGAATAATATGTACTTCTACTGTTGATTTTGTTCAATTTATAGTTCTTTACCATTAATTTTGTTTAATTTATACTTCTTTACCATTAATTTTGAATAATTTATACTTCTTTACCATTAATTTTGTTTGTGAGGAATTATGTGGAAGGGGACCATATTACTTGTTCTAAATATTGCTCACCTTTCTTCTGGAGTGACTGAACCCATTTTCAGATGACCTACATTTAATCAGTTTTTCATGTCATTATATCATGATGATCTTTTGTTACTGTTTTGAGAATGGATAATTGTCAGCCATACAATGTACAGACTTCATTATGCATTAGTGTACCATCAGCAGATTTTATGTTCTTTGAATCTCTTCTAAACCTATCCAGTTTTATCCCCTGCTTAGTTTTTAGCTTTGTTTTACCCTTTTGGCACTCCTACAGTCAATTTTTGTTCTGTTTCCTTTCTTGTATGTTACACTTATATTTAGGGTTTTTTGTTGGACACATTCTCCTTTTTCCTACCACACTGAAGTGTTTTGTTATTTTCAGTTCATACGCTCCACACGTGGTTTCTTTGCTTTTATCATTTTCCTGAATGTATTAATGTAATAAAAATAATGTGTATATATAAATTATTATAAAACCTTTCATATGAAAGTAGGACAGTGGTGTTCTGCTGGTATATATATGATATTGTCCACTGTGTAACATGGGAGTGGGCCATCAAAATTGCAGTTCACTCCTTAGATTTGTGTCATTCATCCTACCTTTATGTTGACCTTGGTTTTAAGTTGCTGGGTTTAGATTTAGAGCTGACAAAATTAACACAAGTCCTCACACATGTATTACAAATGTCTGTTCCCTGACTCCTTTATACTCTTGTTACCAGATTTTTGTAGTAGGTCAAGGTGGAGGTATTTATGATTCTTCTTTTTCTATTATTCCTTGATGTTATTTTTCTGACGATGTTACTGCACTTTGGATAATTCCTGTCAATTTAAATTTTGGGAGAGACGGTTTACATTCAGTAGACATCTTTTCGGTATTAGATGTTGCATTCCCATATAGACCAATCAATTTCTCACATGTCTGAAATTTCTTCTGTTCTTACGAACTTGTGGTAGTATGATATTCTTTCCAACCTCACCAGGTGGCTGTGTTTTTATTTGCAGTTGACTTGTTGCTAGTATGATCCAGTTTCATATTCCAAGTGAATGTCAGTTCTCGATGGCCTGGATTGTAATTAACTTGCCCTGTATGGCTAGCATGATTCAGTTTCATACATCATGTGAATGTCAGTGGGGTGGATTGTAATTAACTTGCTGTGTATGGTCCATTGTACTAAAGCCACTCTACATTTTACCCACTTTGATGCTTTCTTTGAGTGAGTTTCATAAATATGGACGAAGATCATACCTGGTTCATAAGAGGTGTGTTCTTCCACATCAAATTCTTAATTCCAAAGATCTTCTCATAAGCAGTATCCTTCAAATACTTTTGAAAAATGCTTCTTCCTTTCCATTACACCAGACTCTCCACTTATTCAGTGTGAGGAGTCGATGTAATGCACTGTATCAGAAGTTTTAATATTCTAAAACTGAAAATGAATTTCTGTAAGATTCTAGACTCCTTTCATACTTCTCACCTTTCTCCCCCATTGAAAACCAGGGATTCCATTATTTCACTGAAACTAAGTGATAGTTTTTTGCATATAAAATTCTCAACAAGTGGGTTTCTCAACATCACTGAGTGATAGTTTGATAGAATTGAATAGAGAGAGTCACATACATGAAGAGAGTATGCCACACAGAGTTGTCACATGGTTATTTCCACATACATCAAGAGAGTATGCCACACAGAGTTGTCACATGGTGATTTCCATAAAGATGCATGACAATCAGTCAGTTCCAGATAAGTACGAGATTCAAGTCTTATGGCATGCTCAAAAAATTTTGTTCAGATAGAGGACAGCAATGAAAAGGAATAGCTATTTATGTGAGAAGAGGTAAGGTACCTATCAGAAATACATTTTCAGCAAAGGAAAAATATATCCTTGGCTTTTTAAAAAAATACTCTATTTTCCTATTGTGATATTAAAACACATTAAGATTTGAATTATAAACTACTTGTTAGACCAATGTTATTGATATTTAGTGATGGTAAAGTTGTTTAATTAAATGTGGAGAATAACTCTTTCAACTCTGTTGAGGGAAGTTAAACTGTGAAGTTAGAAAGACAATTTCATTGTTTTAATCACTATTTAGGCTTTGTTTTGTATATTATGTATGTACAGGTATGATTCTGTTATCTCAGGAAAAATATTGACTATTATTATGTAATGTATAGAAAAAAGGCTATTGGGATGGATGGGTTATCATGTAAGAATAGGTTTATGTTTTAACTTGTTTCAAGAATTAAACATTCTCAAGAAACTTATGAAATTGGGTTTTTTATATTGAATATAAAGTGTAGAAGGAAAAGAGGATGTTTATGTAAGGTTTGAAAGGGTTATATTACCCCTTCTGTTAAGATTGAAGGAACCATAAACTTTATAGCATGTTTAAAAAAGGGGGTAAATGATTATTAACATAATAGTACACTACAAGCAACAAGAAACCATTTGATCTGTCAGAGCTGTTCCTGTACACTCTCACAATGAAGAAATTACAGGTAAAACCACATTTGATTCTTCAAGAAATTATCTGTTCCCATCTTGCAAGATGTTGCTGTACACTGATGCTGGTGATGATTTATTGTTTATGCATGACACCCTATTAAGAATATAAAATTGGTCTTACCTGAAATCTAGTATGTCCTTTCAAAATCCTAAATTTGTATATTCTCATCCTTTGGTCTTTAGATAAATTGCAAGACATCACGACACATTCAACCTTTCTGAATAAATTTATATATTTCAATAAAATCTTTTTTTTAAGGCTCTTAACATGCTTTTCATTAGTTGCTAGTTGAGTCAATCACTTACGTCAGTTGATAACAGAGAATCTATCTAGTTTTGTGTCAACGAGCTTTTCTTATTTTGTAAAATTTCAGTCAACATTATTTTAACTGATCTTTTAAAATCCTGAATTAAAGGAAGATGTTTTAAAGTCATTTTAAATACTTTATTGTAAGAGAGAGAGAAAAATATAATGTAGTTTGTATGATCAGTGGTATGTACTTAATGGGCATTCTCTACTCATTCGTATGAAATTAAATATAGTCATATTTCTTTGGACTCAGTCAGTAAATCAAACAACTCCACCAGCCTCCCCCCCAAAAAATTTATATTTAACAAAAGTTGTGCATAGTTCAAAGACATTTTCTGGTTGCTGAAGGTAGATGAGTCATAACATTTATGAAAAGATGTTATACCCCTGATGCAGAAAATGCTAAATTACATATTTATTGCAAATTTAAACACTTTTTATACTTATATCAATAAAGATATATTATTTGAGATAAAATTGTAGAAAGACTTGCCAACATTATGATTGAGAATGTAACTGAAATGTGTCTAAGGTAATTAACCACCACAATACAAAAGTATCCAATACCAAATAATCAGTAGTAAACTGTATTTTAACAAAAAGATTAATTATGAGACTTTGAAAAACAAACTATATATTACTTATTATAAACATTCTCCCTGATTTTGTTCCTCACTTAAGTTTAAAATTAAGTGTGGCAAGTAAATTTAGAAAAAGTTTTTTTACAGCATTAAATCAAGAGCAATTTTCCTGATGAAGTCATTGATGGTGTTTTTATCAAAAGTGAAAAGAAAATAAGGCTTACTTGAAGTTTCCAGAATGGTAAGTGTATTCAAAGAATTTTTAAAGAATGCACTTCAAACTAAAACATTTTGGTTATTGATTATGTTCCATATACATCTTCCATTATCACTTAAATTGTACTCTATTAAGCCTGTATATGGGCTTGGTCATTCTGACCAGTTCTGTAATCTGCATGTAACCATGAAATTACATAAACAACTGAAATGTTCTAAATATACTAAGTGTATCATAATGAGTTTTGGCAAATTTTTATGTAAACATCACAAGCCTTTTGTAAACAAAACTTTTATTTAAGTAAATTGTTTTAACAAAACATATATCTCTTAATTTATTAATTTTTTATCGAGTAATTCTGAATAAAGGGTGGTTTTTCATGCATGGAACAAAATTACTTGTATTCACCTTATGGTTTTTATAAAACTTGTAATACCTTCAAATTAATATCAACTTTTTATTTTTCATGGAACTTTAAAGTTTATTATTTTTTCCATCATAACACCAACTGTAGTAGAAATAGTAAAAAAATATATTGAAATACAAAATAAAATAACTGCAGATTATAAAATACAATTACAGTTTTTATTTTAGCACAGCTTAAGTTTTCTAAACATTTCACATTCAGCTGCTTTTGATTTTATTACTTTCAATGTCTTTCTGACTATGTAATGACATAACTATCAAATATACACAGTAGTAAAACTTAACCAGCCAACAGAAATACAAAGTGTACAAGGGCACTGAACAATCTCTCTTCCATTTCTTGGGGAGCAGATACATCTTTTTCTCTCAGGATATTTTGTGTCCTCATTGTTCCAAACTGGACTGTTTGTCTCTTATCAATGTTTCTGTCAAGACCTTGGCATTGAAGATGCTTGACTTTAATCGCCATCTGAGCCACAGCCCTGTACAGGATCTTTACACACTTCTCCAGTTCAGAGTTTGTATGTTGAGTTCCACTGGCTATATTTGTTTGGAATATACAGTCTGCCATTCTTCCTTTTGGTCTTCACATCCAGATGCAGCTGATTGAGTTTGGTATGTCATAGACTGGTGTTGCTGTCTCCACTGATCAGCCCACCACACTATGTCTTATTGCAACCTCTACCTGTGAGCTTTTTCTGAATAATCTGAGGAAGGTAGATACTCCCAATTGGTAGTGCTGTTTTTCATTGCCAAACATCTTTTCAACCATTCTTCCATTCCCATTTACACAGATGGTTTGAAATTAGTTAAGTCTGTGAGATTTGATATGGTTTGTTATAGCTAGGTGGTTTTGTACAAAATCCCCTGTACAGTTTGTGTTCACTGTCAAGTTCTCTTGTTCTGGATGATATAGTTTAATGATATAGAAGCTACACAGTACACTAACTGTACTATTTACACCAACTCTCTTCACTCTCTACTGGTGAGGGAATCGCTTTGTGTTCTCACAATACACAACACTCGCTGGCGTATTTACATCTAGTTTTTCTGGGATTCACAGGAATGAGTAATGTCAAGTTTTTTTAAATCAAATCTTCTGTTTCTCTTTAGCCATCTTGTTTCAGTAAGGAATTGAAGGAGGAAGTAGTCCTAGCTAGGCTATGCACTGTCACAGTTTAATAATCAATTATTTTGTTTTATTTGAGACTGATCCACCAATATGTGGCACTCAAGTCTCAATAGCCACCATTCTATTGTTGTTATGAACCTGACCAATGGTGCCATTTTAGACGTGTATTTTTCACAAGTTTACCTCTGACCTAATACAGTGTCTGTACAATGGTGACACTGTCGAATTTACTTGTGTTTTCGAATATTTATGGGGCATTGGCCTTTTTTATTCTATTTAAGTTTTTTAGCTGCCTTTGGAACATTATTTTGTTTTAACTTTATTTTTAATTTGTATGATATTTTACTTTAGTATTTATACCACTTCTTTGCACAGATAGTGCCATAAACCACCAGTTGGCAAACCAACCAATGAGAAACTACAGTTATGAAAAATGTGAGTGAATTCATGTACTTTATTTATTAAACCTTTTAATGATAGACAAATTCTTCTGTGTGAAATAAGTAAACATCGTAATATAACTTGTTAGGAATATTCCTATTTACAAATGAAAATATAATAACTTTAAAAGTTTAACACAATTAATGATTGTGATATCTAAATCTAATTGGTTTTCTTTATTTCTAGCAGAACAGTTTTTTTCCAGATGGAGCTCTGGTATATATAAAGAAATCTGTGTCCAGAAGACCTTGATAATTTGGTATAATATTATGTATATATTTGCAAAGCTTTACTCTAGGTTTGAAATGTTAGGAATTTTTATGCTAAATAAATAAAGATTTGCAACTTGTGGACTGAAGTTAACACTAACTGGAGTTTTTTGTACCAGTCTGAATACATGTTGAACAAATTTACATAAATGTATTATCAAGTAAAAATTTCATTGCCTGTAAAAATGAACTTGACAGAACCTGTGGTAATTTTCATGAGTGACAGGCCATATACAGTCCTGTGTTTACAGAAGCAGAAAAGCCATAAACTTAAGTAATTAAAAATAAAATTTTTCATGAAACTCTCTAATTTTATCAGTATGAAAACTGGTGTAAAGATTACTGAACTCAGTAGTTTATACTGTCATAACTTCAAATCTTTTAATTTTCTGTTAACAGTAAAAGGAACTATATTTGATTACACATTGATTAATACTTGTTCTCTCTCTTTGTTTTAATAACATTATACTATTTTTAAAAGTTGTTTGATGTAATTCAGACCATTAACTATAATAATTGACGTTTCCTTTGTTATATTTTTTTTATTGCTGGAATAAAACCTGTATTTTCACAGTATTTTTATGTAATTTTAGAATCTAAAGTAATGTAGGTTTAACAATATTTGGTCTGACCAAATGTATATTAAAATATAATAAAATAGAAATTTCAGTTTTATTGATTATGAACTTCTAATACCTGAATGTTTTAATGTATTTAAATTTGCTAAACTTTGTCATATTTAAACCTGGAAGATACAAAACAAATTGATATTTTTAGGTTTTATATATGCATAAGTAAGTATTGTCAATAACTCTATAAATATTGTCACATTTCTCTGTGACTTATCAAACTTAGTAACTGATCTGTATTTTGGTTTTAAGAAAACAGTAGTTTATTCCATAACATTTTTATTTCCCCTTCCTACTAAGATGCAAGACAAATAAATAAACTTGAAGACTGAGTAAACCATGTGTGGGAAGTATTCTTATATTTCAGATGATTATTCACATGTTAGTAGGTGTACATAAACAGGTACTTACAAAAATGCAGATTTGGGCAGTACACACTATGTTTGATCTGTTAAATTTAGTGATAACTCTGTTAATAGAAAAGATAGGAAGTTCTAAGTTTACACTCTAGCTTTTCAGTATTGGTAATTTGAGTTTTTATTTCACAGGAAACTATAGTTGTTATATTTGAACATCACAAACATCTAATATCTACCAAAGCTGCAATCAACATACCAGATGGAACACAAAATTTGATATTCAAGAACTTTGTTGTGAAACGTATCTTAAAATTAAGAAATTAATTAATGTGTAACTCTAAAATATGACATATAATCTACAGTGTGATACCAAACTTACTGAAGTACATTAATAAAATCAGGATACTGAAAGTCTGAATATGAGTGATGAAATCCCCTTTGACCCCTAACCACAGGAAGATCTGTGGTGAAGAGGGTTAATTAATTTACCCTTTAAACAGTGACAAAGTCCATCAGATCAATCTCGTAACCATTTTTACTTGCTACAGTTTACATACTACTAACTTGTAATATATTAAGTGTATCTTACCCTTTTTCTTTATACCCTTACTGGATAGGCCCTTTGACTCCTCTGTATGTCTTTGTATATGGATGTTCACAAGTTATTTCACATTCCTTTGTATTTGAATCCATGGTGAACTTATTTTCTTGTTTCTTTTCCAAATTCCAGTACAAATCCAGGACTTCTCATAGTTATTTGGTTGATTGTTATTATTTTATTGAACAAAACATTGTTTAACCAGGTTTCAGATTCAGTATATACATATTGATAAAGTAGGTTACTGATCAATGTTGTCTGTATGAAGTAGATTACCTCAAACAGTGCAGGTTAGTAACGTCATATGGGAGCTTATATACATGTATTAAAATGCTATGTAGCTTATAAGAACAAGAAAGAAGTAATTTAGGTATGTTACTTTTTAATCTAATCTACATTTGTGTGTGTATGAATAATTATTACTAACCTTGTATTTTATCTAAGCCCAGATCTCTACTACTGTTAGTGACAATAAAACAATGCATGTGTTCTAATGATACTCAGGCATAAACACAGGTCACAGCAGCACTGAATGAGATGTGCAAATTGGAGATAGTTTTACAATGCTTCATGTTTAGTGTCATTTCTACAACATAGTGACAATGTTGGATACTTATAATCTCCTGGGAGAAAATTTCAAAAGCCAAACATTCTTATGAATATGTCTAAGAGACAACTCAAAAAAGAAAATCACTAAAGTGCTTAATTATAGAACATATTTAGTTTTATAGATACAATATGAAATCAAATCTTATTTCAACTTAAACTAAGAACAAACAACACAATTATTAGTAAAATATTCCCTTCAATGTTTCAGTTACTTTTTAACTTATTATTTTAATTCTTAAATCATAATATCCTTACATATTTAGATGTTAATTAAGTTAATGGCCATTTTGGCCAAATGACCACCATTTTTGCATACAATCTTCACATGACTATATCAACTTTAAAGACACTTTACAACATTCGTGTTTCAATATTACCAGGAGATATAAATGAAAATGACAAGTTGTCTTAATTATTTTAGTAGTACAAAAGTAAATAAAAAAGTAGTATTTTATAAGTAATAAAAATACAAACAAAGGAAACAGCAACATGTTATATATTATGACTTAAAGAACAGAAAAATGGTAATTACATTTCAGATTTAGTTTCTTATAAATTACAAGATTACTGGGAAATTAGAAGTCTCTAGAATCATTATTTTATAAAGTTATCTAAAGTTAACATTTTTCTTATAATGAAAATGGTTTCCAATGATACTTACCATCCACCAACACTCTAGCTAGAATCTCACATTGATAAAAGTGTAAGGGGCTGTGCAGGCATGATCCACACATTTGTACAGAACAGGAATGTACCAAGAGAACAAATGGTACAACAGTGTGGAACTTACACCCCACCTCCCAAACAGATATGCTCTTCACTTGGAGCTTAGTTCTTATATCAAAGGCAGAACAGAATATGAGTAATCATCAGATAGGCCACCCCTGACCAGACAGCCAAGATTCTATGACTCAGGTTGGAATTAAGGGGTTGTAATACCTGTATCCTATGTTGCTGGCTATGGCTATTAGACCACAATATGATATGTGTGTATATATATATATACTGTAACCACAAAATGTTGCATTTGGCACCATCAGAATAACAACAAGAAAGTAAGCAACACTTAAGTGGACAGATTCTCTTCTCAACTTGAATAAGTCCAAAAGGTAACACCTGAGGCTCGGAATGATGGGATCCTATATGCCATACTCAACAAAGGAACAGAATTCATCTGGTTTGGAATTATGAACATTCATTCTCAGTCCCTAACCAAGTGAGTAAGGTGTATTCTACTTAACCCTGGAATAATGTGGAGCCTGCACTCAACCAAGGACTTAGGATGGAACTCCTTTGGTTTCAGAATTACGATATAGTGAATCAACTTCCATGAGTGATAACTGACACTGGAACTGATCAAAGAGAAGGGTTTTGCACTCCCTAACTAGACAACTGTATGCAAAATATGAACCAAAATTATGAGTAGGTTCCCAGGAAGGCTGGAGCCACTCTTACTGAAATATGAAAAAACATCTAGGAACCCAAGAAGGAGGACCCCTCACTATGCCCTCTTCTCCAAGAGTGGTTGAACACACTCAGAAATTTCGGTTGAAAAGCCTCTTGTCTACCACAGATTCTCAAGCTCTACTCATACAGCCTGGGGTGCTAAAATGTCTTGAAAAACAGCTCTGGAAACTGGGCAATAGGTGAATCAAGTTCCCTACATTTTATTCAAGTCAAACCAATCACAGTTTGTTTAACATGAAGAACAGTAAGATTCTCTTTAGCTGTATTCATGAATGTCCATGAGTGCCAATCCATAATAAGATAATATCATCTGGTAGGTGTCTAAATGATCTTACAGGACACCTCATTTTGGTAAAACCTGTTGTATACTGGTGGTAGTAACTGTAGTAAAAGTAGTTACAAGTATGAAGTTGAAAAGAGAAAGCATACCTCCCTCAGAATCACTCACGCCAGAATGGTACACCATGAAAAATAAAGGGACCCTTGAAATAAAAGAGTATATGACTGAGGAAAATACTCATTTCTGGTAAAAGCCTAGCAGATGTGGTAAACAAATCTACAGGAAGTAGTGGAAAACCATCAGAAGAGGAATCGGCCAGATCATGAAAGCAACAAGATAGAACAGTAACAGAAGTATTCCACATACCAGCTGAAACAATGTCTTCAAAGAACCACTGAACCGGGCAGCTAATAACACTGAAGATTGAGAAATAGCGACAGTGTCAACAGATGTTTAGTATGTTTTGGAATTATTATACAGTACGATGAATAAACTGTCTACAAAAACATTTTAACAGCTGAACTTTTACATAACAAAAAAACTGACAATGTTATACATACATCCTCTTGTTGATATCCAAACAATGAATTGTAATGTGCTGGATTCCCAACAAACCTGTTGCACCAAAAGATAAATTTTAACATAAACAGCTGTATTCACATGTAACTTAAAGATAAAAATAAAATATAAAAAAGTCAATTTTGTATTGATGAACTATTGACACTTACTTGATTGTACTTTTTCATTTTTATGTCTCTCAAAATTTCAAAAGTAAAATCACGAGTTTGTGGGAAATTAAGCACAAAGCTACACAATGGGTTATCTGTGTTCTGCCCACCACCAGTATCAAAATACACAATGGGTTATCTGTGTTCTGCTCACCACCAGTATCAAACAAAATACACATAGGGTTATCTGTGCTCTGCCCACCACCAGTATCAAACAAAATACACATTGGGTTATCTGTGTTCTGTCCACCACCAGTATCAAAACCTAGTTTCTAGCAATGTAAGTTTGCAGACATACTGCTGTGTGCTACACAATGGGTTATCTGTGTTCTGTCCACCACCAGTATCAAAACATAGTTTTTAGCAATGTAAGTTTGCAGACATACTGCTGTGTGCTACACAATGGGTTATCTGTGTTCTGTCCACCACCAGTATCAAAACCTAGTTTCTTGCAATGTAAGTTTGCAGACATACTGCTGTGTGCTACACAATGGGTTATCTGTGTTCTGTCCACCACCAGTATCAAAACATAGTTTTTAGCAATGTAAGTTTGCAGACATACTGCTGTGTGCTACACAATGGGTTATCTGTGTTCTGTCCACCACCAGTATCAAAACATAGTTTTTAGCAATGTAAGTTTGCAGACATACTGCTGTGTGCTACACAATGGGTTATCTGTGTTCTGTCCACCACCAGTATCAAAACATAGTTTTTAGCAATGTAAGTTTGCAGACATACTGCTGTGTGCTACACAATGGGTTATCTGTGTTCTGTCCACCACCAGTATCAAAACATAGTTTTTAGCAATGTAAGTTTGCAGACATACTGCTGTGTGCTACACAATGGGTTATCTGTGTTCTGTCCACCACCAGTATCAAAACATAGTTTTTAGCAATGTAAGTTTGCAGACATACTGCTGTGTCATTGGGGAAAGAAGTACAAGTTTAGGACATTTTGAAAAAAATCAAGAATTCTGTGGTATTTCAATAAGTTATTGTTAAAATTTCCATAACCATTTAATTAACTGTATAAACAATCAATGGAAAAAACATTTTAGCTTTGTCAAAATAACATGTAAGTTTGTTTTCTCACCAAGATATCACATACTAACCAATACATTGTTTAGAGGTTAAGGGATCATCTGAAAATTCATTTCCAGAATCTTCTGTTATGCTGCACTAGACCTTAAGTGTCAATCAGCAGAAGTACGTATGTGCCATTTAGGAAAACGTTCATCTAAGGGCTGGGACTAACTTTGACCAAAACTGAAAAGTGGCTGGATAATTATATATTGTAAAATAAGCCTTGTTACATAATATGTAACTTTTTAAAAGTAACCTATTTTGATCAGCTGATTGAATAACTTGAAAAACAACACAAAATCATTTCACATTCTAGTTTGTAATCACAATTAAAAGAATAACAACAAATAAACATCTATAAGAAACTAATTTCCACATTAACACAGTCTGAACTACCCACTGCTACATAACTACAAAACACTGAGTGTTAAGAATAACATTCAGACTTCAGGAAATGTCACACAATTGTATGTTATAATTATACAACATGAACTTTCTGAAAGAAGCTTGTCTGCTATTTGAAATTCATGAAAATTCTCTGATTTTTCAAATTCTATAAAACATTTTTTCTTGACTTTCCACAAATTTCATGACACATACAGAACTTGTACAGACTTTATTTTTTATTTAAAATGAAAACTTGTTACATTTAGATTGGTACATCAATAAATTATATTATTCAGTTTAGACATTAATATTATGTGCAATATTTATAAATAAAGAGTCCTCATAATGCTAAGTGTATTTATAAAATGAACAAACAAAAATGTGCTTCAATATTTGATTACTTACCTGGAATTTGGAACACTTTTTTAGTGTTACAAGTTTGTTTTTATTGCTTAAGACATATTTTTCTTGCATATGAATTGTAATAATATCTTTATATTAAAAACTAAAAACCAACACAAAGGTAAATACAAGTTTAGCACATTGCATAATTTAAACATCTACACATACAGATATTAAAATGTTTCAAAAGTCATGTTACACGTGATTTTTAAGCACTTCTATCAACAGTGATAAGTTAGTCTACAAAACAACTTAAAAAATTAGTTTTTATAACTATGTATTATTAGCTGTCTTTTAGTATAATTTATTTTGAGTACTGTGGATCTTGTTACACTTTGTAAACTACTACATTTCATATTTTAACAGAAGTTAAATTACTCACCTTCCTTTGAAAAATGAAATGTAAAAAACTGATGAATAACAGTTTACAAACTTCAAAAGGTACATCTTCAGAGTCAATCTATTTTCATATTCAATCTGAGTGTGATGTATTTCTATATACAATATTTCAGAACAGTATTAACTATTTTACAAAGAGAATATTATCATACAGAAAAAGGTTGACATAAATGAAATAAAAACTGTACTTAACACTAATGATATCCAATTGATAATACTATCAAACTCATCATTTCATATCAGAGGTTTTTAGAGCTCTTAAGTGAAACATTAAGTAATATTCTTCAATCAAATCTTTAGTGTATAAATATCTTGCTGTCTCAAAGTGTATTATTTCTTATTTACAAAATTCATTGTCTTCCTCAGTTATAAATATCAAACTTTCTAAGTCTGGTTGAGGTCCAGCTTTTAAGTTACTCTGCTGATGTCACACGGAGCAGAGAGATTTCTACAATGTAGTTTTGCACAATTAGAAATACTATGACCAAATATTTTTGTATTGAGGGAGAGGAAGTCATAATAAAATACAAATCAGAGGAACTGAAGACGAATTTTCAATATTCTTCTTAATTTGTCCATGATCTACATAAATGTTAAGCCTTATCTTAGCTTCCACCATTTTTGTTGTTGTTGTCAGAAGCAGGATACCAATGACTGTTGATTAAGACACTTGTGGTCTAGATACACTAGTTTCCATGAAATTAGCAAACATTAACTACTTCTCAAATCATTAGGAAACACATGTTAATATTTAAATCAAAACAATTAACTTCATTCCATATTGCAACATAAAAAATAATTTTACATTCTAGTTTTACAGTGGAAATATCTTTTTATGGTAGTTTTTGTACACATTTTTAGTACTCTGACAATTTTAAAATATATAACATGCAGTAGTGAAGCCAATTTAGGTAATATCTCTACAAAAACTGGATGTGTTAATAAGAGATGTTTTATTATTAATTTTAACATGATTTTATCTCATATTTTTATTTCAAAATAAAATTCCATATTTTAAAATTTGTTTTATTAGTAGCCTTCATACACAAGTCTTGAAGTTATAAAAAATTATGTTAAAACACATATATCCTTAACATAAAATGCATGGGGTTGGTTCATTGGACGAATGCCATATTACAGATGTTATGTTCATTATCTTTCTGAATTTACTGTGCATATCTACACAAGATGTTGCAAGCTGTTAGTAAAATGTACAAGTCTGTTGTATGCTGAATATCAAATACACTGCAAAAGTATTTCTAATCAAGAAAGGATGGTAAAAATGAAGATGACAATCTGAGTTACATATTTACATGTTAATGTTTATGTAAAGACTTAAAATACTATATCCATGGCACTGTTTGCATATTGTGCTTGTATTGCCTTTAGAGCATCTGAAATGTATATTTACAAGTTTTCCTTTTCAGTATCCCCGTACACTGTAAATGATATTTACTCTTCTTCACCATGAACTGTTACCAAATCAAATACACAATACCAAATTAAAAGTTACAAATAATCATCTAACTATCATAAATATATCTAAATACTAAACAATGTTTCATGCATTTCTGCATATATATGTTAGCAATATGAACAGTTTTCACTGCTTTGATCACAAAACTATATGGTATTACAACTAAATATACTTTACCGTGTTTCACACATTAGTTTATTTAACAAAACAATCAGACTTGATCAATAATAAAACTAAGACTGGTAAAGTGTGCTGATGTTCAATATACTTATACATAATTACTTTATAATGCTATTTTATTACATTCTGTACACACAGAAAAGTTAGTTAAAAATTTAGATAACATGCATAATGTGGTATAAATTAATATTCTTTAGAAATAAGTTCTGTTTTGAAAAACGTGCATAATTTGTATTCATTCACCAATGAAATGTGTATGTTTTTTCAAGATGTATAAATTATTCTGATAAACTTTGGATGACTGTAACAGTATTTATCTGGCACTAAAATAAATATGGATAAGGACTTTTGCAGGCAGATTCTGGTTACATTTTGTTATTCTAAATGATGAACAAAATAACCTATGTCCATTTGGAATTGTTAAAATTAGAAACAGGTAAATCTTGCACAATTCAGTAAGGAAGTGGCTGTTATATAAAAAAGGTTAACAGTTAGTCAGTTGTTTCTACAATTTTATTCAGCAACGTAGAAAGGAACAACTAACCCCTAATTTTGTAAAGGTAAAACTTTCAAAACAATTTAATAAATACACAAACATTATCCAAAATTTACAGAAAAAACTACTGAAAGCCATGTTGAACACAAAATACAAAGAACTACATGACTTACAAAAACAAAAATTGAACCCAGACCATCAACTGGCATGCTGTATTAAACAGTAGGTATACTGCAGTGGTTAAAAGTTCGTGTTAAATACACAAGCCCATTGTGATAAAGTTAGTTACTAAGGTACACATTACCTCTAAAGTATCAAAACTAGTCATATCCCAGTGGTGGGTAATTATTTCCAAATACTTTTTCCACAATTCAAGAAATATTACAGCTTAAAGTAAATAAAAACAAAGTGAAAGGTTTATCATCAGTACAGACAGAAATTGCAACAGAATACAAATCACTCTTTAAACTGATATGACTTGTGACAATTAATTCAACTATTTTTGTTCACCAAAGTGTTAGTAATTAAAAACTTTGTAAAGTGTTTTCTTTTTTCCTTGAAAAGACCCAAATTACAGATAGAGAAATCTCAAAGTAATGACATGTTTTTGGAATTATTTTGAAGTGTTTGATAGGAGATTTGAGTTACAGAAGTTTGAAGTCTTGGATATGAAGCAAATTTGATGTGCTTTATGTTGGTTTGAAATTTCAAGTAGTGTAAATATACAATGTTGGACATTTTTATGTTGAAGTAACCCTTTTTCTATGGGTGTCCAATACTACACATCTCATGAGGATTTTCTTAGTGAGTTGCTTTCCCAAAATTCAGGTCCTTTGTAAAGGTCAGTTTTAAATAACTGAATATGGTAGCATGAGCACACATGCACCGTGTCATTGTAACTTCTATCCTGTTATCCAGACACAGTTGAAAAATCAATATAATAAAAATAGTAATTATATATACAGAGAGTGGACAAGAAAAGTGGCCCACTTGAAAATACTGTTAATTTGTTATATATTTTATTAGATAACAGAAAAATGTGTAAAATGCACTTCACTGGATCTGTTCAAATATGATATCAAATAAATTAACAACATTTTCAAGGGAGAGACACTTTTCTGTCCTCCCCTTGTAAATAAATGAATAATGTTATCAAATTTAAGCTATTTTATAAGAGTTATAGTTTGTAGTTATTTCAGAATGAAAAAAAGCATTCTTTATATTAATTTTGTAACTGTTTATAGTGGTCAAATCTATCAAGCCCATACAGAGTTTCATTAGTAAAAATAAGACAAAACATTAAGTTTTTTTCTGTACAAAAATGTTTGATAATTATCTGGAGGTTATAAAAATCTTGTTTGTGAAATGTGAACATTTTCTGATGCATACAAATATTTTTAATCTTAAAATCAAAATTACTGTGCATGTTGGATAGTCAACATGCTAAAAGAAAATAGACACAAGAAAAGCATTACTTTAAAAAAGTATTAAAACTAAATAACAATTTGATATTTTGTGTATGAAAGTTCTAACAAAGTCTGAAGTGGAGAATATTATTTATTCAACTTTAACATGTAAATCTGTGTAATATTTACCCCAGAGTGACATAAAAACAGCAAAAAATACAGCAGCACCAATGTAAAAAAGATGAGTTATTGTGACAAAACTACATGTCTGTCCTGATATTCCATATCTACATCACATAAAATGGTGTCCTTGTCTTCACAAATGTCCTTACTGTAAAAAAATTGCAGTTTTGTTTCAAGTTTATTGAATAAACACAGTACAGCTGAATATTTATATCAATCATAATATACAACTATGAATTTCAATGATAATGCCACATAAAATAACCGATTAATTATAATTATGTTTAAATCAATTTATCAAAAAATTATTAAAATATTTGAATGGCTCAAAACACATCAACCAATAAAAATTAATGGTTCCAATTATTATTCCAGCTACAAAAAGCTTGTGTGAAAATAATTAATTAGCTAAACACTGATTAATTACATCCAGTGATTAATCACCTACCACATTCCATCCATCACATGGCTTTAAGTAACTGATTTGTCTGAGGTATAAATTAGAATATGATCAAACATGAGTTATAAAAATAATAAACTGTTTGATAACTTTTTTCTCCCCTTATTGAAACCTGTGAGCATCACCCATACAGAAAACACAACACTCCTACCACTGAAGCTGGAATCAGCATACAGGTGTAATATCCAAGCCAAACAAAGTACAGGCCTATCTTAACTCCAAAATACTCCCTGAAAAAATTGAAAGGATTTGTTTGTTTGTTTTGGAATTTCGCACAAAGCTACTCGAGGGCTATCTGTGCTAGCCGCCCCTAATTTAGCAGTGTAAAACTAGAGGGAAGGCAGCTAGTCATCACCACCCACCGCCAACTCTTGGGCTACTCTTTTACCAACGAATAGTGGGATTGACCGTCACATTATACACCCCCACGGCTGGGAGGGCGAGCATGTTTAGCGCGACCCTCGGATTACGAGTGCACGCCTACTGAAGTGATTCTTATCAAAATATGGTACATACAATAACTAATGAGAAACCCCAAAAAATACATCCATAATAATTTTTTTTATATAGATTTGTCTCAATTGTAAACTCTGACTAGTATGAGAGCAAGGTGATTTTCATGCTAAAATTAATACAATTTATATATCTTTAATACTACAGTTTTCAAATTTCATTTGCATAGCTTCTAGAATCTTCTAATTGAATATCAACTTATTTTTTGGTAAAAATGTATGTTATGTATTATTATCTCTACCCTTACGCTACATGAACTTACGCCATTTGTTTAACCTTGAAACAAAAAATACATGAAATAACATTTTTCCTTTCTAAAATCCATGCAGATTACAATAAAAGCTTATCATTATTTATCCCGACTATCGTCAGGCTTGCATCTGTTAAATATAACAACATCCAATATACTAAGCCTATTGTTATGTATAAAGCGTTTGAAATGCCATATTGTTGTTTATATTATTGTTTTGAAATTTAAACCAATAAAATACATTGGTATTCATGGAGAAATTTCTAGAATTAAGTAGATCGATCATTTGACTGTAAATGGAAATGTATGGCGGCCTAGTGTCAAGACGTCGAGTCTCGTGCAAAACAGACATGCGCAGATTACTCTGGAATTCTCTGAAAGTTACGCGATTGTTGGAGAACACAGTGGGCATATTAGTATAAAAACAGACGGCGACGCGAGGAGAAAAGAAGAGTCAGTCATTCGTTTTTATTTCAATTCAAGAGATATTGTCTTTGCTCGAGAAAAAGTAAACGTTTGCTGTGTGTTTATTCAACTCGGATTTGTGACTAGAGTTAGATCTATAGAAGCTGTGATTTTATTTCGTCATTCTTCACGATTCATTCGAATTACTGATTATACTGAAAGTCAACACGTGTAGAACTGTTTAGGGGAAACTGGGAAAATTAGAAGGCGGCAAGTGAGACGTTCATCGGAGGCATCGTGAAGGGAACTTCGTCGAATTTATTAAACTGTGAATTGTTTTTGAACTTCTCCATTCAAATTTCGGAATTTCTTCGTGGGACCAAATTCACACCCTAGACCGGAATTTTGGATTTCTGATCTGGACTTTTGGACTTTCATTCTAGATCACAGTATTAGATACAGGCCAGTACCATTTTGTATTGTAATTAATTTTGAAGGTTGTAACTGAATATCTGTCATTGTTATTATATAATTTATGTTATATCTGTCACATATATAATAGTTTATTGTAATAAATTATACAAGCTGTTATCTGTGTTTTTCTGTTGCGTTCAGTCTACATAAAACATAAAAAAAACGTAAAAAGCCTATGTAACAAGTTAGGAATCACCTCATGTACACTTAGTTCAAATTACAGCATAAAATTATGTAATACACACGATCTTCATATGTATAAACAAATATTGCAAAAAAAATAATCTTTTTCTTCATTTACATTTTCTAACGTTACCTAATAAGTATTTTTTTCATTTATAATAAACCAAATTTGTACATAAAAATAACAAAAATATTGTACTTAATTTTGAATTGTAATTCTTTTCGTTGTCAAAGATTTAAAGTGTTGAGAGATGCTAACCCAAATTTTCAATGGTGATGTTTTTGATTTTTTTCCAAAATTATTTGTTAATTTCAAACACAATTTAGAGCACAAACAATAATAAACACAAAGCATACAATGTTCTATAATTATTACAATTAAACTGGTTTTCTAACCAAACATTGTGCATCAAAACAATTTCCTTAAGCTGGTTAAAGTAAACTGAGTGATAGCAGATTTAAATCTATGTTCCGAAAATCTTCAAAGCCATCCTGTGAACGAGATGGCATTATACATAAAACAAAAGATTAAATATTAATTTTCTGATGGTTATCAATAATGTAATATCAAATGTCAAAGACAGAAATATATTTTATATGGAAAAACGGCTCTGACGATGACCTAAGAAGGTCAAAACGTTGTTCGCTCTTCTATGTAAAATATTTTCTCAACCCAAACGAGCCGTTTTTGCATATAAAATTCTCAACAAGTGGGTTTCTCGACATCAGTGATTGAGAAAGATATTTTGTCTGTTGTGGCGAAATATTATCATGAAATGTATGTGTATAAAGAAGGGGACACACAAAGAAATTAAGTCAGCCTTCAAAAACATAGTTGTAAAGTGTCATCTAAAGAAAATATAGAAATACCCAAATTCTCTTTGTTAACCTGAAGATGATATTAGAAGTTTGAAGTCTTGTTGTCTACTTTATTTTATTAAAAGTTTTAATACCCACACTGGCCGTATTGAAATACATTGTTACTTCAAGTGGGTTTCTCGTGATCACGAAGTACATTCTGTTGAAGACTCCAATGAAAACACCTTACCTTTATATGACAGTCTGATGGCAGAATTAGTAGCTTCCCCTATGAGGTTTGTAGCGATTTGAGGAGCTGGATATCTCACAACCAAATTATCATTCTGAATGATGCTTCTTTCTTCAAATAGATAAAGTAAAACATAAGTTATGTGAACGTCTCTCTACGAACCCAGAACACGTTTCAAAGACGAAGTATCTAGGATGATATTTATTAAACATTTATAGAAATATAAAAGAACATTTCAAAAACTGAAATATCACAGTAACAACAAAAAATAGATTAACGAAAGTTTACATTACTTATATTACTAGTAGCCTGGCATGGCCGAGCGCGTTAAGGCGTGCACTCTTAATCCGAGGGTCGCGGGTTCGCGCCCGCGTCGCGCCAAACATGCTCGCCCTCCCAACCGTGGGGGCGTTATAAATTTACGGTCAATCCCACTATTCGTTGGTAAAAGAGTAGCCCAAGAGTTGGCGGTGGGTGGTGATGACTAGCTGCCTTCCCTTTTTTCTTACACTGCAAAATTAGGAACGGCTAGTGCAGATAGCCCTCGAGTAGCTTTGTGCGAAATTCCAAAACAAACTAGTTTGTTAAATGATTTATGCTTAAGTTTTGGATGCTTTTGTTCTCGGTTTATTGGTAGTTTAACTGAGAAATGGACATGTTAAGATGCAAGGTGCAAAAGTACCTTAACAGCAAATAAAGAGATAGACATGCGTAAAATGGGAACATGTTGTCGGTTTAGGTTCAAATTTCCGTCACACCAAACGTGCCAACCGTTTCTGAGATGATGGAGTTATAATGTGACGTGCAATATCGCTATTCGTTAGCAAGTTGGCACTGGGAGGTGAGAACTAACTACCCTCCCTCCACTCTTATACTACTGAAGAAGGGACGGCTGTCGCAGGTAGCCCTTGTGTAACTTTACGAAAAATTGAAAACAAAACAAACATATCACGATATACTTACCCAGTGTAACAGTACTTTTTATATAATTGTTTAATTATGCTGATGGTATGAGATGCTAAAGTCTTGGATATTTTTTTTTTATAGCGTATGACCGGACAAAAAAATTAAGAAACTAAAATAACTACACGATATTTTAGACAGATCTGGATTTTTTGTAATAAGTATTTAAAAACTTGAATAACTCTAGTAATAAATTAATTTTTCACAATTATTTTTATTTTGTAGTGCAGATTTCTGAATTAAGTACAATTCTATAGTGGGCTGACTGCACTTTGCTCTCTGCGATAATACAGTTGACAAAAGATCTTTCAGTAATGAAATCCAGCTATTATTACATAATCTCCAGAGTACGTCTAGAACGTATTGACAATAAGTAGTATTAGTAAAATTAAAACACTGGTGTGATTAACAGCAATAAGAACTTTTTTATGTTAACAAATCGCATCAACTGCTGTATACCAATAATAATGAGAGACAAAATATTTCTCAAAACTACATTTGTATGTCCAGTCTGATACTATATGTAGTTTACGTGATTTTTATCAAAACAACAAAGTTGCTTCAGACTGATTAAGACAACAATACTTTTTTCAGGTCCGGCGTGGCCAGATAGTTAAAACGTTCGAATCGTAATCAGAGGGTCACAGGATCGAATTTTTGTCCCTCCAAACATACTCGCCTTTTCGCCCTTGGGAGCGTTATAATGATACGATCAATCCCACTATTCTTTAGTAATGGTATAGCTCAACAGTGGGTGGTGATGACTATCTGCCTTCCGTCTACTCTTACACTGCTACATTAGGGATGGCTAGCATGGATACTTCTCGTATAGCTTTGCATTAAATTAATAAATTCAACAAACAATATTTATACTATTGTTAATCAAGCTTTTCACTTAACAATATTACATCAGTTCATGACGTCACTCAAAAAAGAACATTTTATGCGCGTAGTAACAGCGATATTTCACTTAGAAACAGAAAAGAAAGTTAAATGTAAGGCGTACGGTGAAAACAAGAATAATTATCGATGTCTATTTTAAATGAATTTATGTACATTTACAATAGTTTACTGCTTGCTTCAGGGTCTACAGTAAACCACGAAATTATACATGGTTCTACTGTTGCAATAATCTGTTCAAAATATGTTCATAATAAAGAAGGAAAACTGATAAATTGGTACACACCTCTTTACGAAGTAATGACAAGTGTGGAAAGAATACGAAGGAAAGATGGCGGTGAATTATTGTTGACTGACGTGCAATTTGAAATCGCGGGAATTTACACATGTGGAAATGGTGAAGGTGAGATTACAAACATAATGCTATACGTAAATAAAAGTTTTTTATTTTATTTTAGGTCTTATTTTCGTTTATTAAACCTTATTAATTTAACACAAATAACATTTAAATCGAAATCACCCTTCTGGATATTGAATGTATTTCAGCCGTTACCTATGAATTTAATGTCACCCACAATGTGTATCGATTAAAAATGAATTCCCGCTATATTTACTGTCAGGAAATCATTTGAATTAACTGACAATATTGATTATTAATGTAACCATATGTTTGCGATATTTTTAAGCTCATTTGAATGCGTTGGTCAGTTATACAAAATGTGATTCTTCTGTTTTAGCAGTTAACAATGTTAAAAGTAAATATGATGCTCTTCGTGAAATCAACCTCACGAATACAATGTTTTCTTTAAACTTTCTAAACCTAAGAATGTAAGGTGTCTCACTTATACAGACCATGTTCGATCTGTCTTTAGATTGTATAATATGGTTCAGGATTGTTAATACAATTGGCTCTTATTTTCTGAATTAGCTCAACACGTATATTTACGTATACAAATTAGATATTTTAACACTAATGTTTGTTATTTTAATACTATAAAGAATTGATGGAGAGTCAAAAGTCAATAAAACCAAATATTTATTCTTAAAATCAGATATGTTTGCAGATATTTATCCAACATTTTTCTTAATTTGTTCATTACGGATTTTAAATTAGTGGTATGCGAATATCGAATTTTACATCTGACATATTCTTTAATCTTAGAACCCATTTGTAGGGTTTGACAATAGTAACGGAATTATTTTTATACATTATAAAATATATATAGCATGGGTATTAAATACTTAGGTTTGTGAAGCAAAGAAGATATTCCGATAATAAAAGAGTTGAACAACCACTTCAAGCGAAAATATCCTTTGGGCTTATTCCTTTCTAAATGATTTTACACTTCTTATGATTTAGTGATTCTTATGGTTTTAACCAGTAGTTAAAAGGGATTTAAATTGAAACTTTTAATTGTAATATCATTTGTTAAAACAACACATTATCGATTATATTATTACTGACGAGGCCTCTTGTTATCACTAGATATCGTGAAGACAGCAATATTCGTAATGTTGTTATGAACACAAACGACAGTAAGGAGTGTAGCTTAGTGGTAAAGCGTTCGCTCTGCACGTGAAAGGTTCTGGATACGATCCCCGACACCTCTACGTATACATTTTTAAGGCCTGGCATGGCCAGGTTGATTAAGGCGTGCGTAATCTGAGGATCGCGGGTTCATATCCCCGTCGCGCTAAACAAGATCACCCTTTCAGCCGTGGGGACTTTACAATGTTACGGCCAATCCCACCATTCGTTGGTAAAAGAGTAGCCTAAGAGTTGGCGGTGGGTGGTGAGGACTAACTGCCTGACCTCTAGTCTTACACTGCAAAATTAGGGACGGCTAGCGCAGATAACCGTCGAGTAGCTTTGCGCGAAATTCAAAAACAAAAACAAATAACAGTACATAAAGCTACGTCAGAGAAACAGGGAAAAAAATCACCCACATAAACGAGCACAATCATCAACCTTGTGTAATTGAATATAAATACGACTCTGGTCACAACATCC
This sequence comes from Carcinoscorpius rotundicauda, assembly GCA_011833715.1. Classification (NCBI taxonomy): domain Eukaryota; kingdom Metazoa; phylum Arthropoda; class Merostomata; order Xiphosura; family Limulidae; genus Carcinoscorpius; species Carcinoscorpius rotundicauda. The sequence continues at coordinate 96,610,106 of CM022395.1, forward strand.
CCTTTCATTCATTTTACATTTACAAGACGTAAAAATCCCTCTATAAACAAATAAGCTGGTTCTTTACTACATCTGTTCATGAATGGTATTTCAACTCATTTATTATTGGCACACTTAAACTTTTATATTTCAAATACAGCTCTCAAACCCTAACTCGTACATTCTAAATAATAATTTTTGTTTTTACTCTATTTTTTTTTCTTACAAATCCTTCAAAACTTTCTTAAAAGTTTAATTTGCTTTCATTCAGACTGGAGAATATTGTGTACATTTAACTACCACAAACACCACAGGAATTCAATAATAATCTGATTGACATTTCTTTTTCTACAAGTTTTTCAGGTAACGTAAATATCACTTGATGGAATATTCAATAACAAGTGAAAGATACATTTATGTTAAATCGATTCATTGGTGACTGTTGTTTATGGTAAATCATGTTATTTTTGCTGGTATTATTGAGACAAGGCTGATTTGGTAATAATTACCATAATTCGTTATAATCCAAAGAAAGACTTCGAATCCCCATCACATAAATATGTTTGCCCATTCAGTAGTCGGGGCGTTGTAAAGTTACAAATAACCCCAGTATTCATTAGTAAAAGAATAGCTAAAGAGTTGGCGGTGGGTGGTGATAACTAGTTGCCTTTCTTTTAATCTTACACTGCTAAATAAATTAAAGCCTATGCAGATAGTCCTCGTGTAATTTTTCGCGAAATTCAACAGACAAATGTACGTAAAATAAGTGAAATGTTTTTAAATAAGTACAAAGTATAATTCATCTCAAAATATAAAAATTTGAAGACTTCCAATTTTGGATCAAAAGTGTTGAAGTAATATACTTTATTAGGAATTTACAGACAGTATAAAGTATTTCACTAATAGTTTCTTTCATCTAAACGTCATTTTGGAACGTCATTCTAAAGAAAAAGAAAATAGTTTTTATGGCTTGAACGGTAATGTCGATACATATTAGGAAACTATACGTTTTGTTTCATATCATGTAATTCTAATAAGATATGAACTATCACATTTTGATATGATAGAGTTTAACAACTTTAATAACATTTCTTATCACTATCTGCCTATCTCTTAGTACTTTAATTCTCTGATTCGTTAAGGTTATCATTCCATCACTTATATCTGGTTTCAGAATCTTTCACTGGTCTGTTTTATTAAATGATTAGGCCTGGCATGGCCAAGCGCGTAAGGGGTGCGACTCTTAATCCGAGGATCGCGGGTTCGTGCCCGCGTCGCGCCAAACATGCTCGCCCTCCCAGCCGTGGGGGCGTTATAATTTACGGTCAATCCCACTATTCGTTAGTGAAAGTGATTAGTAGCCCAATAGTTGGCGGTGGGTGGTGATGACTAGCTGCCTTTCCTCTAGTCTTACACTGCTAAATTAGGGACGGCTAGCACAGATAGCCCTCGAGTAGCTATGTGCGAAATTCCCAAACAAACAAACAAAAAATTAAATGATTATTTGAATGTTATTAATTCACCTAAAAGTAGAATTTATAATATGAAATATTCAATAAATGGAATATCCTCGACAACTGTATTTATCACATGATAAAATAAATTTCCGTCTTCAATAAACACCAGTTCTACCTTGTTGTCTTGATGTCCTAACAAAATTATTATATTCTGTTTTAACGGATTCTGGCACACGTGTTTGTTTTTTAATTTCACACAAAACTGCACAATGGCTATCCGCCCCTAATTTAGCAGTGTAAGAACAGAGAGAAGGCAGCTGGTCATCACCACCGACCTCCAACTCTTGTTTGCAAGACATTTTCAAATCATATACTGACACATTTTACCAGCGTAATATTCCTAAAAGATCCTGCATTTTCATAACTGACATTAGAATAAATAGTTTTACATTAAACTTTGCCAAATACAAATTTTACAAAAGAAATACCAAAGTAAATGAAACGTACCTCAAGGTTTAACATGATTGATAAACTCTGTGATTAGTTTAATGAGTTGATTCAGTTACTAAGTATATAAAGAAACACAACTTTGCTGTCAAAATACCGTTTTGAAGAACGCGTTTTATTTTTCTCACGGATCTCGCGCTGTGTAAAACTTTCTATTCCTATCGGCGACAGTAAATGAGCTAAAAAAGATTTTAACTTTTTCTTGTTTTCTTCAGTGTGTGTTCCAACAGAAAACCTCACTTGCCCTCGAGAATACCGAAGATATGCTGACAGGTGTTGTAAGTTTATATTACACACAATAAGGTTGATAGTTTCCATTAAACACAAAAAGATGAAAGACTTTTAACATCACGTAGTTTTGATACAACAAATTTGTTTTTTGATAATAAACTCCTTGTTAAGATTATAAAATTAACACTGGGTAAATAAATGTTTAGCTACGTACTTTTAACGGTTTTAGATCCATGTCCTCCTGGTCACTATGACAATGGATTACAAACTTACGTGCTCAGGAAAGACTCATATGGCACATTTTGCTTATACACCTTGTCCTGAAAACAAAATTACTGATGAAGAAGGAGCTGATAGTAAAGATCTTTGTACAAGTAATGGTTTTCTTTTATTGTTTTTTTAAAAGTTAAAAAATGTTTATTTTTGTCAAAACACATTGTTATAATGAGATACATCTTCAAAAGTTTAATGTTTTTTATTGTATTAAACAGCTTTTGTTTTTACAGAAAAGCTTTTCCAGGAGGTAGGAACAGTTGTTTAACGATTTAGTATGTTAATATTTTTTTGTCAAAACTTGTATTTACATGAAAACATACATATGACAGAGTGACATTGTTTTGGTAAAATATTTGACAATTCCATTTATATATTTACTTTACCAGGAGGTGCAAACAGTGCCTTACAAACCTACTTGAGTGGGTGTTTTTGGCACAGCTTCACATTATCATCAGCCCTTCTGGTTGTAGTAGTGTCTAGTGCCTCACGAACCTAGTTAAGTGGGTGTATCTGGCACAGCTTCTCATTATCATCAGATCTTCTGGTTGTAGTGGTGTCTAGTGCCTCACGAACCTAGTTAAGTGGGTGTATCTGACACAGTTTCACATTATCATCAGACCTTCTGGTTGTAGTAGTGTCCAGTGCCTCACGAACCTAGTTAAGTGGGTGTATATTGACACAGCTTCACATTATCATCAACCCTTCTGGTTGTAGTGGTGTCCAGTGCCTCACAAACCTAGTTAAGTGGGTGGATCTGGCACAACTTCTCATTATCATCACCTCTTCTGGTTGTAGTGGTGTCTAGTGCCTCACGAACCTAGTTAAGTGGGTGTATCTGGCACAGCTTCACATTATCATCAGCCCTTCTGGTTGTAGTGGTGTCCAGTGCCTCACGAACCTAGTTAAGTGGGTGTATCTGACACAGCTTCACATTATCATCACCTCTTCTGGTTGTAGTGGTGTCTAGTGCCTCACGAACCTAGTTAAGTGGGTGTATCTGGCACAGCTTCACATTATCATCAGCCCTTCTGGTTGTAGTGGTGTCCAGTGCCTCACGAACCTAGTTAAGTGGGTGTATCTGACACAGCTTCACATTATCATCACCTCTTCTGGTTGTAGTGGTGTCTAGTGCCTCACGAACCTAGTTAAGTGGGTGTATCTGGCACAGCTTCACATTATCATCAGCCCTTCTGGTTGTAGTGGTGTCCAGTGCCTCACGAACCTAGTTAAGTGGGTGTATCTGACACAGCTTCACATTATCATCACCTCTTCTGGTTGTAGTCGTGTCTATGCCAGCAGTAGCCACAGTTACTTATTTAATTTTATTTTCTACTACCACCGAGATTCTTAACCAACCCAATTCAAATTATCTTTACTCTGACGAGCACGGCCAGGTGGGTGAAGGCGTTCCACTCGTGATGTGAGGATCGCGTGTTCGAATCCCGTCCACCAAACATGCTCGCCCTTTCAGCAGTGGGGGCGTTATAAGGTGACGGTCAATCTCAAATTTTGTGAAGGAAGTTGACGTCATCAAATTGTTAGAAGTAAAAGTATGAAGATGAAAACAGAAATTTTAATCCAGAGTACAAATAAAATGTTTAAATTCACGGTTGAATGAGGTAAATCTTTCTACAATATCTGCAGTGTGTTACTCAGTCGATGACCGAAGAAGGTCGAAACGTTGTTCGCTCTTCTATTTAAAATATTTTCTGAACCCAAACGAGCCGTTTTTGCATATAAAATTCTCAACAAGTGGGTTTCTCGACATCACTGAAAGCCAGTAACTTGAAACAACACTATGAAACAAATCACAAAAACATTTCATCTGATTATCCACTTAAATCATAATTACAGAAAAAAGAAGTTAACTGTGTTAAAATCATCATGTAATAGCCAGCACTCACTGTTTACAATGTTCAGTAAGGAAGTTGATACAACGACTAAAGCTAGTTCTGTTATATCATGGAATATTGCTCGTACTAAACGCCAATAATTTGATGTTGAATTTGTTAATAAGAATATCGCTGAAGTTGCTGCAGTGTCACACCCAAATAACACAAAACTTCAGTGATTAATGGGATAACCAGTAGCTTCATGCCACACTACAGAGAGACGTATCTCCCAAATCAGTAATGAAGTTTCACTCAAAATGCAAAATTATTTAAAGAATTCTCTTGCATTCAGCTTAGCCCTTGACAAACCGACAGACATACAAGACAACTCACAACTGGCGGTATTTATTCGCTATGTTTCCTCTGATGTAACTGTGAAAGAAGAGATGTTGGACTTACTGGCAATTAAAAAACAAATCGTGGTGTTGATATTAAATATGCGTTTGACAGCCTTAACAAATACTGATTCTCCACTGGGTAAACTCGTCAGTGTTGCAACAGATGGAACACCTGGGGATAAATGCAGGATTAATTGCACTTATGAAAAGTGATCCCAGCATTCCAGAGTTTCTCCCTGTTCATTGCATTATACATCGTGAACACCTGACAGCCAGATACTTCAAGTATGAAGATGTTATAAAACTTGTTTGTAAAATTGTCAATTCCATACACTTAAATGGGAAGATCCACCGAGAGTTCAAAAATTTTATTGAAGAACTGGAACTTGAAGATAAACTCAATGATGTCTCTTTCTTTTACATTGTGAAGATGGTTGTCAACCAGCAATGACTTGCATAGGTTTATGGATCTGATGGAGCCTATTTTTACTTTTCTTGAAGAAAAGATTCCATTCTCAACTGGAAAATTATAAATGGATGCAAAATCTAATGTTCCTTACCGATATAATGAATCATCTGAAACTTTCGACTTGACACAACAGGTAAGGATAATATTGTTTCTAATCTTATTTAGACAATTTTCAACTTTCAGAATAAAATAAGAATTTTTTTTTGAAGAGACATATTGTGAAGAAACTTCAATTATTATACAAATCTCAAAAGGAGACTAAATACATTTCTTGATATTAAAATAAAAAACCAGAAATTGGAAGAATACAAAGATAAATTCCAAGGACAGCTTGATAATATCCTACACAGGTTTGAGGACTTGCAGAAGTTGAAGCCTTGCTTCTCCTTTCTTGTACCTTCATTCATAGTTGATGTGATTAATGATGGTTATCCAATTCTCGAACTAGTTACAGAATCATCTGTTGTGAAAATGGAACTAATAGAACTACTGGAGGACCTGGGTCTAAATATGATCCATAAATCCCTTTCTGCAATTGAGTTCTGGAAGCAAATTCCAGAAATAAAATATTCTGACCTGAAGAAAGCCAGTGTGCGACTCATCTCAATTTTCAGCAAAACATGTGAAATACTGTACTCGGTAATGAAGTTGAAGCATCGTGCAATACTTACAAATTAACACCTGCCAGAGCTAATTCGTACAGCTTTGACAACATATCAGCCGGAATTTCAACGATTCACAAGACTTCTTCAAGCAGTGAATAGCCTGATTATAATGCGAATGTCTGTGCCAGAAAAATATGATGACAAGACTAAAATTTTGTAAGGTGGTATCTCATTAAAATATATCTTATTGAAAATTTGGATATTTTTCTTAGATGTTTCGGAATTAAGTACGCTCAATATAGTTGAAGTAATAATCAGCCAGGATTTTGAAAACATTTGGTATATATTTGTATGTGTGTGTGTATGCTTTGTGGTTGGCCGGGTTTGTGCAAGCGTGTTCGACTCGTAATCTGAGGGTCACGGGTTCGAATCCCGGTCGCAATAAACATGTTCGCCCTTTCAGCCGTGGGGGAGTTATTGTGTGACGGTCAACCTCACTATTCGTTGGTAAAAGAGTAGTCCAAGTGTTGGCGGTGGGTGATGATGACTAGCTGCCTTACCTCTGGTATTACACTGTTTAATTAGGGACGGCTAGCGCAGATAGCCCTCGAGTAGCTTTGCGCGAAATTCAAAAAACAAACAAACTTTTTGGTTATTGAAACTGATACAAATTATCAGTTTGAAAACTATACACATTAATAAATATCATTACATACATGTATTTATTAATATTTACATGACACAATGTATGTGTAATATTTCTTCATGTTCTGAAACAACTGAAGTTTATCGCATGTGTCTCTTACATCAAGCAAGTTTAACCGCCCCTGCTCTAGAGTATCACACAGAATGTTATATTTGTTTTTATCACTGCTAGTAAATTGTACATCCTTTCAACTTTAAATCTTTGTTTCTTATTGCCATCTATTTGTGTACTTTAATTTAATCATAAATTGTTTTGTGCTTCTCTCGATATGTTTTTATTTCATGTAATACAAATATATAATATATATATATATATATTAAAGACGACAAATAAAACTTGTTTTGAAATCTATACCAATAAGCCGTTACACACGTGATCGCGAGGAACAACCCTTTATTTGTAGCCCAGGTACAATTTGTTAACCACCTATGAAGGCGAAATTGTCATTTTCATAACTCAACTTTGAACACTGCTACCTCACACTTATCTGTTTTATATATGTCTTTAGTTCGTTTTCTTTCGCTTACGTCATATCTTTACAACAATTGATTGACAGGTACAACTTGATTTCTGACCAATACAAACTGAGAGAGACAACAATAAAAGCATAATATTATTGAATATTTGCATATAGTAACTAAAGAAACGTAATCTTAAAGTAAGAATCGAACTGTGCGAAGAAAGAACTAAATTTTATTGTCAAAAGTTTCTCAACTTGCATTCCGTGGGCAGTTCGACCAGTAGAATTTGTAGGTATAAAGTTTTGCATAAATATTTTAATTATATATCCACATACGTTCGGTGTATAAATCTGAGTGAAATTCCTGAAGTAAGAAACAAAAGTTAGATAACTAATAAGTAGCATTTACGTTACTTTACAACCTGTGTGAGGCTTACTAATTAGGGTTAGCAAACATTGGGCTGGTTCAGATAGCGTCACACTGAAAACTTTAGTAAAAGTGAATATTTTATGAGACAAAATATTCTATTTTACAGCAAGTACTACAGGAGAAAAGTGTTCGGATTGTACTGATATAAACCGTGTTTTTATCTATTAAATGTGGTATAATTTGTTGAAAAAAATATATTTTTTAAACTCCATTCCTTAAAACTATATAAATTACACCATTAAAGATATAATCATATTTTCTGGTTCAGTCCCAGTGAAAGGTCGAATATTGGACTAAACGGCTTATGTTTACTGCAACACTTCCAACCAAAATTCCGAGGGTAATAAAATTGTACTTAAAATGTATGAAAATATTTATTATATGGTTCAAAGTTTCGCCGGTTCAGTAAATGCTGTAAGATCTGAGGTCGCAGGTGTTTCAGTGCTACTGCTCATCTATTTTGTCTGTCGAATTTCGCAGCATGTTTGTATGAAGGTGTTATTTGTGCATTTGCTCATAAAATTTCTGTTCTCTTGTTTTAAAGTTGTCAAGTTTTGAATGTGGTGTTAAATTTACCTTTATTTAAGACAATAACACAAATGCAGTAGGCCTAACTACGTATTTGCCCACAAAACTATACAACTTCGGCTACCGTACGTTACTGTATAATGTACACATGCATATTACTAAATATTCATTATGTTTACATTTTAGTTATATTTCTTAAAACATAGAAAGTAAATGAGAAATACATTAATTTTAAGGTCTCCATGAAGTATAGTTTAAAAACCACGAGTATCTCACAATCTTACAGTTTCTTATGATCACTGCAAGTAAATCTGTATACCCTTCAACTTTAAATATTTGTTTCTTAGTAGCATCTATTTATTTGCTTTAATCTAATTTTAAAATATTTGTGGTTCTCTTTATTTTTATATTTCATATAATACATACATATAGTATATATAAATATAAAAGGTTAAAGTCGTATGTAGAGAATAAATCTACGACGATAAAAACTTGTCACATTTAAAACTTGTTGCTCTGAGATCAATACTGACAAATTGTCATGCACGTGAGCGCGAGAAACAACCCTTTATTTATAATCTAGGTACAATTTGTTTGCTAGATTTAAAGGAAATAATTTCGTTTTCATCACTTAACTTGTCAGTTTTATTTTTCTGTCATTTTCCTCCTCTTTTTCTTACGTCATTTCGTTACAACAATTGATTCCAGAGTATAGTTACACTTGAAACCAGTACAAACTGTGAAGAAACACAACAATAATGCTTTTTTGGAATTTCGCACAAAGCTACTCGAGGGCTATCTGTGCTAGCCGTCCCTAATTTAGCAGTGTAAGACTAGAGGGAAGGCAGCTGGTCATCACCACCCACCGCCAACTCTTGGGCTACTCTTTTACCAACGAAAAGTGGGATTGACCGTCACAGTACACACCCTCACAGCTGGGAGGGCGAGTATGTTTTAGCGCGACCCTCGGATTACGAGTGCACGCCTTAACGCGCTCGGCCATGCCAGGCCAACAATAATGTTAAACCACAATATTACTGAATATTTGCATATAGTAACTATGGAGATCAGACATTAAAATAAAAGCCGAACTTTGAGGTGAAAGAACAGAATTTTATTGCAAAAAATTACCCACCTTACATTCCACGGACATTTCGACCAGCACAATTTGCAGGTATAAAGGTTTGTATAAATATTTTAATTGTATATTCACATCAGATGGTTCTATAACTTTGAATTAAATTCTTGAAATAAGAAACAAAAGTGAGACAAGTATCATTCTCTTTATTCTGCAAACTCCGAGAGGCTTAGCAATTAGGGTCAGCAAATACTGGCATGGTTTAGATAACATCGAACTGAAAAATTAATGTAGTGGAAAACTGTTCTCATTGTGCTAAGCAAACATTATTTTTTTGGCGTATTAAGTTTGTTATCGTTTATTTAAAAACTAACAGTTTTTTAACTTCGCTCCTTAAATCTATATTTATAAATTTCATCAACAAAGATATAATCAAACCTTCAGATTTAGTCCTAGTGAAAGTCGTGTTTTTGTGACGAGGACAGTACTTTAAAATTCTGCTCTTTCATAAACAAACACTTATACGTATCGTAGTTATTTTCATAATTGTTTTAATTTAGAATACCAAAATGGGAGTTTTTTATAGATTTTTTGTGTGGTGCCATTTAATAAATAGTGGCATAATGTATTTATTATTTCGGACACAGACCAAATATGCACGTCATGTCCTTTAGATAATAGTAAGATAAGAAAATATGACGTAATTCTTTGTATTCGATTTACTAAAATATATATTTTCAACATAATATAATGCTGCAATTCTTATTGATAGCCTATATTATGTTGCTGTATTGTTAATTAACTGTTCTTTTATTTCGTGATTTTAGTAAATTTGGGATAATTATACCTTTATAACTCACAATAACAAATTAATATACTGTGATGGTTCACGTGGTGTCGTCTCATCATCAGTCAAATGTATACGGCAATTTTCTTTTTAAGTTCCCTCAGGTATCTTTGGAATGTTTTTTTTTACGTTAAATGACAATGAATAGGCATTGATAAGGATTTTAAATGTGGTAGAGTTCTCAAGAATAACTACCATTTTGATCAAGTATTTATTTTAGTAAATAACTGACGGACGATGTAACACAAATATTTTTATTTAATAGTCGTTCTTTTAAAAGATTTATTCAGGGCTTAAACAGTAAGGACGAACATAAGACATAAACTGATAAAAAGTAAAAAAGGGAGATTTCTTTATTTTCGTCATGAAAAAGTTACTGAGTCGATAAAGAGTTATTTTATCTTTCATAACAAGGTCCTTTTAGTGTCTGTATTGTGATTTGAAAGTGTAAACTGTTGCGTTTTTTATGTTTTATGTAGACTGAACGCAACAGAAAGACACAGATATTAGCTTGTGTAATTTATTACAATAAACTATTATATATGTGACAGGTATAACATAAATTATATAATAACAATGACAGATATTCAGTTTCATCATTCAAAATTAATTACAATATAAAATAGTACTGGTTTCAACCTTCAAAGTTAATTACAATACAAAATGGTACTGGCCTGTGTCCGATATAATGATCTAGAATGAAAATCCAGAAGTTCAGATCAGAAATCCAAAATTCCAGTCTAGGAGGTGAATTTGGTCCCACGAAGAAATTCTGAAGTTTGAATGGAGAAGTCCAGAAACAATTCACAGTCCAATAAATTTGACGAAATTGTTTTTACGGTGTTTTTGATGAATGTCTCAACTTGTGGTTTTCCAAATTTTTCCTTTCTCCCTTAAACAGTTTGATACGTGTTGACCTTCAGTATAACCAGTATTTCGAATGAATCGTAAAGATAGACGAAATAAAATCACAGCTTTTGTAAATCTAACTCCAGTCACAAATTCAAGTTGAATAAAAACACAGCAAACGTTTAAACTTTCTCAAACGAAGACACTATTTCTTGAATCAAATAAAAACGAATGACTGACTCTTCTTTTCTCCTCGCGTCGCCGTCTGTTTTTATACTAGTATGCTTACTGTGTTCTCCAACAATCACGTAACTTCCACAGAATTCCAGAGTAATCTGCGCATGTCTGTTTTGCACGAGACTCGTCGTCTAGACAACAGGCCGCCATACATTCTATTTACAGTCAAATCATCGATCTACTTAATTCTAGAAATTTCTACATGAATAACAACATATTTTATTGGTTTGAAATTTGAAAGAATAATATAAACAACATGGCATTCTAAACGCTTTATACATAACAAAACTAAATCAGGTACATAGAGTTTACGTGGTGAAAGAGAGAAGACCTTTAGCTGACACTGATTTACACTGATTATTTATATTATAATTACCTAGGTTAACAATCTGGTCGTCAGGATGTAACTAGGAATGAATGCTGTTAATCAGTCAATTCATCCTCAAATTTTTGACATGTTCCCACTGAACAATTTGTCTTTTCCACTGTTCCACTTGTTTAGCACAATGGTGAATCAACTGTGGTATCAACGAATCTAAGGTTAGTACACTTTGAATTTTCCAGTAAAATTTATGTTCTGTTGATGTTTTGTTTGAATCCATTAAACATTATCACCCTTTATGATGTGTGTGTGGGGGTGGGGAAGAATATTGTTAGGGTGAGTCTCCTATTCGTTTGTGAAAGAGTGGTTAGAGGATGGTAATGACCAGGTACCTCTATTCTTTCACTGCTAAATTCCAGACTACCAGCGTAGATAGCCCTCGTGCAGTTTTAAGCCAAATGTAAAACAAAACAATAGTATCTTCAGACAAATCTTATAATCTATCGACTTTTGAACATTTCGGTGTGGTTCTTTTAAGTGGATAAACTTTCGAATCATCCGTCGAAGAATTCATTCTGAAAGAAAACAAATTGACGATTAATAGTATAACTATATTGAAGATGAGGAAATAGATTCGTACAACAGAAGTGAACAGAGATAAAGTTTTCAATATTTTACAGATTCCGTCTTCAGTATTTAAGGCAAAATAAAACAAAAATTGTTGATGACAAAACATCCACTTGAAATAAAAGTGTATATCAGAATGGCTTGTTTGGGGACTAACATTTTTATTGAGAAGAAGAGAAATACGTTTCGACCTTCATACGTCATCTGCAGGTTAAGAAAGAGATTTTATAAGTGACCGTTGCCGGACACATGTCTAAGGGACGGGAGAAACAGGAACGGAAAGTTATTGAACCATTGGTGTAACAAAACATGGTTATTTTACTGTCAAAACAAGGGTAAACTGCTATCTGCAGTGTCGTGTATAGAAACAACATAAACCACGATAAGGTCTTCCCCAGTTTTAGTTAAGGTAGCCTGCAGAAAAGCCTAATTTACACCCTGAAATGGCCTCGCCGACAGACTGAAATTTGTACTTGGGGCACTCGACCCTGTGACTAAGTATTGGGAATGTATTGTTTGTACTTACAAGACACTGCTGGACATATCACAGCCCAAAGGAGCTTGCTTGATCGCTGTTCACAGGTGTCCGCAACACACGCTTCAAAACCACAGTCGTAATATTTGTCTGTTCTTTCTGTCATTGTTAATTTGTTATGTTACTTAATAGCATAACATACAAAGTAAGTTTTACTTTGCAGGTAACATGTTTATCAAACATATGAAGACAACATGAACTACTCAGTGTTCCTCTTTATTGAATTACTAAATGTCAACACAAATATTTATTATGTACACTGAAAGTTTGCCTAATTTCATAGAGATACACAAGTCGTATCGATACAGTCCTCTCGAGTTCTTCATGGTAAGTACTCGAGTTACTCTTTTACCAAACATTTTTAATTTAGTGTTTGAATTAATTAAATAGAAACAGACAAGGAAAGTTATTCAACATTGTGAACAAAACATCTTATTTACTTAAACAGCAAACTCATTCTGTGTTTATGACTCATTAACACGTCTCGCCTGTAATTGTACAACATACATGTCTGATTACTACTTTACTGATACCACCCAACAACACAGATACCTGGTTCACTAAATTATCCTGTAGAACTGAACAACACAGATACCTGGTTCACTAAATTACCCTGTACAACTGAACAACACAGATACCTGGTTCACTAATATCCTGTAAACTGAACAACACAGATACCTGGTTCACTAAATTACCCTGTACAACTGAACAACACAGATACCTGTTCACTAAATTACCCTGTACAACTGAACAACACATACCTGGTTCATAATTACCCTGTACAACTGAACAACATACATACCTGGTTCACTAAATTACCCTGTACAACTGAACAACATAGATACCTGGTTCAGTAAATTACCCTGTACAACTGAACAACACAGATACCTGGTTCAGTAAATTACCCTGTACAACTGAACAACATAGATATCTGGTTCAGTAAATTACCCTGTACAACTGAACAACACAGATACCTGGTTCACTAAGTTACCCTGTACAACTGAACAACACAGATACCTGGTTCACTAAATTACCCTGTACAACTGAACAACACAGATACCTGGTTCAGTAAATTATCCTGTAGAACTGAACAACACAGATACCTGGTTCACTAAATTACCCTGTACAACTGAACAACACAGATACCTGGTTCACTAAATTACCCTGTACAACTGAACAACACAGATACCTGGTTCACTAAATTACCCTGTACAACTGAACAACATAGATACCTGGTTCAGTAAATTACCCTGTACAACTGAACAACATAGATACCTGGTTCAGTAAATTACCCTGTACAACTGAACAACATAGATATCTGGTTCAGTAAATTACCCTGTACAACTGAACAACACAGATACCTGGTTCACTAAATTACCCTGTATAACTGAACAACATAGATATCTGGTTCAGTAAATTACCCTGTAGAACTGAACAACACAGACACCTGGTTCACTAAATTACCCTGTAGAACTGAATAACACAGAAACATGGTTTACCAAATTACCCTGTACAACGGAACAACACAGACACCTGGTTCACTAAATTACCCTGTACAACTGAACAACACATATACCTGGTTCACTAAATTACCCTGTACAACTGAACAACACAGATACCTGGTTCACTAAATTACCCTGTACAACTGAACAACACAGATACCTGGTTCACTAAATTACCCTGTACAACTGAACAACACAGATATCTGGTTCAGTAAATTACCCTGTACAACTGAACAACACAGATACCTGGTTCACTAAATTACCCTGTACAACTGAACACACAGATATCTGGTTCAGTAAATTACCCTGTACAACTGAACAACATAGATACCTGGTTCAGTAATTACCCTGTACAACTGAACAACATAGATACCTGGTTCACTAAATAACCCTGTACAACTGAACAACACAGATACCTGGTTCACTAAATTACCCTGTACAACTGAACAACATAGATACCTGGTTTAGTAAATTACCCTGTACAACTGAACAACATAGATACCTGGTTCACTAAATTACCCTGTATAACTGAACAACATAGATATCTGGTTCACTAAATTACCCTGTAGAACTGACTAACACAGATACATGGTTCAGTAAATTACCCGTACAACTGAACAACACAGATACCTGGTTCAGTAAATTACCCTGTACAACTGAACAACACAGATACCTGGTTCACTAAATTATGCTGTACAACTGAACAACATATATCTGGTTCACTAATTACCCTGTAGAACTGACTAACACAGATACATGGTTCAGTAAATTACCCTGTACAACTGAACAACACAGATACCTGGTTCACTAAATTACCCTGTAGAACTGAACAACATAGATACCTGGTTCAGTAAATTACCCTGTACAACTGAACAACATAGATACCTGGTTCAGTAAATTACCCTGTACAACTGAACAACACAGATACCTGGTTCACTAAATTACCCTGTACAACTGAACAACATAGATACCTGGTTCACTAAATTACCCTGTACAACTGAACAACATAGATACCTGGTTCACTAAATTACCCTGTACAACTGAACAACACAGATACCTGGTTCAGTAAATTATCCTGTACAACTGAACAACACAGATACCTGGTTCACTAAATTACCCTGTACAACTGAACAACATAGATACCTGGTTCACTAAATTACCCTGTACAACTGAACACACAGATACCTGGTTCACCAAATTACCCTGTACAACTGAACAACATAGATCCTCCTGCACTAAATTACCCTGTACAACTGAACAACATAGATACCTGGTTCACTAAATTACCCTGTACAACTGAACAACATAGATACCTGGTTCAATAAATTACCCTGTACAACTAAACAACATTGATACCTCGTTCAGTAAATTACCCCTGCACAACTGAACAACATAGATATCTGGTTCACTAAATTACCCTGTAGAACTGACTAACACAGATACATGGTTCAGTAATTACCTGTACAACTGAACAACACAGATACCTGGTTCACTAAATTACCCTGTAGAACTGACAACATAGATACCTGGTTCAGTAAATTACCCTGTACAACTGAACAACATAGATACCTGGTTCAGTAAATTACCCTGTACAACTGAACAACACAGATACCTGGTTCCTAAATTACCCTGTACACTGAACAACATAGATACCTGGTTCACTAAATTACCCTGTACAACTGAACAACACAGATACCTGGTTCAGTAAATTAATCC